>JBBBDQ010000484.1:1785000-2372500 GCA_037127315.1 Ascarosepion bandense
TTTTATTCCGTCGACTGCTCAGTGTAGTAGGTTCAGTTGGGCACCGTCTGTGAGAAAAAGACCTTCATGGAGTAATTACTCCGATAGAAATTCGAAAATTTGGAAACACCATGCTGTACAGTTTACCATCGCGTCAGAAGCTTCAATACGAATGTTTTATAGTGTCTGGGTGACAATCTGTGGACGGTGTATAGGATCCGGTAAGAGTTGGATGAGGCTGATGGTGATTACGAAGCTGTTTGCAGTGATCACTAGTAATAGTGGCGTTATAGCTCCACTGATCTTCTGACAGTACCTCAGACTCAACACGGAGTCCTACAGGGGGTCTTGCTGCTCTGAGTCAAGAAGATGGCTTCTAGATGACCCTATTTCTGGCAACAGAACTTTTCACTTTGCACCATGTCACAAAAGCAGGAGAATCCAGTCGTGGCTGACAGACAGTATCTCCGACCACAACACTCCTTACCCACTTGATGTGTGGGGCACATTTGAGCAAAATACCAGCAAAACTTCTTGTAACAACAAAGATGAGTTGAAGGCCAAGATTATTTCAGCATACACCAACTTAAACAAGGAGACCGTCAAAAATAGTTGAAGGAGATTCCGAAGTTGTCAGAAGGCAATGGTTGAATCTAATCGCGATTTTTTTTAATAAATTTACTCTTTAGTTAAAATGAGACATCGGTGAATAGAATCATGGCCTTAATGAAATAACGTCCACTTGGAATTCTAAAGAGTAAAAACCTATAAATATGCTTAGGCTTTTTTTTTTTTTGTATTATGACTAGCTTTTTAAAAAAGCTAAAACAAAATCCTTTCTCCGAGTTGATGTTTATCAGTCCTAAGATACAATTAGATATAGGATGTGGGATCCCTTAAACTTCTCTGTGCATGTTCCCGTCTCTTCGCTGATAGTTATCAATTTTCATTGGGTTGCCATTTTATTAAATAACAAAATAATGTAGCCAAGCATAATTAGCAAATTAATTATTTTGCAATAAATGCACGTGTATAGCCAAGATGTGCATTTTGGTGTAATGCATATCGGCCCGGAATGAGAATTCGGAGAGCCGAGAACGAATTCCAGTTGCAATTCATTTCATTCACTTACGCACAAATACCATTGGCAAATGCATTAATCTATTGCTTCTCTCTCCAGCTATGGGTTGAATAGCAGGAAAGATTGGGTTCTATAACCATGGTTAGCAACTAGTCTAACGCAGAAAGGAATGTCAACCCACTAATGGAAAATCTACTGACTCTCAGTCATGTCTCTTTCGAATAAAATAATAAAGCACTGTTTAAGAGCAAACACGTGGTAAGAGCTTTCATAGCTGGTAGGGAAGTTTAAAAATTAGTAATAAAGAGAATGAACTGAGACAACGCTGCCTCGCTTTTGTCTATCTCTCACTCTCTCTCTCTCTCTCTCTCTCTCTCTCTCTCTCTTTCTCTCTCCATGAGCGTGATAGAGGGATATATATATATATATATATATATATATATATATATATATATAAGGAAGTGGAAAAACAGGTAGATTAAAACCCACTGCATTTACTTTTATAAAGAGTGATCAATACAAAGTAGAGCTTAGAGTTATTTTGTTATTACATTAGTTTATAAAAGCATAATATCACTACACAAAAATCTTCATGTTTCAGAATAATATGTTCTTGTTTAGGTGATATTTTAAAATAAATGGTGAAAATTATTTATTTAGAAAATATAAGATGAATTTATGGTTATTCAGAAAATTAGAGAGTGCTAGTTGGAGAATATGCTTGTAGGTGTGTCAATATTGTTCAGTCAAAAATGAGAATTAGGTTGAAGTATGAAGCTGAAGGCAACATAGGATCCTGATGACATGGGATGACTCTTTTTTAAATATTCACACACTAACACACACACACACACACACACACACACACACACGTATATATATATATATATATATATATATATATATATATATATATATTACACAAAGATATTTATTATAACAGAGAGGATACGCACACACACATACACAGACATCCACAAATATTAAAAGTTACAATTATGTCATTAGAGAGTAATGTTGAGTAAAAAAGATATTAGTTCATGAGTGAGTATACACATCAATTCGAAACTTGTATATATATACGTATCTATAAATTCCTAGCAGAAGACGTTCGTTTTCTTTCATCTTTATTTTTTCACATGGACATTGTTAAAGCAAGTAATGCAAAAAAGAAAAAAGAAAGAAATAACCAAACGATTATTTCACTGTCTTTTGTAAATGGGCAGACGTAAATGTATGCTATATTTTCTTTCATTCCCTCAAGAAAAATATTTGTTGGTGCATCGGAACAGAGGTGATGAGCAAAAAGATATGGCTACATACATTACATTCAAGAAACTCAGTCTCATTTAAATCTAAGCAATATGATTGACTAGTGTAGCTGGTATACATAATTATATGGTATAGGCTTCATAATTTCGTTGGATACATCAACATTTACAAGTGGATCAGCAGCAGAGTGAACGTAAACATTAGGTACTGCTATATAACCCAAATGAATTATTATTCAAGTCAGAGATATTTTAAAGACTATAGTGAACTTCGGGTTATATATTTAAGTCATTATTCTTTCAAAATTGGAGGATGAAGGACAAAAAGACGAGGTCTGTTCAAACTACTTCTTCTTGTTAATGCAGATCCTCTTCTTAAAGTTGGCGCTTAAATTACAGTGAAATTGGCCTTTAAGTTTAATGAATCCTCCCTATTATTACAAATACCATTATATATATATATATATATATATATATATATATATATATATATATATATATATATCCCTCCTATAACGCTCATGGACAGAGAGACAATATTGAGGCAGCGTCGGCTCAGTTAATTTTCTTTACTACCAGTTATTAAACTTTACTACCAGTTACGAAATCTCTTCCCGCGTGTTCGCTCTTTAACAGTGCCATATTATTTTATTTTTTTGCGATAATTATGTCGCCGAGTAGCGAAAAAAAAACATATATATATCCTCTTTATTATAATAAAAACCGTTGTGTATTTAGTAGTAGCATATATATATATATATATATATATATATATATATATATATATATATATATATATATCCTTTTGACACGTTCTGGGCGATAACCTGTGTTAAAACAGCTAAGAATCTTCTCAAATAGTTTGCCGTCGTTTTTCATGGCAGGGATACACTTGTTATACACATAATTCTTAACCAAGATTACAACTCAGTTCAAAGTTCGAAGGACATTATTAACTCGGAATGTTTCAGTCGTAGACTTACATTAAATATAACCAGCAAGATTTGTAAAATTCTTAGTAAAAACACCTGACACATTTTTATAACGTATTATGCATAACAATTAGTACCATCACATTTAAATGTCAGCTGAGAATCAATTTAGAAAAATACAATTGGTAAGCTGACAAAAACAAAAAAATATTAACGAGAAAAAATATAAAATGATAAAATTCAAAATAATTTATTTCTGTAGTTCTATTCTGTTAAGGTTTGAAACCCGAACTGATGTATTTTCTTTGTGTTTTTAGACATCAATGTATTAATTATGTGCAGGACCTTAAAAGTCTTCAGTGAATAAAGTCATAGGCTGGAGCTCACTCGCAAAGTAATTATTAAACACCCCTCAATGTGTGTTAGTGAACCTTTTTTTTTTCTCAAAGGTTTTATTGAACACACTTCAATGTGTGTAAGTGAACTTTTCTCTTCTTCTCAAGGTTTTTATTAAACTTACCACAAGGTGTACAAATATCAAATAAATTCTTACTTGTTATTAAAAGAATCAATGTATTGCGTTTCGTTCTAAATCCGATTGCTTAATTTTAATGCTTTGCATAAATATTATAGTGCTGTGATTTTTTTAAGTACTTACTTTCAAGATTGACTTATTATGGATAACACCCGAAATAACTTGTAATCACATATACCTAAATTAGAATGTACACCAGCAACTTATTACGGACCCCAAACATAATGACTTTTAGAAAGCAGCCTGTTAGTTTTTTGGTTTTGTTTTTTCTCTATAAATTAGTGATTACAGACAATCCTCACGCTTTTAACGTGAAGTTTATTTTATTGATCATGGAGCAGGGCACAGATGCACAGTACATGGAAGCGGGAATAACTTTCAACCTTCCTTCTTTCAATACAAACAACATTAATGTTTGATTTTCGGAACTGTAAGCGATTTTTAACGCAAAGAGTATTACTTCCCAGCGACTGCGATACTATGTAATTGAGAAACTACCCACAGAAATTGCAGACGTCTTGAAAAAACTTACCACAAGACGTGCGATCTGATACATTAAGGGAGACAGAAATTAAGCGAACTGGCAAGTCTGATGAGAGCAAGCTTAGAGATTTATTCAATGATGTCAAGCTGGGAAATAAAACGCCCGTGCAACTACTACGTCATATGTGATCCTTGCTGGGACCAAATATGATGTTCGATGCTATCCTACGGTGCACAAAGATGAACAAGTTACCCACGACTACTACTCAGATTGTAGCAACTGTGACGGAAGATGCTGATTAAAAGAAAGAACAAACTTGCTGATGTTTCCTATCACAAACATGCGATGGAGAATAACCGTTTAATGCTTTCTTTGAGTAACGACATGCAAAATGAAATTAGTAAAATTAAAAGGGCAATCTCTGAACTGACTATCCAAATAAGGTAACTAATTAGGCACAGAAGTAGCAGATTGCATTCGAGACAGTTTGGAAAGAGAAAGATGAGTACCAGTAAGCATAAAATCCAAATAAATGATTATGTATTATGTTGATATCATAGAACTTTTCATAAGAAAGCCTACAAATGCTATAAGCCGTACAGTCACCAGGGAAACGAATCAACCAACCAATGAGCGCGACTTTATTGACTGAACAAATAACATCACAGAGTAGTCGCTTACATTATTTGCTTGACAAATCGACTAGCATGAATTTTCTTATAGACACGGGAACACAAGTCAGTGTCATTCTAGTTACATCTATATGAAAAAACCAAAATACCTAAGGTTGAATTTTGGTTAGAGTTCGAATGAGTATTTATAGTAACATATATTAAATACCCATTATTGGAGTTGACTTTTTCACCCACTACAAATTGTCTGTGAATTTAGTAAAAAGATTCTTATCAGATGACGAGACAAAGTTGTAAGTTCCAGGCATTGCGTACCATAGGATTTGCACTTTCCTCAGGAAGCGAATTCAGCCACATTCTTTGCCAACAATCCGCCCTTTATTACAACCTACAATTTATTGAACACATGACATTCAGACAAAAAGTGAAACTTCGACCGGATAAGTATATATTTTCCAAAACAAGGGTTTCAGAACCTAATGGAATATGGAATAGTCCATTCTTCTAGAAACTCTTAGGTATCTCCAATTCATTTGGTTCCGAAAATAGATTCTAACTGCAGATTATGTGGTGATTTCAAATGAGTTAATACTGTCACAAACCTTGATCAATATCCTTTACCACTTATTAGCGATTCCACTACATCACTGCAGGGAGCAATATATTTTCTAAAATTGATTTGGTCAAGGCTTATCAAATTTCAGTTGAAGAGAATGATATGTGCAAGACGGCGGTCACTACACCATTCGACTTATTCGAATTTACCAAATTTTACCAAAACGCAAACATTTCCGAGATTTATCGACGAGGTTGTCAGAGGACTAACTTTCTGTTTTCGCATATATTTAAGATTTGCTGATAGTTAGGAAAAATCAGTGTATCCCGAACTCTTGTAAAAAGTGTTTGAAAGACTGACAGAATAAGGATTAAGAACTAACCCAGAAAAATATTTTTGATTTACCAACAAACATTTCAGACATTTTATCACCACTCACCACAATATTAAAAGCAAAGACTAATAAAAATATCAAATTAAATGACGAACAAACTTAAGCAGTAGAAGATACGAAAAAGGTTTTATTGAATTACGCCAAACTAAGTTATTTACTTAATGATGACAACATCAAATTGACAATAACAACTGATGCTTGTGCAGCAGCGGATGGGACCGTTTTACATCAAGTAATATCTCTCGGTCTATTACAGTTTTTCTTCTAAAATGATATCAACTCAAAGAAATTACAGCGCTTTCTCCAGAGAACTTTTTTCTATATTTTTAGCTTAGCAGGCTGAGACTTTGCGATTGTTTACTTAAAAAAATCTTTAATTTATGCATTGAAATGTGTTTCAATCAAATACACACCGAGAGAAATTACGTCAATTTTATTTTATTTTGTACTTCACTTCAGCAATTAAACACATTCAGAGACATAAGACTGTTGCAGATACTTTTTCTAGAATATAATTTCATCGTTTAGATAAAGCTCTTTTCTATTTTGATTCTATTGCCAAGGAGCAAGAATCAGATGAAACCATGGGATTAACATCACTCCAGTTGACTAATTTACCATCCCTTTTTAGCAACAAAATGATTTGCCTGATACTAGTTTTAAAAACCCATGACCTTATATTCCGCCAACATTACGCAAAGATATTTTCCAGCACTTTCATGACATGTCTCATCCAAGTATAAGAGCAACAGTTAAGTTGATCACACAGTAAATTCGTGTGGCCTAATATTGCGGCTGACATACGGCACTGAGCTAAACCTTGTCTATCCTAGCTACACTAGGTCTCCCATGAGAGCTTTTAGTGTGCCAGATGCACCTTTTACCAACGGCTAGGTTGACTTGGTTGGTTCTTTACGCAATCAAGAGGCTATCAGTACATCTTCACTGCTGTCGATCGCTACTTACATTGGCCGGCAGCAAATCTGATCAAAGATGCCAACACAGAAAAGAACAGATGGATTCCACAATTTGGTGTGCCAGACACAATCAAGACAGATCGTGGTGGTTCAGTTTCAGTCTAATCTATTTAAGGACTTCACAGGAGTTCTAGGCATACACAATATCAAGACAACAGCATACCATCCATGCGCAAATGGTATGGTAGAGAGGTTTCATCGTCAGTTAAAAGCTGCATTAGCAGATAGCGGTAATCCAAATGACTGGGCAGAAAACTTAACACTGATTTTATTATCAATACGGAACACTATAAAACAAGAATTGTGATGTACCCCATCAGAAATGGTTTTTAATGACACCATGGACTTACCAGGCCAATTTTTTTTAAATAATAAGAACTTTCAATCGTCGATGATATTAGCCTAAGAATTAACATAATAAATGTCACGATTACAATTTTCGCCAACCAGGCAAGTGGCTACAGAAATTTATACCACAAAATAATTGTACAATTACCAAAATGTTTTTATACGCAACCATTTTGTCAAGAAACTAGTAGCGCCATGTTATAATGAGCCCTACGATGTTTATAACAAAGCGGATATATAAATATATTCTACGTAATTACAAGAGATAAACTATATCCATTTACAGAATCAAACCAGCTCATATAGTTATAAAACATATGACAGTTTCAGAGACATCACATTTTCAGGTGATATTACATCACCCACCTTACAAATACAACATACGAAAGGAAAGATCACTCTACAGCATCATGTTCCATGAAATCTGGGAGAAGAGTTTCGTGGCCTACGCATTTTAAAAACTATGTTTCTCTCAACTGATAATCTTCTTATTGTCGGGTCGACCGGAATTTGCTGTTTCAAAGTTCAGTCGAATGACCAAAATTAGACATCTACGCATAGTTTCCGAGTGGCACTTCCGGTAGCGTTTTGAAAGATTAGGAAAATAAAATTGATATTATTATTCGACCACTGACAGCGTTTTCTTCGCATTTTTTTAAGGGATTTACTTTTGAGTCAGCACCTGCTAGCTGGAAACTATCAACAAGAAATATGACAAAGGACAGGTTTCAGGAGGGGATTCCGTTTTGTGTGAACTTAGACATGGATCACTCATTAGTTGAATCGACATTTTCAACTTTGCAGATGTAAATTCTCCAACAAAGTTAAGTAACTGCTTTTCCCTTTTTCTCAAGGGTTTTATTAAACACACCTCAATTAATGTAAGTTTTATTAAAGACACCGCAGTGTGTGTACGTGAACTTTTCCCTTCTTCTTAGAGGTTTTATTAAACACATATCAATGTGTATAAGTAAAATCTCAAGGTGTAGAGACATCAAATAAATTGTTATTTGTTATAAAAAAAACATCTTTGTTTTGCGTTTCATTCTAAATTCGCTTGTTTAATTTTTAATGCATTGCATAAAAATTATCGTGTTACGTTTTTTTTCCTTTTTTTTTTTTATGCACGTAGTTTCAAGATTGTCTTATTCACAACATCCAGAATAACTTTTAATCACAATTGCCTAAATTAGTAAGTACACCAGCAACTTATTACTGATCACCAGCGCAATCAATAAATTAACAAAGAGAAATAGGAGAAAATTGTCCATTCTCAATCTTCTTATAGATTTCTAAGTAAACTATAATTCCTAAGAAAAAATTAAATCCTTATAATATGAAACATACGATACTGTTCATTTTCTATTTTTCGAAATCTTATACTAAATTATATACATGTGTGTGTGTGTGTGTGTGTGTGTGAAAATGTATTTATGCATGTGTTTTTGCATACATATAAGTTTATGTCAACCTGTGTGTGCGTGTGAGAATCTATGCTTGTGTTTGCGTATATATATATATATATATATGTGTGTGTGTGTGTGTGTGTGTGTGTGTGTGTGTGTGTGTGTGTGTGTATGCGAGAATATATTTATGCATGTTTGCATACACACACACTACCGGCCATAATTATTAGACCACCCCAGTTTTAAAACAAATGATGTATTTCATACTATTTTAGTATTTATTGCGAAGTGGATAATTCTAAATAGAATGGTTCTTTTTTAATACTGCACAATAACATGTGCATCAAATGAACTGTTCTTGTGTCCAGTTTTTGTACTCTCTTCCCTATGCTAGTCTCTTCTTTTTATTGGCTGGCCGAAGCAAAGTCTTCCTGACTGCCTTGTAAAATTTTGCAATGTAATAATAACAAAAGAGCCCTCCTATTTTTATTTAGAATTATCCACTTGGCAATAAATACTAAAAACAGTATGAAATACGTCATTTTTTTAAAAACTGGGGTGGTCTGATAATTATGGCCGGTAGTGTATATTTGTATGGGACACCTAGGCGTGGTGTAAGGGTTAACAAACTTGACTCGCTAGAATTATTACAAGTGAGTTCGATCCTCACTGGGTATCCCATACTTTCGGTTCTGTGCCACATCTAAGCTGCGCTTAGAAAATCAACGCGTGTGTGTGTGTGTGTGTGTGTGTGTGTGTGTGTGTGTGTGTGTGTGTGTGTGTGTGTGACAATTAAAGATTTGCAACTATTCTATGAACTGTATCGTCAAGAAAAGATCTGCTGTTTACTTAATTTACTCTGAACATATGACCGACCGAAATATTAATTTGGGATTTAGTAAATGGCTTTCTGGCTCTTCATATCCATTGCGTGTTTATTGGCAGAAAACAGCATCTTTTTGCCAACAAACCTTTGAGTATAGTAGGTACTTCTTCCTTATGTGCCGTGTCTTTTCAGGACATAGGCGATCATGGACTTCTATTTGCTCCTATCTCTTGTCACTCTTAACATTTCTGCTCTTGATAACTCTCCCAAACCCCGTTCCACCATCCACTTGCATAATCCTATCAAGTATGTCTCGCGCTGCTTTCACCTGCCTCTCTTTCCTTATATCGGTCCAGTGAGTATTAGATTCTCCAAGCTCTACTTCTTCATTATGTGTCTCAAAAACCTCAGCTGTCTCTTCCTGATGTTAAGTATAAGTTTCCTTTTCGTTTGTATCTTCTCCAAAACATTGTCGTTGCTCACATGTTCAGTCGATGGTATCCTCAGCATCCTTCTGTAGAAACACATTTCTATTGCTTTGGGTCTTTCCTTCGTCGTGCTCATTCACTGCCATATAGGAGAACAGATATCACGCAACAGTCGAAGAATCTTTTCTTTGTTTCCAACGAAATTTTCCTGTCTCTCAATAATCTTTGTTAGTTTTTGAAATGCATCCTTGGCCAATGCGGCCTACGGATCTCAGTGTCGCTACCGAGCATAAATTGTCTCTGCAAGTTTAGATGCCATCACATAGGTGCGTTTTGTTCATTTTGCTCTTCTCGGTCTTTCTCGTAATCTTTCTTTTCACTTTAATGAATTACCTACTTTGTTAAGCTTTCTTCTTTTACTTGTAAATTTAAAATAAATAAATAAATTCCAAAATTTTCCAAACGTTTTTTATTGACTTTAATTCGAAATGGATTTATATAAAATTAATATATTTACTTGATAATCGGCCAAATTAATTTCACATTGATTTTATAAAGGACAAACTATAATAATTGATGAGAATATCTGTATCATGAAAACCTATGCATTGTCTGTTAAAGAAATATTTTACACCTATTTAAACAAGTAAATAAAAAATTTACACAAAATTCGCGTATTTTGCAACGCACATAAACGAACGCGTTATGATAGCTAAGCTTTCAAGATCTGTTACATATTAAGGCAACTGATATCAGATCCTAATCTTTCCGAATTTTCATGAGGAAATATGTTTAGAGAGTCAATTTTCCTAATGAAATGTATTTTATAAATCGAAACACAATCGAATTAAATTACTTGGTGGTCGTGAGATCAATACTTAGGCCAAGAAGAGCAAAAACGAAAACAAAAGAATCAAGTCATTTACTTTTAATTCAGTGGAAGAATCAAGCAAAATCCCAACGACGAATTAACTAGATCGAATTAATTGATAAAAATATCCTGAAGCATAGGAACAATCTACCACCGTAAACTGTGAATACATTCCAAGAAATTTGTCAATTAGCGTGAAGAAGGCTAGAGGGTGCAACAGCCGAAATGTTATGATGTCAATAGTCAAGATAGGTCCAATTAAATCGTTGTAGGATTCGAGTTGAACACATGAATCTAAAATGATGCCAACTATGGCTAGCCTATATATCTCCATGTAAAATTCAATATCCCGATTAGAAACATTTGCTGATATATAAATAAAATCTATTAGATTAAAAGAAGAGATTGTTTAGTGTTATATAATCTCTCGTACTAGAAACAGACGTTTATTAATTGTTATTTAGCTGTAAAACCAACTGTTGATTCTTCCTGGCGAGAAAAGACAAAGAAAGTGTTTACCGCACCTTCGTTGTTAGCAGAAGCTGTCTAATCGTTCTGCTATTTCACGTTGAGCACAATACTATTTTTCCTGCAGCTCACTCACTCACTCACTCACTCACTCACTCACTATCGATATATATATTTCTCTCTCACATTTCCCACTCTTTTTCTTGTTATATTTTTCTCTAATTTTTCTTTTCTCACTCTCATCGTCTTTCTCTCTCCTTCTGATTTTCTTACTCTCCCCTTCGCTCCCTCTGAGTTTCTTACTCTCTCTCTCTCTCTCTCTCTCTCTCTCTCTCTCTCTCTCTCTCTGATTTTCATATTCTCTATACTCTGTTTTCATATTCATATACTACACGACCGAATGTGTATCTCTATACATTTTCAGGCGTGTAGTTGAACAGGGTGATTTTTTTGGAAACGATAATAATATGCAGTTTGTTTATTTGTTTAAAATATGCAATACTTAAGTAAAAACATTAGAAAATCTATTTGATAGAGATCGAACATTACTAAATAGATACAAACAAATAGGAATAAACACACACACGCACGCATATATTCACATTCCCATATATGCATAACAAGACAAGGGATCAATCAATATAGAAGAGACTAGACAACGTAGGCTGAAGAAATGTGAAATCGTAAAACTGTCCTTGCGTTTATTAAAGATGTCTATATATAAAGGTTATCTGAGACAAATTTATACATTTTGGCTGCACTGGCAGCTTGTTCTGAAACATCATTTTCTTTAAGCTATTATTGTTACTTGTCGCCAAATATGTCTGACTATATTTGTAGCTATTGGCGAGGTCAGTATTTTTTGTCATTCCAAATATATAAATGCTTCAATGCATTATGCAGTGTAATGGGAGATGCTGAAAAGTTTCTTCTTGGTCATGTGCCGTGACCCTTCAGGGCGTAGGCGATCCTGGCTTTCCACATCTCCCTATCCCTTGTTGCACTTAACACCCTTTCTTCTGTTAACCCAATCAAGCCCCGCCCCGCCATCTACCTGCTCAATTCCATCAAATATGTTCAGTACTGCTCAGCTAATAGTGATGGGTCTTTTTTTAAGGTTCCACTTTAAAATCTGCAAAGTGTATATTCATTTTTTGAGTGAATTGTCTATTGCAATTTATATATGTAAATATTTACTGTATTATTATTGAAATTTACTTGAAACCAATAAGATGTTCCTATTTGTTTTTGTTTTTTGTGCATTATAATATTTTTATATAGCATTAAGTCTATGTAGCATTATAACTCTGATGTTTCATTATAATGACAGCAGAAGGTTTGAACAGTTACGTCTACGATAGATGCACAAATAAAGAATTGGAGACAGACGAATTCCATTAAATAGGTCAAGAGTTAAATCTTTAGGTGCCTGCGTGTCAAAATAAAAGTACACTTTTTAATCGCTATATCAAGATAAAATGAATTAAATAAAAATAGTACGTATTTTTATTCGAGATGTTGAGACATTCTCTCTTGATTAAAAAATGAATAATTTTGTGTCGTGTCGGATAATTTTTCTCTCCAGAATTTATTTTAGATATTTATAAGTCTATCATTCGTCTATGCTTTGTATATTGCTGCCACCTATGACCCAGTGATCCTGCTATAAGTTTAGAGATTCTTGATAAAATCCAAGGAAGAATCAGCAATATTGTTGATCCTTACCTGGCATATCAACTTCAGTTACATTCCCACCACCATAATATAGATTCTTTGTTCCACTTATTAAATGCTTTCATGGTAATTATTCGGGTGAACTGTCCGCTATGGTACCTAGACTTTATGAATTTCAGCGCAGTCCTAGATTGGCAGCAAGGCCTCATCAGTTCACACTTAAATTGGCTAGATGTAATTGTAAGTTCTATGTTGACAGTTTCTTCTCTCGCACTGCTTTCTTATGGAATTCTCTTCCGGCTCTGTGCTTTCCATCCAACTTTGATCTTCAAAAATTTAATTGCAATGTCAACTGTTATCTACTGTATTCTGGATCACTCTTTTTTTTTTGTTCTCTCTCTTTAATAATGTTTCTCTTTTTTCTTTATTCTTTCATACTCAGTAAACTGTTGTGTCTTAGTGGCTTTACTGCCTTGCATGGGGTGAAATGATTAAAAAGACCTAATGACTGTCATAGCTGAAGATCTGAGAGTAAGCGATTGCAATGTCTTTCTGTACATTATTGCACTTCTGGGAAGTGATCAGTTTTCTATTCAGTTTTCTTCCTTTAGTTAAATGATAATTATGACTTTGAAACGAATAGCGGCTACTCTGTGATGACTGACCAAGCACAGATTTACACCATACATTGTATTTCTCTTTAGTATATATACTTTAAGTAATAATATAAATCAACAACGCCTTTAAAAATATATAAAAATTATTGTCTTTAACGTATTTCGAGTAACATTTTGTCAAGAAATTGCTCAATAAAAAACAAGAGCTACTAGTCATTTTGAATACTGTTGGTGAATTTTGTTAGCCTATGTTTTCTAAGAGTTTTTACAAAATGCGTTGTATAGCGGCAAAGCATTTTTAAATCAGCCATTTTAACTTTAATATAAAGATATTATAATGCTTCTGTTTATTTAAATATTAATCCTTAAAGAACATAGTCCACAATCACGGAAGTTAAGCAACATCGAATCGGAACAGTACCTAGATTGGTGACACCTGAGGAATAACAGGTGCTGTAGGCTTTGATGTACAGGTGGTGTAATGGATAATGGCTCGGAATTAAACAATCGAAGAGTAGAGTTTCAATTCTAGTTGAGCTTGTTATATTCACTTAGTTTCAAATATCTTTGAGAAATAAATGAATCCACCTTTTCCTCCCCAGCTATAGGTTAATTAGTTGGACTCATATTAATCAGTCATTATTATCTCAAAAGAATTCTAAAAATCTAAAAATATTTTTGATATTCTGCAAAAATCAATCAATCGAGCATAGTACAAATTTCAAATATGAATGGAATCTATGGTTGGTGTTTCTAATGTATAGTATAAATGTTATACGTTAATAATCGTTCAGTTTTAATTTTATCTCTTTCTTGATGAGCATTGTGCCTGTGGAACTTCAAAGTCGGTTGAAAGATAAGTTATTTGAACATTTTTAATGAACTTTAAGTAGGGATGTGCATTGTGGTGCAGTGGATATTGGCTCGGAATAAGAAATCAGAGAGCCGAGTTCGAAATCCAGTTGAACTCCATTCACTTACGCGCAAATACCTTTGGAAAAGATATTAATCCATCTCTTTCCTCCACCTATGGGTTAAATAACAGGACAGATAGGATTTTATAGACTTTATTGGCAACCAGTCTACAATAGAAAGTAATGGCAACTTACTGCGGGAAAATCTTCTAGCCAGTCAGTCCTGTCTCTTTCGAGACATGATCGCCCAAGCATGTATCATATATGGCACATAACTAACTGAGTTTAAGTAGATAAAAATTTGATCTTTGTCTTATGTTAAACTAAGGCGCAAGGTACTTTCGTAAGTGGAAGGGTGTGTAAGCAATTGTGATAGAATTATGCTTAAAGTGAAAGTAAAAAACTGGAAAATAAAAAGCAAATGAGGCATTTACTATTACAATATGTTTCATTTTGAAAATCTAAACTTATTTATAAATGGAACTTTGTGTGTGTGTGCGTGTGTGGGGGGGGGGGTATCCGTTACCTATAGACTCCGAAATGGCTGAACCGATTTTCTTGAAAATTTACACAGTTGTACTATAAGCGGCTGCGAGTGTTCTTAGCTCGGTTCTGTGTCTAGGTAACCCCGATAAATATCGAAAATCGATAATTGAAAAAATCGGGTTATAGATGGAGTGGTCCAATTTTAATCAAATTTGATATACTCATAGACAAAGACATAAGAAACGATATTCAGAAGTTTCAAGGTTGCAGTTCCTACAATAGTGCAGAAAATCGATAATATATATATATTAAAAGCAAGATGTTTGTATGTGTGTGTCTGTTTATCTGCCTGTATGTCTGTATTTTTTTCCGCCCTTTTAATTTAGTTTTTGCTTCCAGTTTGGCTCTAAGTAGGTATAATTGTAGTTCTTAGTCTCAGCCATAATACCATTTGCTCAGAGGAATTATTTAGCCTTATCAAAACTTACTTGATATCGATACCAGGAAATCAAAATTTGACTTACATTCATTCATTTTTCTTTCAGTCTACGGTTTCGCTTTAACTGGAAACAGCTATTGCTTTTTAGTCTTTCGTGCCAACGTCCAAAGAGTCTGAATTCCAGGACCATGGATTAGTTTTAAAGCTTTCATTACACCCGAGCAACGCCGGGCCATACTGCTAGTATTTAATAAAGTTGACAATTCAGAATTAAATTCATACTATACTCAACATCCTTCCCGTTTGTTTTATTTTGTCAAATATTTGGTTCTGGATACTTTCAGAATTTTCAAATAATAAGAGCACGGAACTAGTTTTACAAGTAAACGAATTAGTAAACGAGAAAAACTTACTGGTGTTATGAAAACAATATATTAATTCCTACACCTCAGATCACCTTTGTAATCGCACACGTTATTTTTAATATACTAGATTAAAAATAAATAAGCAATTTAAATAGTCTTTAATAAAAATGAAAACTGCTCATTCAAAATATGTCAACCAGTGATGGTTGGAAAATATTTGATGAAATACGAATAAAAAATTACATAAAATTAAGATTGTGTGTTTTCCGTGCCAGTTAATTGTTTTGATTCTAAGACTAATTTATCACAATGTGTTTGTACAAAGATTGCAACCGCAAATCACGTGTTGATGGAAATCAAGCCAAATTTACAAGAACAATGTATAAAGAATAGTCATCACAATCTATACATATCTTTCTCGCTCTCATCCAGTGGCGAACTGGCCAGGGTACCAGCATGCCCGATAGTAAGTGGGCTCTTGGTAAAGTTCCCCCGACCTATATCAAGTATAAACCGCAGTAAAGACCAACACAGACAAATGTTTCAGCAATAAAAATGAATAAGAACTTTATAAAGCCATCTGCACGCTATCAGTTTGTAAAGTCTGAGAGGACATTTTCAAAAGTAAAAATCATAAAGACAAAGTTAAGAAATCCACAATCTGAGGAGAATTTGAAATCATATATGTTGTTTATCCATTGAAACGATTAAAATGCAGAAACAATTATTGACAGATTCGAACAATCATCTAGTAAACACAAACGATTGCTCTTAATATAGTTAATTGCATGGAATGTTCTATTGTGCTTTATCTGTTAATGTGTAAATTGTTTAAAAAGTGTTGACCAATTCTTCTTCTTCTATGTGCCATGTTCTTTCAGGACGTAGGCAATCATGGCCTTTCACGTTTCCCTATTCCTGGTAGCTCTTTAGCGCGCTTCCTCCCGTTACCCCCACCCCCAACACCGCTCTGTTATCCACTTGCTCAAGCCCGTCAAGTATGTTACCATGCTGCTTTTCCCCGTCTCTCTGTCTTTCCATCCCACCTGTGAGTGTCAGATTCTCTAAGCCCTCCTTCCTCATTACATATCCTAGGAACTTTAGCTGTCTTTTCCTGATGCTCAATATTAATTTCCTTTTCGTTCCCATTCTTTTTAAAACCTCATCATTGCTCACATACTCGATCCATGATATTCGCAGCATCCTTTTGTAGAATCACATTTCAGTTGCTTCAAGTTTTCCTTCATCTTTGATGTTATTGTCGAGCATTATTGAAGAAGTGACATCACATAGCAATCCAGTACTCTCTTCTTTGTTTCTAGCGAAATTTTCCTGTCTCTTAATACTATATTCAGTTTCTGGAATGCGTCCTTCGCCATGCCAATTCGTCTTCAGATCTCCTGTGTCGCACTTTCCGTCTTCTGTTAGAAGACTTCTCAGGTATTTCAATTTTTGTACCTGCTTGATTTTAGTATCCCCTACCTGTAATTGGCATTGTGGGCTCCTCTGTTTGCTGATGACCATGCATTCGGTTTTCTTGTAGTCTATTCGTAGTTCTTTCTTTTGACTTTCTTCAGCTACCTTCTTTAAAAGGTTTTGAAGTTTCCGTGTCTGCTATCAGCACTATATCATCTGCGTATCTTATGTTATTCAGATTGTGACCGCCGATGACGAATCCTGGTATAATTCTAGGCTCCTCAGAATAGTCTCGCTGTACAAGTTCAATAAATCCGGTGAAAAGACACATTCTTGTCTTACGCTCCTTTCTATCATTGTATAACTGCTGAATTCATTTGCTGTCCGTATGCAGGCGGTTTGCTGCCAGTAGAGGTTCTTGATAACTCTAATGTCTTTCCCAAATATGTCGAGGTTGCTGCGCATTTCTAATTACTTGAAATTTTAAAAAAAAACAATTAATTATATCGTTCTGTATTTACGTTTAATATCTTTTGCAACTAATATGTATACCTTGTGTACACTATAATTGCCAATAAAACACTTTTTTAAATTTTATTTATACATTACGAAAATTAAATGATAGCATTGTAGTTGTGGGTGAGCACTCCTGGCAATCAATATTATTAGACCCAGACAGCTATTGCTTTCATCTGCTTATATATTCCATTTCAGCCATATTTATGATATAATAATGAAAGAGAAGTAATGACTAAAAATTTGGTAAATGAAACAAAAACATCTTTGACTTGAAACGGGCCATTTATTAACGGATTTAGTAAAAAAAATTAAAGTATTAAATTGACAAATCCTAAAAAAGTCGAATATGAGAAAATGATATTCTTTACGGATTAATTTTATTAAATCTCTTTCACTGTGTAAATATTCATTACTTCTTTTGATGAAACTTCTTTCATCCTAGAGATGTGTTTATAGCGTAACGGTTATCGGCAAGGAAAATAAAATCGCAAGTCGCGTTCAAATTTCAGCCTCGATTGTTGTGTTCTTTATCGCATGAATGCCATTGGAGAAAGCAATAATCCATTTCTTCTTCCCACCACAGGGTAAACGAATTTCTCTAGTCTTGCACGTCAGCCATCCTAGGAGCCGGTCACCTCTGAATTTGAAACAGCGGAGAAAGCCACGACAAACCACTTCAAGATATTTTCCAAAAATCATGGGAAAAGATATCTGTTCTTCTGTATAGCAGTGAATGTTGGACAGTCTATTCAAAAGAAAATGAGAGGCTTGAAGCAGCAGAAATGTGCTACTACAGAAAGAGGCTGAGGATACCATGGACTGAGCAAATGAGCAACAATGTAGATGTTGGAGAGGATGCAAACGAGAAGAAAACTCATACTTAATACCAGGAAGAGACAGCTGAGGTTCCTGGGACACGTAATGAGATAAAAGAGCTTAGAAAATCTAATACTCACAGGACGGTTTGGGAGAGATACTAAGAGGAAAATTATTGAGAGCGACAAGCAAGTGACAGAACCAAGTGAAAGTTCATGATCGCCTACGTCCTGAAGAGACACGGCACATGAAAAAGAAAAACATACTTGAAAAAAGAAAAACAATTCGATCAAAAGTGGAACAAACTGTTAGCGGAGTACACCTTAGGACTTCATGCGTTATTCTTCTTAATAAATAATTTTAAAATGTAACAAAGGCCATATATATATATATATATATATATATATATATATATATATATATATATATATTCGGGTTTTGTTTCCATCGATTCTTTATCTCTGTCAGTGCTTCGATTAGAAAATTCGTTATTTAACTCCAAGTGAGAGAACGTTTATACAACAATAAAGGGTTGCGGTGTGCGTTATGATATAAATGGATATAGGGTCGAAATGAAAACTCCGTGAGCCAGGTTCGAATACCAGTCGGGTACGTTACATTCACTTACGCACGAATAACATTAGGAAAGCTATGAACCAGTATCTTCTTCCCCAGCTATGGGTTGAATAGTGGAATAGATTGGATCCTATAGCCTTGGTTGGCAACTCGTCTACTTCAAAACGATTATAGCAACCAGCTGCGGGAAAATCTGTGTAGTCTGTAATGAATCAAAAGAGATATGATCACTCTAGTGCATATCACGTATGGCCCCCTCAAGGACTAGAAGAGTTATCATTTTTATACCATAAGTATGTCCTTTTTGCTATCAGCCATCTTTATCATTATAATAAAACCGCATGATTAATATTCCTGACTGGTCTTGAAAAGAAATATTTGTTTCTAGATGACTTTCCAACACTGAGCAGATACTTTTAAAATCATTTCACCTTAAGCAAAACAATAGATATCTATTTTGGAACTGCTGATCAGAAGATATTCTAACTGTTCACTATGTTAGATTTTATTACGTAAACCCATATTTTCATAATATGTAATATCAGTCATTAGCTACTGTTCTCACGATTACTCTTTTCTTATCCCGCGGGTTATTAATGTTTTCGTTCCTAATTCTTCCAAACAAGTAATCCATTGAGTCTTAGTGATTTTACTGCCTTGCATGGGATGAAACGAATTAAAAAAATAATTTGGGACTCATTTTTTTTAAATATAATTATATTTATTGGAGTGTGAGTTTCAGTTAATAATACCCTGATTAAAAATATTAATGATTTGTTTGAGGATGGTGCCAGATATTAGTATGCAAGAAAATTAATTACCTGCCGTATAACATTTCGTTGATAAATACGCCCCAAAGATATATACCTTAAAACATTTAACATAATATCCCATATTTTTTTAATCATTTCACACTAAGCAAGACAATAAAAGTCAAGATGCAAGAGGTTACCGAGGCTGAAAGAAATAGAGAGGACAATAAAAGCTCAACATTAAAAAAAAGAACAATGATAGAGATTGTACTTAATTTTTGGGGGATCATAGTTTATAAGAAAGTAATAAATCTAAATAGAAGTTTTCAAGCGAGAAGTGCGAGTAGAAACTATTAAATCGCAATTACAGTTACTTCTAGCAATTTCATCAGTAAAATTATGTGACCAAACTGCCAATCGAGTACTGCAAAGTCGAGGTACCCTCAAGGAAAACAATTACCGTGAAAATATTTAAAGAAATGCAAAAAGGAGGGT
Source organism: Ascarosepion bandense (assembly GCA_037127315.1). Taxonomy (NCBI): domain Eukaryota; kingdom Metazoa; phylum Mollusca; class Cephalopoda; order Sepiida; family Sepiidae; genus Ascarosepion; species Ascarosepion bandense. Next base: position 1,805,258 of record JBBBDQ010000484.1, read on the forward strand.
AAGTGAGATACCAGCACCGAAAACGTTAACGTTTTGATTTTTTCAAGAATCTCTAGACACATAGCAAAAACAGTAGACCAAATGTGACACTAGTCTTTATATATAAAAAGGCAATCTGTGAGTCTGTGTGTGACTGTGCCATGTGCACGTTACATTTTTTAAGCTACGCCATTCAAACTTCCTAGGGGCACATATCTACAGGGAAGCCAGGTCGACACATACTTTTTGAGTTTAAGTTCAGCAAATTTTACCTTTCGCACATTTTGGCCAACGTAGCCGATTGTTTACATTTGCTCTGTAAAACATCTAAGATCTAAGATAGTTGCTAGATTACGTCACAGAAATCAAATCACATGTGTCAAACGCGACTAAAAACAAAAAATCGGACTTCTCGCTCTTTTTGTCAGTCATTACCGGCTTAGTGAGAGTAATTCGCTGCAGAACGATTTTATGCGTAGGAAGAAAATTTGGGCCTATTTACTTCCTTTAGAGGAAAGTTCTTGCAAAAATTAGTACGCGATTTTTTTTTTTTCAGTACTTAATTTTAGAAGAAAATTATTGACATTGAAACAAGTGAAAAAATAAGAATTATTTGCGTGTATAAAAGGTTATTTGCATGTGTTTGTGTATATAAGGGATATTAGCCTTCGGGTCCAAAAACGAAAATTTACTATGTCCACATTTTTAAATATTCTTCGAAAATTTCTGAAATTCATTTAGTCAACAAAAATGTAAATATTTTCCCTCGTAATTTTAAAACAAAACAAAAGCAATGTTGTTTACAATGTCACACAAAATATCAACTCACGTTTACGCAAAACAAAAGAAAATATTTTTTTTAATGGAATTTTTTAACAATTTTTAAACAACAATTTTTTATATAATTATTTTTTTATATAACTGAGTTCTAAAATGAGACGACGACTACAAGCGCTTGAAAATCGCAACACGCTGCATTAATCATCTAATTAAAAATGTTCTGAGTTGCACGGGCAACACTGGGCTATGATGCTAGTATTCAATATACAGACAAATAGTAAACTGTTCAAGATAGATTCTAGTGAAAGAATTGTCTGGCATGACATCCTAGCAACAGCCTTAACAATTGATCCAATACAACCAACCCACTTCATGTGAATGGAAAACGTGAGACCAAGGCGTCACAGAGGGTTACTCTCATGGAGGTTAGCATCAGCCATCCATGCGGATACAACCCCCCACCAAAAAGAATTATTAATAAAGAGCAGTTTTGTTTCAGAGGCCTTAAAAGTCACTTCTTACCTCAGTTTACAACAGATAGGTAAATTTTCGAGATCAGCTGTCAATTTAATTTTTACCGAAACTATCAGACTTACTATTAAAACAAGATTTAATAGTTGTGTTATCCTCGTAGATATCGAATCAGAAAGATCTTTGATTAAAATAAGGAACAGAGCGAATCCATGAATAGTCTGGAAGTTGCCTGCATCCGCTAAAGAAATGGCCAATGCTGTTTGAATTCTATTTTAAAACATTTTTGAAACTAGTTACAATATTCGCCTGTGTTTATTTAAATCGTTTCAGAAAACTATTATATTAGAATATTTTTATTCAAATTTGTTAATAGTGATGAATTTTATCTTTGAAATCATATGAGACAGTGCTCGAAAATTCTGAGACCGACTAAGGATCCATTTCGAAAAAATTCTGATGTTTAGTCATTTGATCAGATTTTGGAAGTTGGTTTCAAAACGAGAATATTTTAGTCACCTTGTTATTATCCACTGACTGTGATATTAGTACTATACATATATTAAATTAGTATTAACTATACTATTTCTTTACTACTGATGCTATGAGTATCATAAATACTATCAACGCTTCTATTGAAAAATAACCATGTCTTTTATCTCAATGTTGATAATTGAAAGAGTAGTGTTTTTTCATAGAAGTTGATAGATTTGCTTGTATAAGCTATCAAATCTTAAAAAAACAAAGTTCGCTCATAGCGAATTGTAAGAGTCGATCGGTTTGGACCTGAATTCATCCAGGGACAGCTTCGTTTCAATAGAATAATGTTTGACCTTTTCACCGTTACATAGAAATATTCTAAAGGGCATAGCCAAATCTTTACTCGTTATTTCGGAGAACAAAAAATGGTCGATTTTTTTCTTCTAGTCTTTTGACCTCATCAGTCATCTTTTATGTGTAGTATCACTTCATGACGTGGGCAATTATGTATCTCCACATTCTCTTTACTTTTTTAAATCATTTTACCCCAAGCAAAGTGGGAATGCTACTAGTAGGCAGGGAGTGAAACTGAGAGAAAATATTGAGTATAGGGAGAATTTAGAAAAATGTGGAACAATTTAAGTGTATGAAATTACAAGAGTGGGAGGGAGAAGATTAGATGAGATGAGATGAGATGAAGGCTTTGACTGTTTTGACATCCAAACTAGTTAACACGTAGAATTTAAATTGTAACCGTTTTATAGCGAAGAGCAGATGCTTTTTCTTGACAAGAGAGGTAACCGTCGATTACTCCACATCAACATTTAAAAAAATCTTTTCCCAATAGGTAAGAATATCAGAAGCTTGAAACATGCGATAACATTGAGTGTAAACTGACGGACTGGTGTCATTGGTTTTTCAATGTCAGTTATTTTGGCTATCCGTTGATCGCCTGACAATTCAGCTGGAATCGGTTTCTCCGTGTAACTGACATCCAAAACAGGTCTTGACTGACGCTGCAGTGTATTGGAAGTTTGTGGTTTGGTAACTTTTGTTTATGATGGCTGTTCAGTCTTTTGTCTTAGGTGAAAGTTATTTCATCGTTAAATACCACCGTCTTAATTAAGACAGAACTTGGTAAAGCAGGTTTTATAACAGTTGATTATGGAGTTTTAGTGTTTTAACGCACAGTCTGCTCTTCAGTTAGATAAGGGCGAACCTTTTTTTAATTTCTTTTTTTCTAGCTTTAATGTTATCAATTCTTTTTGAAATCTTTGTAATATTTACGCTCTGAAATACCTTTTGAGAACAAACTAGAAATTGGTGGGATTCGAGTACGTAGATTCCTATTCATTAACAATTCGGCCTGACTAAAACCATGTTTCAAGGGGTAGTCCTGTAATTCAGAAGTGCTATGTATAAATCACTTGCCTTTTTTAATAAGCAGTACACCGTTCGAACTGCATTTTCTGGACAAGTCATCCATCTAAAGAAGTAGTTAACATTTATTATACTGATGCCCCTTCAGTTCAAATAAATACATAGAAACTTTTTTGTTATGGTTCGTCTGGTAACTTTGTGGGTCGGAGTGGCTACCTAGCCTTTTCATGTGGCACACGCTTCTACCTTCTTTGTTATTTGCTTTGATGGGCCCATCCACTAGACTATACACTCCTGATCAAAAATTTAAGACCACTTAAAAATCTTTAAAAAGAATTTTTTTTTATGGATAGATTTTTAAACTCATATGTAAATCGCCTCATTTTATAAAAATGTAAATTTCTAAATAAAATGTTTGGAATGTAGCTTTTTGTTTCCATAACCTTTTAGATTTTAGTATTGGTAACCTTAAGTGGGAGGAGTTTAAAATTTATCTGTAAAAAAAAATTCTTTTTAAAGATTTTTAAGTGGTCTTAAATTTTTGATCGGGAGTGTATCTCTCGTTAATGCTCAATACTTAAGAATTCTCTGATTTCCTTTCATTTAGACTGTCTAATACTTTGTGCAATTCTGTTGAATCCTTGTTGAACCGCTAAGTCTTGGTGTACAAAGCAATAAAATTTCAGTTCGGGATCTTTTCTGACTGACATTGGCCAGTGGTCTGCTTCCCAAAATTTTATGTCTTGATTACAGATACAGTCTGATAACCGCTTTATTCTAATTTCTTCCAGAAATTGGTTATTTATCGAAATATTAATAAACAAGTTTCAAAGTCGTTATGTATATCCTGTAATAATAAATATACATTCTGTATGTCCTGAATACTAGTAGGAGCACGAGATAAAGTGTCAGCTGTTAATAATTCCTTGTTTGGTATGTAAATGATATCGTATGAGAACCTCATTAGTTTCATTAGAATCCGATGGATCCTCGGAGTCAATTCATTCAGACGTTTCTTTTTAGAAGTAACAGCAGTGGTTCGTGGTCTGTTTCTATAAACTTCGGTAACCCGACTAGGAAATCTGAAAACTTCTCACAGAACCAGGTAACAGCTAAAGTCTCTTATCGAATTGAGCTTTTTCTGTCATCATAAGAGATATTGATGAGTAAAACACTGGTCTCCATACATCCCCTCGCTTCTGCAGAAGAACCCTACCTAAGTTGTATGAAGTTGAATCTACTGAGTCCTTCTTTGGATTATCGGTATTATAAAGGGTTAGAATTAGTGAAGAGCTCAAAATCTTTTTCATGGTCTGGCATGCAAATTATTGTGTATCTTCCAAATTCAAGGGTTCTCTCTCTTCAGTAAATCCCTGAGGTTTAATAACATTTGCTAAACTCTGAGCAAATTTTCCTACGTAGTTTATCATGCCTAGTTGTATCGTACTTCGGATACATCCTTTCATTGAGATAAGTCTTCTATTGCTTTGGCTGTCTCTGAGTCAGTTTGAATGTCATCTTAATGATGTATCCGATAAACTTCATGTTACTGACAGAGAAAATACATTTTTCATTTAACATGACTTCTTCCGTCTTAATTTTTTAAAGAACTAGTCTTAGTCTTGTGTCGTTTCCCCGAAGGTTCTATTCACAAACAAGGATGTCGTCAATATTACATATAACTTCGAGTATACCGGCCACAACGTGAGTCACTTCACGGGGGAATATCTCTGGGTTGCAGCTCTGTGCGTTGTGGCGCAGTGGATATCGGCTCAGAACGAGAAATAGCAGAGCCGAGTTCGTTGAGATTCGTTGTATACACGCAAATACCCTTCGGAAAAGTATTAATCTCCCTTCAGCTATGGGTTGAATAGCAGAACAGATTGGTTTTAAAGCCTTGGTTGGAAGAAAATAATGGCAACCTACTACGGGAAAATCTTCTGCCCAGTCAGTCATCTGTTTCGAGACATGATCGCCTAAGCGTGTATTACTTATGGCTCTCAACTAACTGATTGAAACGCGTAGAACTGAATCTTCCAATTGGTGTTAAAAATGTACATTCTTGTGAATCGTTAAAGTTTTACTTGATGAATTATTGCTGTCCATTTTACTTAAAATTCTAGCTCCTTCCATTTCTACCAAGAATTAGTCTTCAGTGAATAGAAGGAAATTCACATTTTATACGTTCATCAAGGTCGATACACAGTCAAACTTTTCCATTATTTCTTTATTACGGCAACTATTCGGACGCACCCCCTTAGTTGGTGTATTTACCGGGCGTATATATATATTTTTAAATGCTGTAACACTTCTTGAAATCTTTCTTCACAGGAAGTGGCAAGCGTCGAGACATTGGTTGTGCAGACTCTTTTAAACAGGTTTTTTATATATTCTGGAGTCTATGAATGTCTGTGAAAAAATCTGGAAATTTTTTCTATATTTGCGGTCTTCCCTTTTTGTAGAATTCACTTTTCTCTGTAAGTTAAGAGCTTTTATTGCTGGTACCCCTCCACTATTAATGGTTAACTCAAATATTCAATAACAAACAAATCCTGCTTTGACTTTGCGTTTAGAGTTTCGTTACATTTTTTAATAATTGAAGAGTTTTCTAAAATAACTACTGGAGACCACCGTTACATCTGCTCCAGTATCAGATGTGAAATTACTACATAGTTACTATTATGCAAACTTCAGCTTATAATGCTTCTTCCGTGATGGTTCCTTCTATCATTAGCAGTAATAGACCCAAGGATTCAGTGTGATTCTTCCTTCATTTCTCGAATTTTAGACCTGGCAGTTGCAAATATTTTTGCATAATGTCCTTTTCTTGAATACTTTCAGCAAATTGCATTTTTTACTGGACTGTTGTTTTCGAGTGTGAGATGGACTATTGCCACAGTGTATGCATTTATTTGTACGGCTTTTATGGCGTGCTGTATCTTCAGTCTTCTTTTTATATTTCGTTGCTGTTACTCTGGTAACGTTTTCTTTTGTTGCATATTTTAAGTTTGTTGCTTGGAAGTTTCATAAGCTCTGCCTGTGTCACTACATTTGTCTAGAGTAAGCGTTTTATCGTTTAAAAACCTTTTCCTCGCTGTGTCATCTTTAATCCCTACAACCATTTGCTCTCATTTGTCTTGCATTTCTCACAAATTGCAGCCTTTCGCTAACAGCCAAAGCGCAGCGACATATACCTCCATACTTTCTGAAGCTTCTTGCTTTCAAATATAAAATTAATAAGCTTCGTACGCTTAATGTAGTTACCTCCACCCATTTTTGATAATTAAATTTTAAATTGAATTTTTAAAAATAAAAAGTTTTCTTGAAATTTTTATTTTAGTTTTAATTGAAAGCTAAATGATTTAAATTTACTATTTCCAGTAAGCAAAATACTCTGGTGTATTTCAAACAAAAATTATATTGATTAAAATATAAAATTTCGATGTATTTTTGAAAATTTTCGGCCATTTTTGAACGATCGACAGATTTGTAAATAAAAGTTAATTTTCGGTTTTAAAATTCTTGCAAAAATAAAATATACAACTGTGGCACATTATTTTTTTTTTAATTAGCAAATTTAATGTTAAATTAATCTGATTTACTCAAGTATTATTTGTATGAAATTTAGAATAAAACTATTTTAAAACACAGAGTTGACCTTTCTATCCTTTCCACCGTAATTAAATGTGTTGACAGATGCAAGATAAGAGAAGCGTGTGGTAATCACAAGTAACATAATTGTACAAAAATTTTTTCCGGTAAAGGGAAGAAACTCTGAAACATATGACCTTTTAATTTACACATAGAAATTACCATTAAAAAAACTTCAAAAACACCAAAAGATTTTAAAAATACAAATGTTTTGTATTAAACTTTTCAATTTTCGATGAGTAAATATAGTCTTCACTTTGTAACCTGCCAGCCTAATATCTACAAGAATTGGAAATATTTTTTAAATATTTTTGAAACTTTATAAATTATTATAGTTAAAAAAAAAACAAATGAAAACAATTCTTTTAAAATTTCATTATTTATCGAAAAAGTTTTTCTTCGGACTATAATATCTGACATCTATATTATAGCAATTAAAAGCTTATCTAATTAAATAACCGGATGTGCGTTGTGGTACAGTGGATATCGGCTCGGAAGGGAGAAACCGGGGAGCCGAGTTCGAATTCCAGCTGAATCCATTGTATTCATTTACGCGCAAATACCCTTGGGAAAGGTATTAATCCGTCTCTTCCTTCCAGTTATGGGTTAAATAGCAGGACAGATTGGGTTCTATAGCCTTGGTCGGCAACCAGTCTACCGCGGAAAGCAATGGCAACCTACTGCGGGATAATCTTCTGCCCAGTCAGTCATGTCTCTTTCAAAACATGATCGCCCAAGCGTGTATCACGTATGGCACTTAACTGACTGAATTAAATTACGTAATAGTTTTATTTCATTTTTTATTGTACTATTCGAAGCAGATTTTCGGCAAAAGGAGCTAAATGTTTTTTTAAAAAATACATGATTTACATTCCCCAATGAGTCATTCGATTAACTAATAAAATCATTTTTGACTACAGAATTTAATTTTTTCAGATTTCATGAATTCGCGTGGCGGGAGGGGTAATAGATGTAAAAAAAAACATTTTTAACAAGGTTTTTTTAAAACAATGATTTCAAAAATAATTTAATTAATTTGTAAATAAGTCCTAAAAGTTTCATTAAAATCCGACAATTATTTGATTTATGCAAGAATTTCCAAATGGAAAAAAAGTGAGATATGTAATATTAAATTTTCCATTGTAAACTCTTATAACGATTTGGCTCCCTGCTAACTAAAATAAAAACAAGAGTTTTACTAAAATTTCGAACGTATTAGAAAGGATTAAAAAATAAAAAAAATAAAAAAATACTTTGATCTTTCCTCTTAATAATAACAAACATCTTGATGGAAGAAGTTCGTTTTTAAGTTTGGGACCTTTTTTCTTCATACTATGCTGTTTTTTTCAGCGATTTAGTGGAGATATCTAGCTTTATGGTTTCTTAAAATGATGCTTCATTTTTTTTTCTTTTTTTGATACTACTTCCAAATTTTCTTTCTCTTCAATATGGAATTTCAAACCCTCGTAAATGTCATATGCCTCTTCTACTATTGAGAAAAAAGCTTGATGTTTGGTATGTATAATCAGGTTCTTTGTTGAGTTGACTGGCTTTGAATAGTTTCGAAAAAGCCTTTTCAGATAGATTCCAAGTTCCCTGATAAAACAATTTTTGCAAGAGGCTGGACATATCTTTTCTAAGAAAGAAAATAAACTTTATTTTGAACTTTATAAACTGTTCGTAGTCTAAATATAAATAATTTTTCTTTCGAAGGGCATGTGACATAATTTCTTCTTGACACCATGTAACGTAATTTAAGTGTATTAAATTACAAGGGAAGAGAGATAAGATGAAGTTTTGCCTGTTCGTTTTGACGTCCAAATGCATTCAATTGTCCCCAACCTCCTCATTGAGGGCAAATACCATTTATTGACAAGGGAGGTAACCGTAGATTACTCCACAGAAAATACAAAAGATAACGGGATTCAAATAATATAAGACGGCGATTTAAATTTTTGAAGATTGTAGTTATCAGATAAGTAAGTAAATGGAAGTTAGTTCCACAGGTGGGAAGCACAAGAAAAGAATCTGTTAAAGTAGAAGTAGTGGTTGTATTTAGCTATTTCAACAGTAAACCGATAGGGCATAGATGCCAATCTATTAGCACGTTTAAATTCAGGTAATCGGGGTATTAAGGAGAAAAGCTCGTAAGAGCATTTGCCATGAAAATATTTGTTGAATAGACAGTAAAAAAGAGGCTTAAGTCGAGGTGCCTGCTCAAGATCGATTACATTGCAGATCCTTCATTGGATTTTCTCAACAACCTCTAGATTAATCTATCACTTCATTTTTAAGAAAATTATCCAGAAGCCACTACCATAATGGAGATTACATCGCAGTTCGGCAATTTTATTTGTTTCTAACGAGGTTTTCTTAGGTTTTATGTTGCTTTGCTTCTGAATGACATCTTCCACTATTACAATGCGTTTTTTGATTTCTGCAGCTAATTTTAACATTACTACACGACCTATATTTTTGAATTTCATAGCCAGTTTAATTTTGACAACTGTGATACGTAGTTCTCATCTGGAGCCGTCTCTTATGCTGATAACCATGTATTTACATGAATAGCTAGTTCTTTCTTTGTGCTTTAATTTACTATTTTATTTAAAAGTTCTTTCATATTTTGTTTCTCGTGGATCTGCCATGAAAACATTATTATTCGTGCATGATCTGTTGTTAAATTTATGTGCACCAATAATATATCCGTACAGGTCTTCTGGTTGCCTTACGATATTCTCACTATAATCCGATTAGCAAAAGGTATGCTTGTCTTCTTCCTGTTCTTGTGTATTCTCTGAATTCGTCCTCTATCCGCATACAGACTGTTTGTTCCCAGTAAATATCCGGAATGTTTCGAATATATTGCCAATATAAAAGTTAGAACGTTCGCTTTCTGACCATTAAACCTCACCATGGTCAATTTGTCAGGAAAGTGACCGTGATGTTATCGGTCTGGTTGAGGCCATCCCAGCGTGCGGTACCTTTGAGAAGTGTCTGAAAACCATATCACGGGTTGAATGATGACTTGTGAGTGAAACTGGAAAGACAGAACCCATTCCTAGTATTTAAAATACTTTTTGTCGTCTTATCAAATGCTTTTGTATAATCTGTGAAACATAGATATATATCCTTCTGCATTTGTTCTGTTCCTTTGATAATATTCTAAATCTAAAAACGTATTTCTTATTCCAATGTCTGTTCTTGACTTATTTCTGGCTTAATTCTGCTGCCAGCTCTAATCATTAGAATCTATATTTATTATAGTTACGTGGTTCATTAAGCTAATTACCAAATGGAATTTGCACTAATTTGCACCTGGCTTCTTTGGTATCACTAGAGAGATAGACCTACTAAGTTCTTCTGGCATTTCATTGCTGTCATTTATTTCCGTATGCTTATTGACCCCGAAATGTTCTAAGGATGACAGAATCTCCATTACAATCTCACCGGGTCCTGCTATTTTGTTCTTCTTCATTTTGCTCAGTGCCGTTTTACGTCAGATTTTAAGACATGTTCTTTCATCTTATATATTGTATGTTTTTCGATAAAAGTAATACCAACACAGAAAACATGTCCCTCGTTTGTATTTATCCTTTCTTTATAGTAACTTTACCACTTCCACCATGAGTGTTTTCTTTTTAGATATTATACATCCCGTTGAGGAACATGTTATATATTATGATTTTTCATCTTTTTATGCATACCATCTCTGTCTATATTCTGTAGTGTTTCTGTCTCCACACTTCTCGTTGAGCATTCGCCTTTGGATTCCTTACATTTCTTTCTAAAATCTTTTATCAACATCATGTATTATGTGCCATTCCTTGGCATTACTTACTGTCTCTTTTTCATTTATTCGAAAATTCCATGTCATCCACTTTTTTCTATTAAAAGGGCCCCACCCCCGTGGATATGGCTTGTGCTTTGCTTAATGTGTTCCCCTTTAAGTTAGTGATCTTTGCCACGCATTTATATACACACACACACACACACACACACACACACACACACACACACACATATATATATATATATATATATATATATATATATATATATACGTCTATTAGTAAATACTAGTACAGAAAATAAATGAGTATTTGTTAATAGAGAATCGGCACTAAAGTGAATGACATAAAATAATTTCATGAGAATTTGTCCAAACTAAGAGAGGGTGCTGAAAATTTTTTGACTTACATCAGATTTGCTTAGTAAAGAATTATTTAGTTCTCCTTATAGGAACACAGAGGGAGTGTTATTTTGTTTCATTAATTTATTAATAAGAGCCTATTGTGATCGTATATAAGAATAAACGCCTATTATGCATGTATATCTTGATGGCACTGGTAAATATTAACCATTTCCTTATAAAGGAACATTCGACATTCATTGACAAAGAAGCCAGTAATACTGTCGCCTAAAATCTATAAAAATATTTCTCTTAAAGCAATTTCCGGTCCACTAACTCCTATCGCTCTAACTAGAATTGACTATGTTGTTATATTCTCTTCGAATTGCATGTGCTACTCATGTTTGCTGTTATTGAAAGTCCTCAAGTGATGTGGTTTCTATTATCTGATAAAATACTTTGGGATTCTGCAGTGCCAGGCTACAATGTTAGACGAAAGACAACTTTAAAGGTATTTTTAACTAGTGATCTGATAAAGCTAACAGATATTTATTTTAGATATTTTTGAACAGGCTTAGTTCCATGCATGGCATTAATATGTCATTTTCAGACGTAAATGTTGTTTAAGAATATGGCTCTAATTTTTTCGATTAGGGATTTGTAGCAATTTGCAGTGTTGGTTGAAACTATCTGGATACTTCAAGTATTCACAAATGTGAGGAGGCTGAAAGGATATAAATAATTTATTCAGTCTGGTTCGATTATAATTTGTACGCATCATCATCTACGTGTCGTATCCTTTCGAAATATCGGTGATTATAGCTATCTATAACTTCCAGTCTCTTCTATCTTTAAGCAACATTTGAGTTTTTGCCATCTCACTTTGTTCCTGTCGTGTAATGCATTAGTTAAGTTGTTTGTTGTTTGCCTCCTTCACTCAGTACGTTCTGTGAGTCTCGAGTTTCATAAACTGTTTTTCCTCATAATGTACCCCATAAATTTCAACAACCTCATTAGGCGAATTGTTTGTATTTTGTCTCTCCCTTTTCTTCGCTCAGTACGTCCTTGAGTATTGCGTTTCATAAGCTGCTCTTCATAATCAATCCCATAAATCTAAAGTGCCTCATTAGGTAAGATTTTTGTTGTCTCTCCCTTTCCTTCGCTGATTATTTCCTGTTAGTATTGAGCTTTATAAGTTGTTCGTCTTATAATATACCCCCAGAAATGTCAACTGCCTCTCTGATTTCAAATATAAACGTCTTTCTTTAGAACTTCCTATTGGACTAAGTTTATTGTCCATAGTATTCTCGGTGTTCGGCTCTGAAACTACATCTGTCACTGTGTTTCTTTAGTTGTAGAAAAGTTGTCCAATCTCCACTGACTTAGAAAATAGGTATGACATAGCAGTTCAGTACTATTTTCTTTTCTTCTAAAGAAATATCCCTTTTTCTTAAGACTTGTTTAGTTTCTGGAAAGTCTTTCGCTATTCCATTACGCCTTTGCTCCCTAACGTCAAGGAGGTATATTATTGTATAGTGGGGGGTTATCTGTTCTAGTGGAGAGTAGTTGTATGTTGTTGCAGATTAACGTTGTAGATAGCCCGCTATAAGTCATAAAGAAAGGTTATAAACCAAGAAAAGCAAATTGAGTTTAGAAACAACATTTTATATATACACATATCAATTAAGTTTTTTACGATTAAAGTAATCCTTTACAGATGAGTCCAACGGACGTTAAAATGTTCATGGCAATAAAATGCTGAAAAGAAAATTTGTGCGTATGAATGTGGAGCGTTGTAAATTAGGAATGTCTTTGATGTATCCGCTCTTTTATTCGGTAAGTAGTTTAGATACAGAGAAGAAGAAGAAAAGGAGAGGGAAGGAAGGTGAGCATAGTAAGTCGCTTGACATCGGTCAAGGAAGATACTAATTACACTCGCCTCTCTCGAGTCTGTGCTTTTGGTGTATCTGTCTGGCGATGCTTTCTGTATCGGCTTTTTATTTCGACTTTTTGGATCGCAGCAGATCATTTGTGAATTCACATCCGTATTTGATTCTGGGCTTCCCATTGGCCGATAAATAAAGTTCGCGTAGGCTCGCGGACTGGAATTTAATATTTAATTAATTTTTAGTTTTCAACCGGAACATCTGCGCGGAGCCGGGTTGCGCACCGACGAGTTTTGGTCATCTGCTTTTGGGTCGTGAGAGTGCAAACATCCGGTCCTTCGCTTTGCTCGGTATCACCACAATTGTACCACAGCTCGTTGGATTTTTCCGCTATTAGTTTCTAAGCTCCAGTCTCAATTAATCGTCTTAAGCTGGGAGGTACCGAAGCAGAAAGTTCACCCCTTCCCAACTGCTACTTCCCTTTCAGCGGACTTTTGTTGTTAGGAGGCGATTGTTCACTATCTGGACGTCAGAAGAGAGAAATAATCCACTTTGCCTCTACCAATAACCTTGTAGATGCATGTCGTCAACGTTTGAATGTTTCTTTCCCAAGTTCCCCCGAATTATAGAGAAAAATAAAGGAATCGTGTTTAACTTCATGTTGCACAATCTAATCTTATCTTGATACTCCTGGAGAAGAAACAGACGACAAAACAGTTTTCTGCTACTCAAAAAGGTTTTAGAATTATCGATGAAAAGTGGCCTCCGGAATACCATACAGGTTGATAAACCGGACCAGGGCCTGGAAGAAGGACAAACACTCATATACGGTACCACCTCGATTTGTAATACGCAGACGCCCAAACAAGTAAACAGCAGGTACATGGTGGCTGCTGGTCTAATTTAAAGACATGTCGATGGGGTGTCCAGATATAATTCCTAAAATCCCGATGGAATACGAATTACTCATCGATGATCCCTTCTTGTTCTTGTTGGGAGAACACTTCCAAGTGATCTCGGCACAGCACCTTCTCTAGACTCTAAACCACACGGTCCAAGATGCGCACGGCAATTGCGTGCTTAGAAGGAACGTGATCCAGCCCGTCTGCGTGCCAGGGTAACTGCATGCAGTAGTTCTCGTCCTTCAAAGTTATAGACTCCTGGAATAACTGTATCTGTTCCTGGTCGTAATTGGAAAATTTATTTCGATCAGGAATTCCCAAAAACACAACACTGATCTGCTCTAAAACCCTCTGCACATCACTATGAGGAAAAATACCTTCCAGGGGGGATATGTAGTTAGACTCATGATCGAGGACAAAGTATAAGTGAGTTGAATTTACTTGGGGTGTTTGATCAAGTAAAGTATAGAAGGAGAGGTGGGATACTTCACAGAAAGGAGACGATCACAGCCAAAGTCGTTTTCTTTTGCAAAATGTCGACCTAAAGGATTATTTGGAGTTGGAGGTATCGACGCATCGAGGTTGCGAAGGAAAACGACGCCTTCCCGACCCACCCCAATCTGGATGTGGTAACAATAATTAAGCAGCTAGCCACAGAAAAATTAACCAATGTCCGTGGTCGGGCACATAATAAAAATGATAAGTGGGAGGCATTTTAAAACACTGCCGCCACCCACTCCAACTCTTGCGCTAGTAGGCTATAAAGAAGATGGACGTAGCACCCGCGCCTAAACACAAGACCAGTCCCTAATAATGATCATCACCCTTTTTTTTCTTTCATCTTTTTTTCTTCTTCTTCTCTTGTTAGTAGTGTGTGAAAAAAAAAGGAGTGCTGACTGATTGTAGCGGCGGGATTGATCGAAAAGCTGAATTGGGGAATAGCCCAGTGACTTGTCATTTGGCGCAGGTGCCACGTCCACCTCATTCTTTATAGCTTCCTACCGGAAGAGTGAGAGGAGGTGGAGCCAGTTACGGTTTTATAAAATACCACCCACTACTCATTTTTTTGTTTTCTTGACCGGCTTTCCTATGTACACACCGTCTATATCTACAAACGGCCTATCTCTGATTGTGATCGCTCTTCTTTAAAATCCTCAATATACATATTTGTGGCTTAAGCGTCAGCATATGAGAAACATATACATTTTTTGAAAGGCTAAAAGAAAAGTGAAATTGATTAGAATTAAAACGATTTTTCTGAAAATCCACATGTCAGTAAAATAAATTTTAAAATTTAATTCTTTGTAAACATGCATGTATTATAAATATTACATAAAAAAAATTTAGATGTGGTTTGGCCAAGTCTTATTTTCTCCGTACAACAAGTTTTTGTAAAGACCTTTCTCACAATATAGTTTGAAGAATCGCTATTGAATTGTCTGATTACAAAGAGAACAAGATCAGGAAGGACTACATACAACCATCCTTCAATTTCACTAATAACCTGTCCTTTTAAGTTAAAATAAATTCTTTTAATGTATATCTTCCTTGGGTAATAATATTGACCTGTACTCTCACATGCCTATGATCATACAGATTTGGAATACTATCTTGAGACCCATAATTCCACACCTTTTGCACTTGTTGACATGACAACAATTTTTGTTCTCACTTGAAGATTGTATTCAGGCATTAAACAGACTGTCACTACTCGGTACTGATCTCAATTCATAGATAGATAGATAGATAGATAGATAGATAGATAGATAGATAGATAGATAGATAGATAGATAGAAGTAGTCCAAAAGTAGGGTAGGTGGACAGTAAACATTTATTTTGAGATTACATATACAATTATATTTACTAATACAATTGTTAGGTTGACAATAAAATTTTATTTTGTACAATAATACAAAAGTGTTCACATTTTATCAAACTGCTGTCCATCACAATTACACAGCTTTGAAGTTTACCCTTAATTATTTGACAAACATTTTTGCATAAATCTCTTTGTGTACTAATTTCTTGAAATACATCTCTTAGATAATTTTTAAAATTACCAACAATTCTTGGTTTTCAAATACAAAACTTTGTTTTGTTTTTGATTACTACCCAAAAGAAGATATCCATTGGGTTCAAGTCAGGTGGACCTCTTTGGCTAATTCATTTCTCAGGAAATGCTTCAAGATACTTATTGACTGCTCTTGAATAATTTGCAGGTGCTCTATCTTGTTGAAATATATCCAATACACAAACCTATTCCACACACATACCATGTACTTTTGAGACCAACCTGTATGTGCGTGTATGTGTGTGTGCTTGTATATATATATATATTGTTTAATTACTTAGTTTCTGATCATAATAAGGTTAGACCAGAGCACATTTGCAATTATATTGTAGAACTTTTGAATATTTTCCATTTGTAAGCGAGTTATTACGCGATCTAGGTATCTACCATGAGTGGTGTCTTCAGGCGATTTGCAGTAACTGATTTTATTTTTACCGTTTACCTTTTTCTTTAAGAACGCTCACGTTGGCTGTTTTCACGATACTCCACGTTATGTCTGGTCTTTTCCATATTTTGATTTAATTTCCACTCGTGGCTAGCCAATTTTGTACAGTTTTTTAAGTTTGCCTTTTTTTTAACTTAAAAAACTGTACAAAATTGGCTAGCCACGAGTGGAAATTAAATCAAAATATGGAAAAGACCAGACATAACGTGGAGTATAGTGAAAACAGCCAAGCCTTACAACGTTGGCAAATTATGTAAACTGTGCCAAGAAGAAAAGTTAGAGATTACGCCGTTCCCAAACAAAAGTGAATTGTTGAATGAAAGAACAGAAATTATGACTATGTGTAACCATACTAAAAAAAATACCCCTTAGGTTCATACAACCATGGATGAAAACGCCATAATTCTTTGTAATTTTAAAAATTCCGCGTTTAAAAATTCCCTGCCACGTGAGCGTTAAAAAAAAAACACCGTTACGTGACCGTTCTTAAAAAAAATGGTAAACGGTAAAATCAGTTATTGCAAATTGCCTGAAGACAATAGTAGAAACCCAGGTCGCGTAATAACTAGTTTACAAATGAAAATTATATATATATATATATGTGTGTGTGTGTGTGTGTGTGTGTGTGTGTGTGTGTGTGTGTGTGTGTAAAATTAAACCCTGCTTTAAGGTCTATTGGCTTTATTAAGGCTCAAATACACAGGTCTATAATATAGACTTATACTGTACCGGATGCTTACTCAAATACACTTATCCACTAGTTGGTATGTATATATACAGGCTGCAAGGTGGTAAATTGTTGCCATTTTATATTTTTAACTTTGTGCATGTGTGTTAGTTCTTGATTTTGTCAGACTAGATGTTTCAGCTGGTCACTGTTTGTGTGAAAAAGTGCACCATGATGCAATTCACTTTGCCAGAAATGACATGCTCTACAGCTTCTTAGCATTCACACCAAAAGCTCTAATACAAACATTTTAGAGGGTATAGGTGTCAATCTGAGGACAGTACAGAATATTCAGAAAGAGTTAGATGAGTCTAATGGTGATTACAAAGGTATAGCAGATTGGAAAACTCACTCTGATTATACTGATAAGAAAAAAACTCCCAAATTTGTTGTTGATAGACCCAGACTCAACATGGAGGTCTACATCAAGTGTCTTGAAAAAGTAGCCTGGATTAAGAGGTTGGCTGCTAGAAGGCTCTATGTCTGGCAACAGGGTTCTGTACCATTCCACACAATAAAGAGAACCCAGTCATTGTTGTCAACAATTTCTGTGACTACATAACCCTTTACATCTGGACACCTAACTCTCCAGGCTGCAAAACCTGTGATCATTATGTGTGGTGTGCAGTTGAGCAAAAGACCAACAAAGCTCCTTGTAATGCCATAGATAATTCATTCATCACACACACGCACACACATGCACATACATGCACACACACACACACACACACATATATATATATATATATATATATATATATATATATAGTATTATGCAAGAGATTGGAGAATATGAACATGTGCTAACACTACAATTCCTTGTTATTAGTGGGCTTTTTGTGTTCACTATATATCTATTTAAGGAACTTCTTCAGAGGAGAAAGTGCCAACTAGGTGTTTTTCATTTGAAACTATGAAGTTGATGGGTAACATCACAAAAGAATCAAGAAATGTCAAACAATTTTTGCATACAGTGACAAATAAAGGCACTCAGTGACAAAATCACTACCCAATTATAATGATCTACATACTAGCTCACTAACAATACAACAGGGTGTAGATAGATAGATAGATAGATAGATAGATAGATAGATAGATAGATAGATAGATATTGAACAGATTGAGATAGATTGATAGATATTATAATCATGATTGCTCAAATAAAATTATACATACATGAATGCCTTATATATATATATATATATATATATATATATATATATATATATATAGGTAATGATGTCAAATCTGTAAATAGAGAGGTAGTACAAATATAAATTATTAAAGAGATAGATCCATACAGTGGGCTCAATGGCTAGTATCCAGTGCAATATGATATACATAAAGAAAAAACTTCTATTATTGGGAATGTTTTGATAAAACTAAACCATTTTTAATTTGCAGTCTGATGAGACAGACATCAAAGATTTACCCATCAAAATAAATTATAGTTTATAACTGCCTTAGATGATGTGTCGAGTTTTTATATATATATATATATATAAAGAATTTTTTCAAATGAGTCAAAAACTGTTGAAATAAGTCTGATAGAGAAAGAAATCCTCTTTAAGAAGCATCTTTCTATTTTGACATTTGATTTTTCTATCTCTTCTTTATCCAGAATCTAATTCAATGACTTGTCTTCTCCATATAACAGTATTCATTAGCACATTTTTCTTGCTTATTCAGGTCTATAGTAGTGTAGGAGGGGTTTATTTTGATGGTACAATCAAATCACCGGTTGTACAATACTGATTCTTGTTTTCAATAAAAAATATCAATGAAAAAATCTTAAAAAATCAGGTTGCGAAATATTTGGAGCTCATTTAGACACATCCTGGTGTAAATTGAGCCCGTTTTTTATCAAATTAACTCTTTGGCATTTTGGTTTTATTTTCTTTGATTGGAACCACCTAAAAAAATTTGTTGCGTGTGTATATGAGATGGGAATATGATCAATGCATAGAAATATTATTGCTTACAAAAAATAAAGTGTCAGTGGGATCTCTGCAAAGAAGCAGTTGAATGATACAGGAAACAACTTTCTGAGTCAGAGCTAATTTGGGTCTTTAATATTATGTTATTCAAACACACACATGATCATGATCATTATCGTCTATGCCTATATTATGACTCTAATATTGGGAGGAAAGACAAGCATGCAGCTCCACCACACACACACAGATACATGTTCTCATTCTGGATTGTTCAGGTTAATAAAAAAGAAAAAGAAGTAATTTATGAAGAGTGAAATCTGATACCCTCCCTTGAGTAATGGTGTAGTGAGATTTGTCATCAAACAGTAAACAAAAAAATAACAAAATCCAAAAATTAAGACTGTAATCCTGACCTTATAATGCTCATGTATTCCATACAGCATAAATATTTCACAAGTGTGGATCTGACTCATCATTGATAATTTGATCCTAACTGGCTGATCAAGAAATGTAACTGAGCTTCTCTAATAAATCATTTCAATTTACATGTATTCATATCCATTTATATGACACTTCCAAATATGTTTAAAGAAAAAAGGACAAGAATTATAATAAAATTCAATGGTTATAGTTTAACCCTCTGTTAGTACTGTTGTGTGTTTAAATACCTTGCAAAATGCTTTTCCTAAATATTTAACAAGCAGCCTTTGTTCAAGATTAATCAAGTGAATTTCTGAATAACTCTGCCAAGTAACTACAAGAAGTTTCTTGTTTTCATCATAATATTTGCGTGAATTACAAGTATGAGTCCATAAAGTAAAGACTGTCTGCAATAATTGTAATAGAAACCAAAAATCATAATAATCATTGCTTAGAATGAAGAAAAACATGGTAAGTTATGTCAATCATAAACTCTTTCTTAAAAATCATACTAAAATTAAAATAGAACATATCTTTGCATATTTTAATTTTAAAACTTGCAAATTCATATTTTAATATTGTTCTTTTAATTCAATTTAATATTTTTTTTATTTTTTTATCTTACAAATACCAGAAAAGACTCTCATAACAATATATAAGAAGAAAAAACTAAACAATATGTTTAAAAAAACTTTAGGGTAGATAATACCCCAAATCACTAATGGAAGGCAAATTCAACATAATCCTATTTCTTTAATATAAAATTACAAATCATATTAACATTAAGTAAAAATGTAAATGAACTAATGTAATATTGACAATTGCTTGCATTTCTGTTCACAAATAAACTTTGCTATACTATTCAACACAAGCATAGTGTATTTTCTGAGAATTCTTAGAACTGTTTAACTGTTATTACAAAATAAAGTGTCAGATAGATTGATATTGCCTTCTTATCATATTGTTCTTATTCTTACCAGTAAGAAGCCCATTTAATAGCTGCATGAGAAAGATATGCAAACTATCTATTTGACAGAATTCCCACAAAGGGACATCACTATATCTACATATCTTCTTACTGTTTGCTCTAGTTGTGAAGTGTTGAATTGGAAACAAGGAACCTCTCCTGGTCAAGACAGATAATAAACACGATATATTATTCCATATTTTCTTTTCCTTGCTCTCCAAACAGTGAAATAAGACAGCTAACATTAGCGGTTCCACAACATGCTCTTTTTTTTTATTCATTCACGGTCTTTTTCCCTCGACAACACCTGACCCTGTGTAAGTTTGCTTCTGTAAACTTGATACTTTTTGATCTGATTAATGCAATACATTGCTGCTGCTTCAAACATTTTGCTGCATTTCAGCAAAACAATTCTGCAACCTTCTTTAATGAGGAACCAAATCAGTTAGAATACTAGCCATAATTTTTTCTCTGTTAATTTCTCTATGAAAAATAAAACTAGCTTTTTCTTTAGTGATTCATCAACTGAAAAATGTTATAGAAAGAATCAGATAAAATGCTGTGGTAATAACAAAAGTCAAAAAATGAGTTCAGTAATGTTAATTATAGAAATAATTACCCTTTTCAAAATTATTGACATAATATTTACAATATCTCTGTTTAGATTTTAATGAGTTTTGAGATAATCATTTAATTTGCCTTAATTTTATTGGTAATAAAGTATAAAACAATGTATGGATAAATGTAATTTATGAAAAGTCATCATTGATAGATAATATGAGTTTGTATACTGAAAATGAAATTCAGTCTCATTTATCTCACTTATTCTCCGAATTGCAATAGTTGATTTTCTAAGTTGAAATGTGGCACAAGTCTGAAATCAAAGGGTATCCAGTGAAGATCAAACTCACAGATGTAATAGGTTCTAGTGAGTCAAGTTTGCTAACCATTACACCACATCAAGGTGCCCTCTCTGAATTGCAGTAGATATGTTAGTCTACTCATTTTATTATGTGTTCAGAAATATGATTTCAACTTTTAAACTTTAAAATTCACAAATGAAATTTTCTTAATATGCCTATATAAAGTCTGAAGGAAAAACATATTGTCATTATTGATACAGAAACCAATTATTAATCATGTAAATACAGATAGGTGTCCAGTCTAATGCTTTCATCTCTACTAAATTACACAACCACTGTTTTCTAGTAGCATCAAAAATATTTACACTCTCATTTAAATCCTGATGGAACTTTTTAGCCAAGCAGATTTAAAATTAACCTTGATGTCTCCAAGTTAAAATACTCTCTCTCTCTCTCGCTCTCTCTCTCTCTCTCTCTCTGCACTAGGTATTGCTACTGCAAATTCCATAGCAATTGGGTTTTTATAGGGGTAGTTGCTACACACACATCCAGTTAGTTTAAGTTGTCCTTTTCCTAGACTAGTTGACAACCAAGAAAAGAGAGTTTAATCAGCTCTGCTATTTAATCCATAGCCATAAATTTTAGGTGATTAGGTTTTGCAATTATTTTGTCACATTGACAGAACTTTTTAACTCAACAAACTGGAAAGTTTTCTGAAATTATGAAAAGATCACAATTATTTTGAAATCATTGAAGAATGAAAACATAAAAGATTTAATCTCTCATACAAAGTGTTGCCTTTTATTCAACACTGAAACATGTCAATTACTCTCAACTAGTGGGCATGTAAGTGACCCTGGACCCCTAATCCAAAACATTCACCTTACATTCTCATCTGCATGGTTTCAGTGACTGCCCTTGCTACTTCTCTGGCTAGTGTTTATATATTTACTTGTCAAACAATTTTCTCACAGGTTTTCAGATGCAGCTTTTAGACAATCAGGTGGGTCTGCACTTGGTGGCCTTGGTCATCTCTCAGGTCAACTCTGCACCCATCTTCTATGTAGCACATTGAATGCACCTTCTATTCTGGCATGATCTGGTGTGAAACACATGTTACACTTAGTCAATAGCCATAAATGTTATGTACAAAAATAGCTAACTGTTGTGCTAATAAGGAGAGACACGAAGCAATAGAAATGTAATTCTACAGAAGGATGCTGAGGATATCATAGACTGAACATGTGAGCAATGATGAGGAAAAAAAAGAACTTATACGTAACATCAGAAAGAGACAGCTGAAGCTAGAACACATGTAATGAGGAAGGAGGGCTTGAAGAATCTAATACTCACAGGATAGATAAAGAGTCAGAGAGACAGGGGTAAGCAACATGTGGCATACTTGATGGGATTGAGCAAGTGAATGGTAGAGCAGGGCTTGGGAGAAATACCAAGAGAAAAGGTGTTGAGAGCTACAAGAGATAATGGGATATGGAGAGCTATGATCACCCACGTCCTGAAGAGTCACGGCCCAGAAGAGGTTGAGAAAACTTTAATCAAAGTCTTTGTACTTTAACATATTAATGCTCATCATCCTATTTTGGAGATTTTAAACATTAATGGATTTTAGGTAGAAATATCTCCAGTCTTTTGAATAAAAGTAGATTTATCCCTGGTTTCCCATTTAGCATTGTGTTTCCAGTTCTTTCTACAGCGTTTTTTTCGCTCCCAGTAACACCCTGTATCTTAGTGGCATTATCACCTTGCTTGATGTGAACTGATTAAGCTTATTTATAAACATACAAGTCTCTGCCATAAAAAATTATGGCAAAATATTTTTATCAGTATGCTGTCTAAAATGATGGCAGTATATTTAATGATGTACCTACTATTGAGTATCTTACATTAGGAGTTAAGAAAAAAATAATTCAAACTCCTGAGTGAGACAGGAGGGAAATATATTATATATACATATACAAATACACAATGATCTTTATTATAACAGAGAGGATATATAAATATATATTCTTCACAACTGGACAATGTAATTATTGAAGGCACTGTTAAAAAGCAAACATGTGACAAGAGCTTTCGTAACTAGTAGTAAAGAGAATGAACTGAAATGATGCTGCCTCACTAATGTCTCTCTGTGTGACAGGAAGGAAATATATATATATATATATAGTGGTCTTTATTATAAATGAGAGGATGATTCATACCAGATTTTTTAAAAAATCTATCTACATTGATCATTAACAGCTTAATTAACAAAATGATTTCATGTTACTTTATGGTGTAGGTGATCATGATTCACCACATCTTTTCTTTATTGTTTGGGAATTGTCATGCATTCTTGGAAAGTTTAGTAGAGTGGTTTCCAGTTTCCTTCTCAATGGTTTGAAATTGAGAGTTTTCCTTCTCTTAGATTGGTTACCACCTAAAGCTAGAGTCCAGTCTATTCTGTTATTTAATCCATGGCTGGATGAGAAAAGACAGATTCGTACCGTTCCTAAGAAGATCTGTGCAAAAGTGAAGGCAAAAGATTAGCTTGGAATTTGAGCTTATTAAAATTTCCATGCCAATATCTATTACATCACGCACATTATTATTTTGTTAAATTTTTTTCTGTGCATCATATCCCTTTAGGAAAGAGAGCGGTTATGACTCTCCACAAAAGCCTATCTTTTGTAGCTCTTAGCAAGATTTATCTTTTCACCATCCCTTCTAATCCCTGACCTGCCATCTATTTACACAAACTTGTTAGGTAAGTTACTCACTGTTTCCCTTTGTATCTCTTGCTTTCAATATGTCCTGTGAGTTTCAAATTCTCCAAGCCCTCTCTTTTATGCTCCCTAAAACTTTCAACAGATTCCTTCTGATTATATGCATAAGCGTCTTTTTTGTTTCAATTTTCCTTAAAACATCCTTGTGACATATTCAGACTTTTGGTATTTTTAGCTTCTGTGGAACCACATCTCTCTTGCTTCAAATTTCCTCTCTATCTGTGAGGAGATTGTCAAGTATTCACTGTCATAGATGTGGACTGATAGTATTTAATAGTTTAATAGTCTTTTGTTTGTTTCTAATTAAATTTTTTTTTTTTGGAAGAGATTCTTAACAAAATCCAAAAAAGGTTTTTAATCAGTTCTGACTTGGCATCTCAATTTCAGTCACTTTCTCACTGACATGACATGGCTTTCCTCTGTCCTTTCTACAAATATCTTTATGGCAACTGCTCTGATGAGCTTTTTTCTCTGGTGCCCAATCCATGTGAATTTAAGCATGCTACTAGATTGGCATATAGGTCTCATCCTTTTACAATTGAAATTGTTAAAGGTAACTGCTCACACTTCTCACACTTTCCGGCTGTGGAACTCCATCCCATGTACTTGTTGCTCTGATAGATACAACCTCCAAAAATTTAAATGCAACATCATTTGTCATCTTCTATCTTCTATATTCTTAAATTTTATTCCTTTCTTCAATACCCTTTGCACCCAGTCTTTTTTCTCACTGCACTCTATTAGCAGAGCCACCTTGCTTGAGGTGAAATGATTTTTTTAAAAAATGGCATTTTTTTGCTTTACCTTAGATTTTGGCATTACATTTTTCATCCTTTGTTAAAACGCATTAATGTTATTTAAATTTTTTCCTCACTTTATTTTGACATCTGCAGTTTGTAGTTCACATCTTCGAATCTTCCTCTTGTTAACATCCATATATTTTGTCTTATTATTTTTTTAGATGTCTCGGCAGTTTACTTTTCATGTCTGCTGTCAATACAGTATCATCTGCATAACTTATGTTGCAAAGATTATGAGCACCAATAATAAATTCTAGTAGGATTTCTAGTCGTCTCAGGATTGACATGCTGTAAAAGTCGAATATGTCTGATGAGAAGACACATCCTTGTCTTTATGCCTTTTTCTGTTTTTGTGCATTTACAAAATTAATTTTATATCTGCATGCAAACAGTTTGCTTCCAGAATAAATTCTGGATTATTCTATCTTTTCCAAATAAATCAAGCTTTCATATCATTACAATCTACAAATATATTATTTACCCTATTACGATAAAATAACAATGCAACACAAGTCATTCAGTCAGTTAAGTGTCATACATGTTACACACTTGGGCAATCATGCCTCAGAAGAGACCTAACTGACTGGGTAGAAAATTTTCTCACAGTAGATTGCCATTACTTTCTCAAGTAGACTGGTTGCCAATTAATACTATAGAACCTATTCACTTATGCACAAATACCCTTGATCTCTTCTCCCTTCGGCTATGGGTCAGATAGCAGGACAGATGGGGTTCTGTAGCCTTGGTTGGCAACTAGTCTACTGCAGAAAGTAATGACATCCTACTGCGGGAAAATCTTCTGCCAGTCAGTCCTGTCTCTTTCAAGGCATGATCACCTAAGTCTGTATCACATATGGCACTTGATTGAGTGACTGAGGATTTCTTATTGAAAAATATTTTGCATATGTTGTTTACAAAAGCAATTTTTTATATAACCAAATTCCTTGATAAATCTTTATTTGACACACCTGTAGATTTTGAATTTCTCCTGTTGATTCTTGATCTCCATCTTTCTACTAAAGTTCTTCTTCCTTAGCATTAATTTTTCAAGAATGTTTTCTCTTCTTACTGTATTTGAGTCAAAGATCTGAGGAAGAGCTTGTTGATATCTTCATTCTGACTGTCTTAACAAATTGTAGATTTACCTGTCAACACAAAGATCATTAAAATTAAATGCTTTTAGTTTTAGTCATAAAAGATGAACAGAAAAAAATGATCAGAAAGGATTCTCTTTGATTACAAGCTCAAACCTTCTTCTGATTAATAACTCTAAAATTATTCCATTTTCTTCACAACAAAAAAATACAGCTACACTGAAGTAGTAGAAAAGAGACAAGAAATAAAATTTAGATTAACACTGACTAAAGTTTATGTTATTAAATTCTAAGTTCTTTGTGTTACTAAGTGTAGTTATATAGCCTGGGTATTCCAGTTGGTTGGTTATTTTTGTTTAGTGGCAATGTCAACTTCTGTGGATTATTAATGCCAAAATTTAAATATTTTGTACACAGTTTTATTTTTTTTATTTTTAAGATAATAATTATTTTAGTGATATATACATATTACTAATAAACCCATATCTGGGTGGAGAAGAGGTGGATTCATATCTTTCCCAAAGATATTTGCACGAAAGTGAATATAATGAGTCCACCTGGACTTTGAACTGAGTTCTCTGATTAACAATTCTGTGCCATTATTCATTACACCACCTGCAACTTACAGTACCTGGTATTCCCAAGTGGTCATCTATCTGACCAGGCTCAATGTTGCTTAACTACAATTATTGTATCTCCATATCACTACATCTCCCTGTAATGAAGGAGGTTTGTGCCCCTTGTTTTTATTGCACTTCTTGTATCATTTTGCTTTCAGGGGTTCTTTCTCTCTCATGGGATCTTAAGGTATTTCTTTCTCTGTGAGATCTTGACCTATCTTGTTTTCTCTTGTTATCATGGCCATATTTGTGCAATGACTGGTCTTACTCAGTTTCTAAATCATACTGTCCCTCTTAATTTCTTATTCCTTGCTTTAATTGCAAATGCTCTTAACCATGTATCTATAAAATCAGGATCTTGTGAAGTTCTAAGTGCTCCATGTTACTACTCAATGCTCATGAGCAGTCTCTCCTCTTCCTCATCCTCCTCTTTCTCATCTTAATCAGCATAGTTATATAGCCTGTGTATTCTGGATATGCTAATTGTTTAATCCATATATCACTATAGTTTCATTCTTGAATCTTTTTTTTTCTGCTTGCTATAGACTATTTTTAGACATGACATTAGAAAAAATGCATGCCAGTATGCTTGGAATCAATTGATCCTTCTCTGAAGATTGGATAGTTATCTTCTGCATTTAAAATTATGTCAGTAAGAGATTAAAACATCTGACCATGTACAGGGTGGGGAAACAAAACTTGCAAAATTGATACAAACTTTGAAACTTTGTTAATATATATATGAAGCTGTTAATACAAAAATATGAATAAATAATAAAACTCATACAGAACTGTTTACTTGATATTTTAAATTGCATCCTCAATGTAACCATGAATAGCTGTGCAACTCTTCTTCATGGTAGCCATGTGAGCAATGATGTTGTAATGTGAGACCTTGTTGCTCTGCTCAGAGATACTCAACATGGCAAAGTTTAGAATGCTGAGGTTTAGACTGGAGGCAGGGCAAAATGTTTGCTAACCCGAAATCAACAGAGCAAGCTTTGCAGAATTTATGCACATTTTTTGATTATGCAGCTGGGTACACCATACTGGATGTCTAAATAGTCACCTGCTGGATAGTTGTCTTTGAACCATAGCAAAATATGGTACCTGAGGATCTAGCAGTGGGCATCAGCAATCACCTTTTCTTCAGTTTTGGAGAAGATTGGACATATTTTTTCCTTCAGGAATCCACGACACAAGTCTCTAACATGGGATCTATGTTTGACCTTGAAGTTACCCTTAATACCAACAACTATGCTAGTCATTTCAGTAGTTCAATACTAAGAATATTTTAACAGGGTAGCTATGATTCTTGGGATACCTAAATATATTTCTTGTACCTTTCCAACCTCCTATCTTCCATGGATGCCAAGTGCATGATTTAAAGCTCAGTAGCAGTCATACACATGGATGTGGTTGGACTTTTGCAATTTTGGTCATGACAATGTTAATGACATCACAATTTTAATTTTTGTTGAGCTCATTCTGCTTGGCTTCTCTAGATACTATTGCCCATGTCTATGGTTACCTTTTAGAATTTACCTGAAGTAAATCTGACATCATTTGCCATTTGTGCTTCTGTGAAAATATTTTCCACAAAATTTATGAAAAGTCAGTTGTGTATTAATAGTTGATAGTATACTCTTTCTTTTGTATTTGGTTTCTATATCATTTGGCTGTTAGGAAAGTTTAGTCGTTTTTTTTGTCTTTTTTCTACAATTTTATGCAACTTAAAATATGTATTAAAAAGACAACACCACAGACTATGCAATATTAGTTAAATATAATATTACAGCATTAATATAATTTAATGCATATTCCTATAAACACAGGAAATAGGACATTATAAGATAATACAAATGGCAACTTTTTTAATATGTTCTAAATCTGCATCATTAGATAATTGGAAGATAGTATTAAAATAATTTATATTTTTCAAAGATAATATTTTACAGTTTCATATTAATTCAAATGATCATTATATAACAGTCAGGAAAACAATTCAGTAACATCTTTCAACTATTTTCAGGAATTAAATCTTAGAGAAAATTTACAATCCTTTTCAGAGCAAGGTTACTCTATGATTACAATAATTCCTTAAACTAATGATGAAAAAAAGCATTTATTTTCCAGAACAAATATTTGTTTGCAAACATAATCTCCTTACTTGTTAATACACTTAATTTGGTGGTAAATATTAATCCCATCATTCAATAAATAATTTCAGAACAAAATCCAGTTGTGTTAGGTTATGGACTTATTGATTCATTTCCAATTCCAAATCCTATCTCTGGAATTATTTAACTAGTTTTATATTACAGTTATGGGCTAATCAAATATTCATCTTTTTTTGTTTTTGCTTTTAGAAAGGATATCCTGTTTGTAAGACTGTTTCATTCTTGATTCTAAGAAACATTTTGAGGTAAAACTAATCAAAATCCCCAAAAATATTTAAGAGAGGTTTTTTAAGTAAAGTTAATTAAATGGCACAAAAATATACTGGAAAATGACATGCTGGTTACAAATCATTTAAATTACGAGTTATTTCTGGATATTACAAAACTGATCAGTAGCTGTTGATGGTTGTACTCTTACATAGTCAAAAGTCATTGTGACTGAGGACTTGAGTGTACTGACTTTGTTTAAAATGGTGACCATTCCAGATTATGTTCTCTCCTGCTCAGTATACTTGCAGTATAAATTGCAGATTAGTTTTGTGTGTGTTGAACAAATGCAAATATATCTGAGCAGCTATTTGCAAATGGGATTATCTAGACATCTTAGCAGATAGGTATGTTTACAAACAAGCAGTCAGCCATATAAATGCAAAGAATTAATTCTATAATATTTGTATTTCTGGCCACTTACATTTTTCCAGTTAAAGTATTTTTCCTTATGAATGGTTTTCTCAGTATCTATATCACCATTATGTAGTAAATGTCTCACACCAGAACATTCCAGAATATATAATTATAATTTTAGAACCTCTACCTTAAGTATACTGTATTCAGTTGTGTTTGTTTCTTTGTGTCTCTGTGGCCAAGATATCTCAAGACCCAGAGGATGGATTCAGAAGAAACTTTTGGAGATGATTAGCTTCTTGACTGGCACAAACTGATTAGATTTTGAGTTTGATCTGGTACAGGATGAAGTTTCTGGGTTATTTTTCTGTTTTTTTTGTTTTTTTTTGGTAATATTTTTTCATACATTTTACATGCCAAATACTAATTTACTTCCCAGATTGCTTTACATCATTACATTTTTTAATAATAGTAAATAATCAATCATCCCTTGCTTATTGCTGAGATGATGTCTGTATTGATCTTGTTATATTGTATTTTTTTTATTTCATCTGTCATGTTATCATCTGCAGTTATTATTTAATATCTTCTTTTATGTGCAACATACCTTTAGAAGGTGGGCAATCCTAGCTCTCCATAACTTCCTATCCTTTGTAACTCTAAGCAATATTTGTCCTGTTACTATCCCTCCCATTCCCTCTACTTACCTCTGCTTACCCGAACTTGTTACATGAGATACTTGATATTTCCCTCTGCCCCTCAGTATATATTGTGTGTTTCAAATTCTGCAAGCCCCCTTTCCTCATTATGTATACAAGAAAATTCTACTATCTCTTTCTGATTCTAAGTAAAACTATCCTTCTTTTTGCTTTTATTTTGCTTAAAATTTCATCATTGCCCACATGCTCTATCCATGGTACTTTCATCATCCTTTTTTTTAGAGTTATATCTGTTTCCTTTTCTTCATCTGTGAGGAGATTTTTCAGTATCCACCACCCTATTGTACTGTTTTCCATTTCATTCCTATTTTTCCTTAGAACTTACTCATTGCTTACATGTTCTGTCAACATTCATTATCTCATAGATAATAAAACTTTAATTTTACAAAGGCATAATTTTATCATCAATGACATAGAAAAGAAAAAAGAGAAAATGTTTTAGAAGGAAAAAACTGAGTATTTAGTATTTCCAATTGCCTGACAATGGAGAGTTATATTGTTTTAGAAAAGTAATCTGTCATTACACTTTGATTTCTGTACATTTACTTGCCAAATAAGAAACTTGCAGATCAATAATGAAAGACCTCTCATAGAATTTGAATTATTGTTCCATGATTTTCCCTTCTATTTTATTGTTGAAGCAGAAAACATTTTAAGCTTGACTGAATTTGTTAAATCCAAAATAAATGTCAAGGAGTAATTGGTAGCACTTAAGAGGGCAAAAAAATTAACCTTTTGCATGGTATATTACCTTCTATTACCCTTGCTTCCATGATACAAAAAGCTCATTACATTCAGGATAAAAACAGTATCATATTAACAATAACCATACCAGCAGCCAAATGATATCAGCAGTTCATATTCATTAAATTTTATTTTGTTCTAAATGCTTAATAATTTTGCTCACAACTTTCATCAACTTTAAATGTCAGCAACTACCACAACCCTTAAATGAGAGTCATCATCAGTTGATGTTCCATTGGAGATTAGCAGATGTCATCAATTGATGATTTGAATTTTTTCCAACACAGGCATCATTCATTCATGATTCTAGTTGAGATAGCTAATGGGTAACTCTACAATTCATGAGGTTACAAGTTACTGGGATTCATGAGATTTTGTCATTTTTTGCTGCTAATAAAGCTGGAAGAATAAGCCAAAGACAATTCTACGTCTGCATGCAGACTTTTTGAAGTGAAAAGAGACAAAAATATAATAAAAACTTGGTGCAACTGTGTTGTGCATGGAATGCTTCAAGGAGTATCATAGAGTAGGAAAATTTGAAATTGAGAAATATAATATTTAATTCCTTTTTTTTAATCTAAAAATGGTAAAATATGATTTTGTATAGTTTTGTATATATGAATATCATATTTAAATTTTATATATCAGAACAATGTTAGGAAACAGAATAAGAAAGTGGAAAAATTATGTGTAATATGTTTTCACCTTTACTAAGTAATGAAGATGTTCACTGATATTTTCTTAACTTTTAAAGTAAAAACGTAATTTTTTCCTTTCAGATGCAAATGAAATGTAGTCCAACCAATTTAATTCAGCTTCCTTCTGCTTTTGTTTTTATTATTAAGCATCCCACATTGTAATAATAGAAGATCTTCCAAGAAAGATGAATTAAGATGATCTAATGATCAAATCCCTTTCCATAAAATTTCACCTTAGTAAATTGTTTTTTCCTGTAACTAAAGCTGCATTCTTTAAATTAAAATTATAGTCAGACTCATTATGATGAGCTACTAATGCATTGAGTGTGTTGTATTGTAAAAGTTCCCTTTCGTGTTCATATAATCTTATATTTCAATTCTTAGAGGTTTCTCCGATGTATTGCTTGTGACAATCATTACTGATGATAGAGTAAATTCCTCCAAGTTTTAGCTTATTATTATTTTTTTAGTATAAATTAAACATCTTATTGCTTTAGAAGTAATTGTGACAAATTTTATCTAAAGCATAGATAAATTCTTTTCAATTGAAATTGTGATAGTTGGTAGATTCTGTAATATATCTTAAATTCTAGGATTTGCCTGACTGGTCCACTGCTCTATTTTTAAATATTTTATGAGCTTTCTGTTTTATGTAAATATGAAATAATCAAAATGTGTGATACTTAATAATAAAACTGATAAAAACAAATGCATAATGAAATTGAATAACACAAGTTAGACTACATGCCGAGATATAGTTGAGATAATTTTTTTTTTAATTTAAAAATTCTTTTAAATTTTAATGTTTAAAATTTCAACATTTCAACATCTTCAGTGTTTCCTGTAAGTGCATAATTATAGCCAATGCCTGTGTTTTTATATCTATTCTCTCTTTTCTGCACAGGTACATAATTACATCTATAAAAACAATCCAATGAAGACTAAATGAACAAGATGCATTACAAAGAACTTTTCCCACTTTGTCATTCCTTTCCTTAAAATAAATTTTATATACAATTAAAGCAAAAATAAGCATAAAACTACATTTAAAAAAATGAATTTTCTTGGTTTTACTTTTTTGTCTTGCAAAAAATTGTGCAACCTACTTTAACTATTTAAGGATATTTTTGATTTTCATTATGAAGAATTTATGTAAAGCATAAAAATATAATGCTGCTATTGACCAAATGTTTATTTTGAAAGTATAGTCAATACAAAATCTGCTGGTGTTTTCTTTATAGTATTCCATATAAAAATGCCCTTTATTTTTCTGGGTAACATTTTTCTTTTCATAGAAGGCATATTAATAATTGGTACCCAGAGTGGATTATAATTTTATTTGGGAAATTAAAGTTTAAAATTGTCAAATGTTATTTTTCCCTTATTTCTAATAGTATTCTTAAATTAGATAAAAGTTTAGTTTGAAATTCTGACAATGTAACTGTATGTGACAGGCTCCTGAACAAGGCTGGAGGATTCACAGACTGAAACATTGTAACTATAACAACAAAGAAAAAAATCATCATTTCAAATAAATTAAGGCACAATAATAATATCTCTTCTCAAAAATTCAGATATTTTTTATAAATGTTTCATCCCAGGCAAGGCAGCACTGCCACTGGTGCACAGGGGATTTCAGTGAAAGGAAAGGGAGAGAAAATAAAGAACAACAAGGTACAGGGGATGTTGTTGAAGGGATAAGAGAAATATGGGAATCAGTGAGATGGAACATGGCAATTGACACTACACTTAAACTTTTAGAGATCATAGCTATCAAGGAAGCAAGCATACAGAAGTGAGTTCCACAGGCAAGAAGTGAAAGAAAAAAACTGCTAGAAGTGGCAGATACATTAGATAGATAGATAGTAAAAAAGTGGGACCTAGTTGCCAATCTAGTAGCATGTGTAAATTCATGTGATCAGGGCACCAGGGAAAGAAGTTCATCAGAGCAGAAGACATGAAAATATTTTTGGAAAAGAAAGCTACATCCCATCAGTGAGAAAGTGACTGAGTCAAGCTACCAATTACATTGCAAATCCTCCTTTGGGTTTTGTCAAGAACTCCTAGATGAATAGCAGAAGCATGCAACCAGACTTAGATTTTCATTATTGTAAAACTGAATTACTATTATTATTATTATTATTATTATTATTATTATTAGTCAATAGAAATTTTGTTTTTGTGGTAGGGTGCCAATAAGACTCCTAACAACCTAAGAAATTTTCAGAGAATCCTTGCATAGTAGATGATGGCTGTTTTCTGGAGGTCTGCAATATTTGTTTCAATTTCAATTCTCTCTAATTGCACTTTTAGTTTTCTAGATGGTATCTCAAGTGCACCCATTACTACAAGAATCAGTTATACATTCTTCAGCTCCCTAGCCAGATTCTGCTATTTTGCAATCTTTTCAGTTTCTTTGGAATCCATTCTTGTATTATATGGAACAACAAAGTCAATAATTTGATTCTTACTGTTCTCTTTACTTATAGCAATGAGTTTGGGTATTTCTGCTTCAATCACATGATCTGTTTGAACAGAAAAATTCTATTAGCATAATTGTTATTAGTATTATTTCTAGAAGTTAACTGGACATTTTAAGCTCAAATGATCAAGATTTGTTTTCTGTCTTTGTTTCTAATGATATTGTTTCACTCTTTTTTTCTAAAAGGTTTTTCACGCTTGAGGAACATAAATCAATAGAGAACAAAAGAGCTAATGAAACCTGACTTCAGAGTAAAAATTCCACTTTCTTTTGTCCTTTCATTTCTTATTGTTGTGTAAAAATTAATTTTCTTAATTGCATTTTAATCTTCAAAGGTAAAATAAATATATAACAAATATATAACAAATAGACTGAGAAAATGTTTACTTTTAAAGAAATAACATAATAAATGTCTTTAACTAAGTGATCCTGAAAATAATAGTAATTTTTCTTGGGCAAAAGCGTGTTATCTTGCTAGTTAAAAGTAAGAAAATAAGTTATGTTCTATGTCTGCTTTAAAAGATTGATTGATTTTAGAACTGATATTAGATCTCATTTTGAAATGGTTTCCATTAAAAGACAATTGCCTTCATTCTGTATATTTTGTGGCTGATATTTGCATTTTAATTCAATACACATAATCTAATTTTGAAAAATCATTGCTAACGGCAGCCAGAAAAGCTGGGGATTTTAGCTCTGGCATCAATGCAAGGAGTGACTTGGGGCAATCATTCAGATTCTCTTGTGAGAGATTAAAAATCCAATAATTCATTCTGGTTAACGCCCTCATCATTTATTGTTTTTATTATAATATTTTGATTGTTAGATTCTCTGGTCATTCTTGTTGTATCTTTAAATTAAATATACACATAACGATACAAAGCAGAAATATTAAATCCTTTCTTATATATGAAAACATTTATAGGAGCTCAAAATAAACAAAAATGATAACATTGACAAATCAAACCAAAACTACTTTTAAATTATTATTATTATTGTCTTTTAGTTGCATTATAAACGAATATTCTTTGGAAAGGCATGAAACAAAATTCCCCTTGGTAATGAATTTCTGGAGTAATGCTTCGTGACTTGAAAACTTTGTTGAAAGACTTTTAATGAGAGATTGCAAGTTAATGAATTTCACAATATACAATTATTGCTGAAAGGCTCCTGGCCTAACAAAGAAGCCATTCAAAAAAATTTTTGTGTACTTATTAGATAAAATTTAAGAAAGTTGTTTACACTGAAGACTTTTCAGCAACCTCCTCACTGTCATCAACTGTCCATCATATTCCATGAAGGCATGATAGGGAGATTCATCTAGGTTTGGCAGTCTGAATTACATGACAGCCATGTCTCCAGCAATAGTAACTGGTGAATGGTAACTGGCCAGCCTCATTTGGTGATAATCCAATATGAAACAGAATAGTCTGCAGCCAACTGTTTTCAATTGTTTATATCAATCAGCATCACTTTCAGGTCTCTTTTGATGCCAGATTTGTAGCAGAGTCTTGACATGCGTCATAATATGTGTATAAGTATAATACAATAACAACAATAAAAATAACTGATCTGTGGGGAGACATGAACATTTACATCCTGAAGAGACAAGGTAATTTTTTTAAATTTAATTCAGCATATAGACTTTTGATATTATTAATTTAGAAATCAGTCACTTAAATGGATGCGCATTGTGGTGCAGTGGATATCAACTTGGAATGACACATTGGGAAACCAAATTTAAATTCCAGTTGAATTCCTCGCATTCACTTATGCACAAATACCATTGGGAAAAGTATTAATCCATCTCTTCCCTCCAGTTATGGGTTAAATAATAGAACAGATTGAGTTCTATAGCCTTGGCTGGCAACCAGTCTACCGCAGAAAGCAATGGCAACCTACTGCAGGAAAATCTTCTGTCCAATCAGTCATGTCTTCTTCGAGACATGATCAGCCAAAGCGTGTATCACGTATGGCACTTAACTGAATGAATTTACAAAAATAAACATTATAACTGCAATTCCAAAAATAATTTTCTCCCTTCAGAAATTTTACATCATATTTCTAACACAATTTTGGGATTTTTACTTTTTTATTAGTAATATATCTCCTTAATACTCCAGCACCCACCTCAGTATTACTGCTGATTTTAATAATACAGTCATTTGGATAATTTCAATTTGTTTTTGATTTGTTATTCTTTTTCAAGACTTTTCAAACTTAATTCAAGCACTCCCCTAAGGATTTCTTTCCCCCAGTCATCTTGTTTGTCTCATCCTTCAAACTTAGACCCCACCCAAAACCCAGATGTGTTATTTCTCACTACTCCAGCTTATGAACTGAAATGCTCAGTGTGTCAACCCCAGGGGACATGCCCAACTAAGGTCAGGGAACTGACAAGCAAATTTGTGCTACTGAACAGGATATATTTACATATTAACACCTCCAATCAACTGAGGTTAGAATTGAGGTTAGAAACCATGAAAGCCATACCTGATGCAGAATCAGGGCATTATATTATTGTTATTATTTTCTTTGATTTCTGTTGTACACACATTTCATTCCAGGGTGACCCAAGTAGAGATCTAAAGTCAGAAATGGCTTCATCACATTTCTCACTGATCATTTTTGTAAAAAAGAAAAATACAGCAAAATGCAAACCTTAGGATCACAGACATTTTACATATATAAAGCTCTTCCTTTAGTACGAGCTGTACTTGGGAGTACAATTTTTTAAAATTCCATTAAAGCATGGAATCCATTAAATTAGTCTATTGGAATCTTTTCCAATCAATACAAGGACTCCAACTACAACTGGAATTATTGATGTCCTCATTTTTACATTTCCACTTCTAGATCCTTATATTTTGATAGTTTTTTTAAAGATCTTTGAAGATACATTACAATCTATAGGTACTACCATGTCAATAAGAAAGCAAATTCTATTCTTTTGGTCTTTGATTACAATGTCTGGACGATTAAATTTGATTGTTCTGTCTGGGTGTATAGTAAAGACCCATAAAATTGTTATGGGCCCTATCTCTCTTACTGTGTGATGTTCATACCAGTTTCTTGCAGTTTCCTTCTCATAAAAGTTGCATATTTTCCAGTTGCAGATATTGGTCCACTTTATCATGCTGAGTGATGCTAACACCATGTAACCTGATACAAAATGGTCAATTGTTTCTAGATATTTATCACAGAATCTGCATTTGGGGGTCAACACATTTTTTCAGTATGTGTGCTTGGTACTTTTTAGTTAGCAAAAAAGATGGTCCTGTGCAGCAAGAATAAAACCTTTGGCTACAGCTTTTAACCATGCATAACATAACTGCTGCTGCTATTTTTGTGAATTATATCTGTTTTATTATTGAAAATTTCAATCTTTAGTTTTTATTTCATGTTTTAAAGAATAATTTGCAGCTTTATTTAATAAATACTCGAGATTTTCTGAAAAAAAATCATTAAACTTGAATTTTGTCTTAAGATGGGCAAACTTTGAAAATTAATAACTGATATAACATGGTTGCTTTTTTGCAATATCTTTAGCCAAAAACAATTTTGTTGAGAGGTGACACTTTCTGAAATTTTCTTTTATACCTATTAAGACTTGCATCTTCTGTTTTTGATAGGAATTAGTGATTTGATTCCATTTTGTCTAGATTTTTGGTAAACTGGTTGCTCTTTTCAAATCCCAAGCATAAAATATATAAATTGCTAAGGACACCTAATTTCACTATCATTTTAATCTAACAGCCTTTACTTACTGAAATATAAAATTAAATACATAAAGAAACAGATTTTATTTAGAATAAAGTACAGTGCAATGAACTGCTATGCAATATCAATTCTCCTATTTAGCAGTAATATTGGACAGTTTCTTTACAAATGAAGAAGGCTTGAAGTAAAAAAGATATTCTACAAAATGATACTGAGAATACTATAGACAAAACTTTTGAACTTCAAATTTATAAAACACATAATAAAGAAAGAGTGCTAGGAGAATCTGACACTCACAGGATATATTGAAGGCAAGAGGTCCAGAAAGTAAGAGCAAGTAACTTACCTAACTACTGTGCATAAAGAAATGGTGATACAAGGATTGGGTGGGATAAGGAGACAAGCATTACTTAGAGCTAAAAAGGATGAAAAGATTTGGAGAGCCATGATTACTGAGACGCATAATGAGGAAAGGTGGCATGGAGAATTTGATACTCATAGGACATGTTGAAGGCAAGAGGTGCAGAGGGAAACAGTAATTTACCTAACAAGTTGGGTAAATGGACAGCAGAACAAGGATAAGGGGGAATAAAGAGACAAACATTACTTAAAGTTACAAAGGATTAGAAGATTTGGAGAGCCATGATTATTTACGTCCTGAAAGAACATGGCACAGAGAAGATCTCAAGGAAATTACTTTTATATTTCCTAATTAAGATTTGAATTAACATGTCCGTTTTTATATTTGTCACCATGGGGTACTTACTTGCTGACAAATATGGTACATGCTTTAAGTGCCTCTGGAAACAAGTAATACTAAGCAGTTTTGATTAAAGTCAGACAAACCATGCTTGAATAGTGAAAAACAAAAATCTTCATGTGCATGATCTATTTTTAATTATCACAGGTGAGAATAATGACGTCGGTTAAATTGTTAAATCTCTTATATATATTTTTGGATAAAATTATTGCTGAGAGCTATATGATTATATTTGAGAATCTCCACAGATTTTGTTATCCTGCTCTGATGAGAATAGGTAGAGAAGAAAATAAAAAAAAACAATCTACTTTAAGCACATCACAGACCAATCCATTCCAAGAAAATCAAATACAATTTTAATTTTTATGTTGAGGTATAATTTGTTAATTAAAAGATTAACAAGCTTTTCTTGTATTCTTGAAACAGAGAATTTATTCTTTTTCTTTTAATTATTTCACCTCAAACAAAAGGCGATAATGTCATTGGTGCAAGGAGTTACTGGGCATGAAAGAGAATGAGAAAATTTAATGAGGAGAAAGGACAATAAAAGAACAGGATTCAGGAAGACAATAGAAAGTGATTGACATTGCTTTTAAGTTTTTAAAGACTGTAGGAGACACAAAGCAAGAAATCAAGAGTTCAAGAAAAGAAACTATTAGAATAGAACACATGATTACATCCATCTATTTCAACAGTAAAATGATGAGACCTAGTTGCCAATCTAGTACTACATTTAGTCATGCAGTTGAAATAACAAAGAGGAGAGCTAATTAGGACAACTGTCATAAAATATTTATAAAAAATAGTTATAAAAAAGACACATGGTGGTATGAAAGTAACTGAAATCAAAATGCTAAGCCAAGTCCAATAAGATTACAGACACTCCTTTATATTTTGTTGTGTATTTCAAGATATATAGCAGAAGCACCAGACCAGATATGGTAGAAATATTCAATGCATGGATGAATGGCATATTTATATGTGTGCAAGATAGATTCTGATGACACAGTGAACCAACATTGCTAAAAGCAAACTTAGAAATTTATTCAATATAATCGCTCCACTTCACATGAGTAGAAAATGCGAATGCAAGACCAAGAAAGCACAATGTGTTGCTGTCCTGGAGGTTAGCACCAGCCATGTTCATGAAAGGTGAAAATGGTTTCCTATTATGATTAAAAGGTAACAGTTCCATTTTGGAGACATTAAAATTTACTAACTAGTTCTTGCTTAAGATAACAACTGATTGAAGGTCATTTTTGTGACTAGCTGTCAGTTTTATTTTGTTCAAACTGTTAAATTTCATATTACAACAGGAGTAAATAGTTGTGCCATCAGCATAAATATCTAGTTAAGAACTGAGGAAGGTTATTGATGAAGATAAGAAACAATAAATCTCCAAGGATAAAGACCTGAGGCCTACACATTTATCTGATCGATCAATGTTACCTCTGTCACAGGTTTTTCTAGAACACAATTTTAGTACTTGTCACAGGTGCTATTTTCCATAGATATTCTCTACCTAAATATAGGTCATTCATTGGAGAATCAGAATCATATTGATCAGTGATTCTCAGAGTGGGTGGTGAAAAGATTTGGCATGGTGGGTGGTGAGAAAAGTGAGCAGCCAGAGGGTGGCAGTGACCCATTTGGACCATAATATACAACCACACCCACACATTGTACTCAAAGTGTATCTTGTCTTCACTTTACAGTGTATTCCTATTAATATAACAATTATTTCAAGAAATACTAAGATATGTATTAGAAATTCAATACTAGCACCAAAAAACTTCAATCAAATGTTGATTATACATTTACTGGGACCTTAAGATTGTGTTTTAATATACAACGGGTGGCAACCCCAAAACGAGTAAAAACCACTGATTTGGATTATAAATTTTATTTCTGATATCCATATTAATAAGAAAATTTAAAATATTTTTGTTAATATCTGACATTTATTAATTACTAGTTGATTAGTGAAGAGACAACTGATTGAAAGAAATATGTTTCTCTTTTATTAATTAAGGCCTGCTTTATGAGATCAAGATGAGAGCAATGGTGTGTTATACCAGGACCACTCTACTAGAAAGAGGCACTATTGAGTAGATTCTAAATAAATTATCCTTAGATATTGAAAGAAAGAAATTTGTGCAGATGCCAAAATTGTTTTTGATTATTATGAATGAAAAGCAAAGGGGTAAACACATTATTAAACCACTTTATATAACTGATAAAGTAAATGTAAACAGACCAGGGCAGATCTTGTTCTGATGAAGATAGAAAGAGAAAAAAGTAAAAAAAAAATTAACATTAAGTATTTCAGACACCCACTTGAAACAGTGAAAGTAATTTCAGTGCAATTGTAATTATCATGTTTGGCATAATTTGTTAATTAAGAGATTAGTGAGTTTGGAGGCATGGTGGGGGTAATAGATAGTGACTTGGATTAAAGAATCTAAAAGTAGAGTTCTAATTTCACTTGAGTTCATTACCTTCACTTCAGAATAGTATGAATCATTTTTCCCCCCAACTATAGATAAATATCAGGACAGACTGGATCTTACAAGATGCAACCAGTCAAACCAATCAAAACTGTGAATTCAATATCATCTACCTTAACTATGAGTTAAATAGGCTTACCAACCCACTATTGGCTTAGTGTGCTGAATACATCAACACCCCTGAAGACATGGTCAATGAGGGAAGAATTCTTCCAACAAAAATAATGCCTGGATTTGGAATGAGCTTAACTTGTATTTTTGAGTTGATATTATTATGAATTTATCTATACTTCTGAGATGAGGTAGATTTTATATTATTTGCACTGTTTAGACTGTTGTCCTCATTTTATTGCCATGTTTAAATAAAGGGTTCAGTTCAAAATTCCTAGCACCAGAAGGCCAGAGCATACAACAACTGAAATGTCATAAACATGGCAATAAAGATGTGGACAACATTCTGAGCAGTATAAATAATGAATTATAAATTCATCTACAAGATTTAATGTCACTGTGTCAGATATTTACATAGAATACAACCTTAATAGTTCTTGATTCAGTGATTTACAGATTAAAATGATTAAAAAAAAACTGATTTTGAAATAGGACACAATATTCATTTAGATCTTCAGATTAATAAAACCAAAATCCATGTTGGAGCTCTGGTATTAGAACAATGATTAAGGAATGGTGGATATTGGCTTAGAATAAGAAATTCAAGAGAGCCAAATTCAAATTCCAGTTGAATTCATTGCGTTCACTTACATGCAAATATCTTTAGGAAAGGTATTAATCCGTTTCTACTTACTCCAGCTATGATATGTTTCATGTTGCAATTAAAAATAGATGCTAAAATATATAACAATTTAAGCATTATAAAATTACTTTTCCTTTTTAAGTTTTCAATTTTAACAAGAAATAATGAATTGAAATATGTGTCATATAATACAAAATGTGACTTTATTTATCAGTTATGCAGCTTGATCTCCCCTTCTGATTAATGAAATATTATGTTACTATGGTAACAGGAAGTATTACATAACAAAAAAACGTCTTACATTACCACAACAATGGAATATCTCATTACTAAATAGAGAATATCTGATTTACCACACATTGCTTTTTTGTTTATTTTGTTTCATGTTATCTTTCTTTAGATATTTTTATTTGGAAAGCAAAATTCTTTCTCTTTTCATGCTAAAAAAATAACTAATATGTAATATCAGTCTTCATATATAGCAATGAATGTTGAACAATATCCTCACAGATGTAGAAGTAACTTTATGCAACAGTGTTAGGGCGCCACTCCTATTTGACTACAAATGGACTGTTCCCATTGCTATATATAGCAATGGTGGATTCTCTACAAGAGGGTCGTACCGAGTCACTAAACTGATGACTCTACGACACTGTCAGCTCTCTGCTTCCGAGCAGAGAGCAATAACCCAGTCATGGTTCCGCCGGAAGGGTAGAACCACAACTGGGGAAAAATAGACAGACATTTTTTGGCCCGGCTATATGGCCAGGAATACCCACAATAAAATGACCATGTGTCACATCCAGCCTTGCGTGGGAAGGCTAGTAAATACAGTCATAGAGAGTCACTTGAGAGTCTCTAATGATTTACTGAAGAGTCAGTGCGAGTCAGTGAAGAGTTAGTCACACTTCCGGTGGCGTACCGGAAGTAATCAAGTATACACATGTCTTACAATGGATTGGACTCTTGTATCTTTCTATTGTAAATATTACTAATCACTTCTGTACATACTAACCGTCTTTCCGTGGAATACAAGTTATATTGTGATTCTGTTGTTGAGTTATTCATTTATACTCGGTGACATAACAAACAGAAATGTGATTCTGCAGAAGGATGCTGAGAATAACATGACAATTTTTTAGAGAAAATGGAAACAAAATGTATACATATTATTAACATCAGGAAGAGACAGTTGAAATTTCTAGAGCCCATAATTTGGGAAAAGGGCTTAGAAAATTTGACACAAGACAAGACACATAATGCATGCAAGAGAGACAGAGGAAAGCCGCAAATAAACTATCTAATGAGCTTGTGTCAATGGTTGGCAGAAGTGGGATTAGGAGCTACAAAGGACAGGAAATTCGAAAGAGCCATGATTACCAAAGTCCTGAAGGGACACAGCACATAGAAGATATATTCTAAACCAATCAAAATTGCTACCAATTCATGAGTGTTATCAGCACTTTTTCCCCTTCAAATATTTGTAACTGCAATGATGGCATTCTACCTGATAGCATTATGTCAGGTTAACATTTTTCTACTGTGCCAAAAGTGACAATCAATAACATTTCAGTTTAATTTGGCCAGACATTGATGTAATAAACATCATCAACATTTTTTTAATTCATATTATTTTGTAGCCCTGAGTCAATCCTGGTCAACAGCAACCAGTAATGTAGCCCTGTGTCCCCTGCTGCATTTGTCTCCATAACCTTTACACCATGGTGGTTACCATCTAGCTGACTACACACTCATAAACACATTGTCAGTGTGTCATTCTAGTATTGTGTTGAAGAGTATGGTTCTACTCAATGTAGCTGATGTTTGTCTGCTTCACAACCCTGCAATCCTCTGCCACATTGTGTTTTTTATCTCACAGTAATAAAATCTTTTGTATTAATAAACAATTTTTTTAACTTCTTTAGATATGATATAGGAAGTTTAATTTTGTTCGCAGTATCTGACTTTTTGCTATGATACAGTTACCACTCTTGTACTGGTGATGCTAGGTTGACAGTGGCTTTGTGGATTATTGGTGGATTGTTCCAAGATTTTATGAAGCCATAAGGTGAAAAGAACATTTCTGAAAAAGA
Organism: Ascarosepion bandense; assembly: GCA_037127315.1. NCBI lineage: Eukaryota > Metazoa > Mollusca > Cephalopoda > Sepiida > Sepiidae > Ascarosepion > Ascarosepion bandense. The sequence continues at coordinate 1,848,927 of JBBBDQ010000484.1, forward strand.
GAAGAGTACAAAAATACAATTGAAAGAATTTAACAAAATATTTAATCATTTTTGACAGCATGTCTTAAATTTGTTCCATAAGAAAAATCTAGCATATTCATAATGATAATGTGAAGACAATTGGTAGTTATATCATTTAAATTTAAAAGTATTCTATGTATAAAAATATATGCTTAAGAATTCACAGATAAAAATATATAGTGGGGCATTTAAGAATTTAAATAAAAAGACTTTATTGTTTCTATTTAAATCTTCTCCAGACTCAAAAGTAAAGTTTTTACAGCTGTCTTTCTCTAATTCTTTTCATAACTGAGATATCATTCTTCTAGCTGGCATATCTATTGTACCATTCTAAGATGTTAACTTCATTTTATTTTCAAAAGTAAAGAGGGAATAGCATTAAAATTAGAAATTTTCAGTAATATATAAACAATGTGTACCTTTAGGAAAACAGTTTTAATACTTTATCATTCATATTCAAACCATACAATGAAAAACATTTGCTATTTTCAGTTTTAACCAATTTCAATTATTTTTTTCTTTACTTATAAATTATCAATTTCTGACAAACAATACCAAGTAGTTATCCTTTTGTAGACTTGCTTTATATTTATTTGTCAATGGATAGAGTCAGACACGGATAGAATTCATTAAATGCCAATATTTTTACAAATTAGATTTTCTTTCCTTGGTTTCTTGATACTTGCCTGAAGATAACACAATCTTACCAAAATGCTAAAAAAATGTCTCTTGAGATTAGCAACTCATTTTAAAGATAAGAATACAATATGAAAATTCATCCAAACACAAAGCAATCCTTTATCAAATTGTGCCTCTTCAGTAACTATCATTGTTGTAATGGTATTTTGAAAAGAATCCCATTACAGACACACAAACATGTCATATTCATGTGTTCTAATTGAGTAATTCCTACAAATTCACTCTACACAAGCCAAGAAAATGCTGCAAGAATCAGGTGACCAGATAATACAAAATTCAAACTCTATTTTACATCCCCTTCAAATTCCTAAATCCTAAATGCTAATATAAGATATTATATCTAAAATAATTAGATCATTGGCATTTCAAATTTTATTGAAGTTGTACATTTTTAATCAGTTGAGGCACCAAATATAACACAGCATGGTGCTATCAATTGAGTTTAAACTAAATAGACAAATAAGTCAGAGCCCACAATTGTCCAGAGAAATAACATCAATTGGCATTACATTCTCATAAAGACCTTCCTGTTAGGGAAAAAGGTAGCCCATCCAAAAGTACATTGTGACTAAACTCTCACCCTTTGGAAAGTACCTTTGACCAGATTCTATGTTCAGACATTTTGGTAAGAATCAATGTAAATTAGGAGTATAGTTTGTTATGTAAACACTTCTCAGATTTGGCAGAATTTTGCCAAAAATTAATCTTCTCATAACAATTTCCTTAGGATTGTGAAGTGAGATAAAGAATATTCAAATACACTGAATTTACTAAATCCTACAAGGTTTATTTTGATGCCATTCTCATAAGCTTTTTGTAGGTTCTGGTTAATATTTTTAAACCAAACTTTGTCAGGTTAAAATCTGGTTTTGGTCAACTAATCTTCCATACTTTTCTGCTTAGAACTCTTAACTCCCTCAATGTCTCAAGTCACAACCTGGTGGAAAAAATAGTAAATTAATCATTCACTGAAAATAAATAATTATAAAGACACTGAGAGCAGTTTCTCATGGGTGCCAACATTTTGTTTCAATCAGATACTCTGCAATATAGACTGAGTTGAAAACAGCCAGTGAAGTGGCTGAAAGTGCTTGGAAAGTCAATAATTATGGAACATTTTTACATTCTTTATCTACAACAAAAAGGGAACATGTAAGAATATTAAAAAATTAAATAAAAATTAATAACATCTTCCTTATCAGTTGTTTTTAACAAAACATGTTTAAAAGAAAGATTGCTACTCAAATATAATAGATGCATAAGTCACTTTTCAACATAGTCTCCTTCTACACAGTGGTGCACATCTGGTATCCTTTATGAGCTTCTTCATCCCTTCCAAAAAAGAAGCTTTTTCAGTTGTTCATGAAACCACATTGAAACAACTTGCTTGTTTGGACACCCAACTCTCACAAACTTTATGGTACCCCAAGTCATCTTGCACTATGGTTTGCTGATGCCCACAATTACTGCCACTTATACTAACATGATTTGATGATCCTTCCTGATCACTGCATTTACCATCAAGATGTATTCTGTATACAGAATGATGGGCAAGCAGATTGGCTTTTCTCTGTTGCACTTGTATTTCCCACTTTAAAAATTTCTATTTGCTCATACACTTTTTGCTATTTCATCCCACTGACCACAATAAACACACTATAGTGCATTGTTCCTTGATGATGCGATTGCAGAATTTAGCATCCATATGTGTGACTACATTGCTATCTGTCACTTGAATGAATGATAGAATGAGAGGATAGAATGATGTGATAGAATTAAAGAATGAAAGAATGAATGATAGAATGATAGAATGAATTACACAGCTAGCTACCCATCATTCCATGTGGATGTGTGGTGCTATGTGTCAGTCCCTCCCTGTTGTTTTTAATACATAATTTCAAAATTGCCATTACCTTCTGATTTACCCTCATATTTTAATCAATAGAAAGCAATGTCAGTTTCATAATGATGTATAAGAATGTCCATAGTATAAATAGTATTAATGAAATATATCAAAAAGAAAAATTTATGCACAGACCCACAAATCTAGACACTTATAGCAATTTTCTAAACATAGCTTAGATTTATCACATGGCCAAAAGTATGGAGCACCCAGTGAGAATTAGACTCACTACTGAGTCATAATAAATATACACACTTATAAGGTGTTGAAATATATTCAGCCAAATCTCCCCACAAAATTTGTTTAGTCTTTCAATCAAAATTTGGTCAGGCCAATAAGCATTCAATAAACACTATAAAAACTAGTTTATTGCATTCTTTACCTACATGTGGTAAGTTTTTAAGTTCAAATCTCACTATATTTTTATCATTACAATAATAAATATGTGCAAAATCTTTAACAAATGCATATATCTAAAACTATAAAAAAGAGATATTGTAAAAAATAGAATCAAATGAATATTCAATACCTGATATGAAACAGAATCTTATATTTTGATAAATAGATGTTCTTCACAGCCTCTATTCATTTCCTATAAGTAGCCATTATCTTTAAGCAATCTACTGCTTGTGAAAGAGAATCAAATTTAATACTTTGAGGAATTGCCTCTGTTTGTAACAACAGTCACTTTTTATATCTCCCTGTTAGCTTCAAATACATTTTTGGATCACTCTTTATGACAGATCTTCATCAGGTTATTCAAATTATAAATATCGAACAGGAATGCAAATTTTCAATTGGGTTCATGGCAGGTGACTGATTTGATTTTATTCCCAGTATGATTATGATTGTTGTCATGCAAAAATACCCAATTGTATTTCATTTTTAAAGTTTTTACTGATTAAAGTAGGAGCTTCTTCTTATATCTTATTGAAGAATATATGAAGGTCTCTAAAAGATGTTACCAAAATATGGTTATGCTTTAAGTCATGGAATAAATTCTAAGATCTTGGACAGGCTTAACTCAATATTCAAAACAGCCAATTTGCAATCATGTTTACTTATCAATACACAAAGCAAAACCCATTATGCAACTATACAAAGTTCTTTTCGTCTGCTACCAAATAAGTTACTTTCAATTCATTATGAATCACTAGTTGAAAACATGCTTCAAAGGTAAATAACTTGGGTTTTCTACAGAAGGATACTGAAAATTCCATGAACTGAGAGTCTTAAAGAAAATGGCAACAGGAAAAATGCTTATGATCAGAATCAAGAAAAGACAGCTGAAATTCCATGGACACATAATAAGAGTTTAGAAAACTTAACCCTCTAAGGTATATTGAGGGCAAGGGACATAGAGGATGGCAGAAACCCTTGTGAAAAGATGGCAGAACTTAGGTGGTTGCACAAGACATGGGGTATTTGGAGAGTCAGGATCGTTTATGTCCTGAAGGAATGCAACACATGGAAGAGGAATGTCAATGATAGAATCAACCATTTCCATTGAAATTTATAAAACAGTCTTTCAGGAAATTAGACTTTAAAAGTCTTTTGTCATAAATCTTTATAGCATTTGTGGAAGTTTCTTTTAAGGCCTTTTGCTTAAGGCAGCAGGGAAAATACACACCATGATTATTTCATTATTTTTTCTTCTAGTAACAGGTACTACCCATTTGTGTTGTTGTGGAAGTTAGAAGTCTTGAAGTGATTTAGATTTTGTTATTTGGTAAAGCTCTTAGCTATTTTTGAGTGTTAGTAGTTTCTTGACCTTTTCGCCCTTGTGGAATCCTTAAACTGGTTTTCACATCTCAGGGAACCCTGTAGAAAAATTAAAACAAACCAATATTTTAAAAATCTGTAATAAAAATGCAAAACATTATTATTTTAAATTATTTTTCTTGGAATAATTCACTTTTATTCTTAGATTTAAATATTGCTAATTAGCAAAATTTTTAATTGGTCCTAAGAATTTCCTTTCTAATTCCCATTTTTTTCTATAAGTGTATTCTGATTTGAAGGACAGATATCTGCAATAAGTATAGGCAATAGAAGGTTTGCCTGAAATCTGTTAATGATTCCAACAAAATTGGCTCTTATTTCCTTTCATGAATTCAGTGTTCAAAGTCAGAAATTTGTTCATCCTTTTGATTCCCTGAAGAATTATTCTCTAACAAGATACTTCAAATAACCATATCAAGGCACATCAAATCAATGAGCAAAAATAAGCTTATATCTTATATTTGACATCCAAGAGATTTGGAATTTCCCTATGACATCATCTTCTGATATGATAGAATATTTATTTAGTGCATTTATATTTTCAAAATATTAAAAACAGCTCTTATTTGTGGCTGATTGAGGAAGCACATACAATATGAAGTCAGATGAAAATTTTGTTTAAAAATGTTAAAAATTCCAACTCATGGACAATGTTTTAACATTGGGTCATAAATTCTTGTAATGCATTCTTAAATTTGAGAATAATTTACATTGTTTTTTGTTCAAGACACTGTACAAAATAATAGATCATTGTAACATAAAAGAAAAAGTTATCTCTTTTAAGTTCTATCAAGTCTCATACCAAATAATTTCCCAAACAAACGCCAAGAAAACTTTCACAGTATCATCCACATTTTTCTTATCTTAAATAGTTCCCTCATATAATCCTTAAATGGCTGCTATAAATTGTATGCCAAATGGTCTACAAAATGAGAAATTTTGTTTTCATGCTTATTTTCAGTTTGATCCTGAAACAATTTTAAGCCTTTTAGACTATAAAAATAAAATAAAAACAAAATAAAACAAATAATTGGTTCCTTAAATTTAATATTCTTTAACACTATAATATCAATTATAGCATTCTGTACACAATGGAGTTTTGCATTGTTTGCATCAATTGTCATTTTTTTGTCTAATTTCTCTTTGAGAAAAGAGGCCACATGACATTGAAAACATTCATACAATCACCAAAGTTAAGCAATGTTAAGCCTGATCAGTACCTAGATGGGAATATTAGGTGTTGTAAGTTTGGATGTGCAGCATGTGTAATGGATACTGAGAGAGCAAAGTTCAAATTCTAGTTGGGTTCATTATGTTCACTTAAGCACAAATACTTTTGGAAAATGTATGAATTCACCTCTTTTCTCCCCAACTATGGGTTAATTAGTAAGCTTGTCACCAAAAAGATTTTTACACTCTAAATGTATATTCTGGCTTTAAATAATCTGCAATCAATCTGTCAGTGAATCTCTTCAGAACTATACATGTAGACATAATTCTGTCTTTAGCATGTTCTTATTTGTTGACAAATACTCCCGGAAATGACACAATCCCATGAAGCCTGCCATTAATTCTTAGTTATTTAGTCTTGAATAGAGGTTACTTGTATCATTGGAAAACGTTTAAATTATGAATTGATAATATTTGCCATTCAAGGTTTAATCAGCAATTTAATGAGTTCCACTCATCAAATCAATTAACAGCTTAATATAATATATAAAGTCTAATGGCACATTCTTTCAGGATGCAGATGACCATAACTCTCCACAGCTTCCTCTTCTTTATTATCTGTAGATTGTCATACCTTCTAAGGAATAATTGGAATGGTTTCTTATTGCCTTCTTCACAGTTAAAAATTCAGATATTTTTTACCTTTTCTTAGAGTGATTGCTATTTAAGGCTAGAGAACCCAGTCTACTCTGATTTAAAACTGGTCCATACCTTTCTCAAGAACATTTGTGCAAAAGTGAATGCAGCAAGCAAAACTGAATTTGAACTCAGCTTATCAATTCCAGGTTCCGTGCCAATCACAGTCACATTACTATGGTTACTTCAATATCCATATAATGGTCAGCAAGCTTGTCTTGTTCTATCAATTACAAGTAAATTTGATCCTCACTTGGTGCCCCATACTTCTGGTCTTGTGCCACATCTAAGACACTCTTAGAAAATCATCACTGCCACACCAAATAAACTCAAAGGTCCAAATGTGATAGCGCCAAGCAGTTTATGGATAAGTGTATTCATATTGGGAGGTCATCGTTGTGAATGTTGTATACTAGAGGTTAGATTTGGTGATTATTCTATCAAAAACTTTGGAATAAAAGAACTGGATCTCAAGGGTACATGCAAATATAATATTTTTATCTATTTGCTTTAGAGTGAATCTTTTGGCATTTGGTCTAGCAAAATGTTTGTTTATAAGGCTCATAATGGTAAGTCGAGAAAGTCAAGTAGTGATAGTTCTGAAGTCAGACAATGCTAGGGATCATAATAATATTAGAAATAGGTCAGAGTTAATCAACTGCGTTTTTATTGGCCCTAAGTAGGGTAGAAATATCATTAGCAGATGACCTCTTAACTACTTCTTCAGGCAAGGCTAGTTTCTCTGTTGTAGCATTTTTGTTGTCATTCTTCTTATCCTTCTTTCTTCTAGCTCAGAGGTATGAGCTTATATTCTTTTGATCAGGCTCCAAGACTGTGGTGCAAGCATTAGTTTTGGCTAACATCAAAAATCACTTTTTTTTTTTCAATTTTGATTGGCCAAAATTATTTTATTTTTCAGCATTTCTTTCTTTTTAATTTTTTTTTTCATAATAGAAGTTATGTGTTGAATCTCCCTGATTTTTGTTAGTTTTCAATCATAAATTAGTTGTCTTACTGCAAACTTCTAGCATTTTTCAGCTGGGTTCTTCTTTTTCCTCTCCTTTTATTTGAGGGTTGCCTTTTCATTATTTGAGAGGTAAGTATATAGAAAGAAATTTAAAGAGAGAAAAAGAAAGAAAAAGACAAGGGTTTTAAAGGAAATTACAAATATTTTATTTTAATTTGAATTATTTTTGTTGTTTATATATTTTTTATCAGGACAATATACTTTAATTATTCCAAATTACTGTTCTCATCTTTATTATCATAAGGATGCGATTGTAGATATTTTGACCAAGTACCTTCTAGTCCTGATCTGGTATTCTTTATTTGGCTGATATGAGGTGATATGTTGATCTTGTCTTTGAACCAGGGTTTCACTATTTGACGAGGGATTGAACACATGAGCATTAGATGAAAGTAATACGTATTTAACCAACTCCTATTAAGTTGGGTTCAGTCTTTTTCTTTCCTCATTTTTTTTTTTGAGGTTTGCATTCTCATTTGTTGAGAGAAGTATAGAAAGAGAAGTTCAAAGAGAGAGAAAGAAAGAGATAGGGTTTTTAAAAAAAAAAGTACAAATGCCTTATTTTAATTTAAATCCTTTTATCTTTTGTTTATATATTTTATTTTTATTGGGACTCACTACAAGTTAATCAGTTTCAAAACTCAAATGTGAATAAAAATCACAGGGTTATGCTATCCTCTCACAAAATATACTTTATTTATAAAAATAAAATGCAATATATGTACATCATTAATCAATTATTCTTATTGATTTTAAGGAGGAGACTGAAGTTGTTGTTTACTGAATGACACTCTTTGATATCTTGTTTTGTTGAATCTAGCCCATCATAAACCAAAAAACAAAAATGAGTTGATTACCACTCTTTTAGTGACATAGAAGTTTTTCTCTTATTTGTATATACTTCTGAGATGAGGTAGTATTTACCTTATTTACATTGTTCAAACTGTTATACTCATCTTTATTGCCATATTCAAGACTTTTCAGCTGTTGTACACTCCAGTCTTCAAACCCTTTATTTCGATCACTGGGGTATATTGTTCTTGTTCCATGCCAGTTTCGAATGTCTTAGTTATCTCCCTTTAACTCAACACTTTAAGTCATTTGTTCACCACTCCTGAAGCCAGGTATTGAACTCACAACTATTTGGGTCAAGTCACTGGATCTAACTAACACTTTTATCCACTGGGCCATGTGCCCTTGAGGAGGAAAATTTGTCTCTTCTCTCTACAGGTTTGTAACTCATTGTCTGTTTTCTTTGATTCATCCAGTCTCATAGCTGCAAGAACCAAAGTGTTGTGAGTTCAATACTTAGCTATAGCAGTGATGAACAAATAACTTAAAGAGTTAAGTCAAAGGGAGATAACTAAGACACCCGGAAGTGACATGGCAGTTTACTTTTACAGTTTCAGTATTAGTAAGCCTTTGTTAAAAAAAAATGTATTAATAATATCAAATTAGTCAATTAGGTGCCATACAAAACACATGCCTGAGTAATCATGTCTCTTTCAAGTCATGACTGACTAGACAGAAGATTTTCCCCACAGAAAGTGGCCGTTTCTGTAATAAACTGGTTGCCAACCAAGGCTATAGAGCCCAGTATATCCTGCTGTTCAACCAATAGTTGGAGAAGAAGATTCCAGGCTGGTTTTCAATTCAAACTTTTTTCTTCCCCTTGACCAGTTACCACCCAATTTATTTTTATCAGGACAATATACTTTAATTATTTCAAATTACTGATCTCATCTTTATTATTGTAAGGATGTTATTGTAGATATTTTGACCAATTACCTTCTGGCCATCATCAGGTATTCTTTATTTAGCTGATAGGAGGTATCTGTTCATCTTGTCTTTCAACCAATGTTTCACTATTTGACTAGGGGTTGAAATTATGTCTGTGCTGAAATTTACCCATAATTAGGGGAAAAAAGATGGATTCATACTTTTCCCAATGGTATTAGTGCATAAATTAATGTAATGAATTTAAACTCAACTCTCTGATTCCTCAAGTTCAAACTGCAGTCAAATTTCTTGCATTCACTTACACTTGGAAAACACTGATCAAATTTCTGATTGTGAGTTCAGTAGTTCTACAAAAATCCAGCCAGCAGGAGAAAAAGTGTATTTCAAGAATGAATCTTCATGTTGGTTTTTGATAGTTCACATCCTTACCATAAAATCTCAGATCATCTCAGATTTTAAAAGCTTATGGTTTACTTTCTAAAACATTTTCTTAAACTTGTACTTTGATTTTTCAGTCATTTTCTTCCTTTCTGTTCAAAGGTTTTAGAACATTAAGTTGTTATAAATGCTAAGCAAGTATCATTCTATTTAAATCTGATTATTTTTTTTTAACTTTCATTACCTAATTTTATAATTTGATTTTCAAACTATTTATTGCATATTGATATCAATGTTGATAACAAAAACAAAAGGGTTTTTCTATATTTTAAATTATTTTAAATTCAAATGAATCAGCTATTCATATATCCTATATATTTGCATTGTGGATTGGATATACACAACCTGATGAAACAAAAAGTATCAGAGCTGGTGCTATAAAAAGAAAACTACAGCACATATCAATGCAGCATTTAATCTCCTTCAGAGAGACAGCACATTTTACCCAATGTTGTCTCTATTGATTGAAGCATTCTTAGAACTCTGTTTTTGGGATAGTGAGCAGTGTCTTGAAAACTTGGTTCTTTCAAGTGGAATTTGATTTTTGAAGTGGAAAAAGTTGCAAGGGGCAACATTTAGGGAATATGGTGCTTATCAAAAATGGGGAGTGTATTTTGGCTAAAATCTGCTGCACAAGCCATGATCACTGATGAAACCTCTGTGATATGGTGAGATGACCACACTCTACACACTTTCCCTCCAAGCACTGCTATAAACAAAGGGAATGAGAACATTATAACTTAGTGAGCATGTGTGACAGAGTTCAAAGGTTAATCTGTGCCAAGTGGCTTTACTCTGCATATTTTAGCTTCATTACCATAGCAACATCCCCGAGTCTTTTTGATTAGATCTTGTATATATAGTGATCGAGTCTTCTTTTATGTGCTGTGTCTCTGCAGGACATGGATGCTTTCCACATTTTATTATACTTTATAGTTCTAAGTAATGTTTGTCTTATTATTATCTCTCCCAGATCCCTGTTCTGCCATCCATTTACACAAGCTCATTAAGTAGATTACGCACTGTCTCTCATGGCACCTCTTGCTTTCAATATGTGCTGTCAGTTTCAAATTCTCAAAGCCATCTCAGAAAATGATAACTCTCTCTTTCTGATACTAAGTAAAAGTGTCTTTTTCAATTTTTATTTTACTTAAAACATCCTTGTTGCTCACATGTTCCAACCATAGTATTCCCAGCATACTTCTATTTAAGCACATTTCTGTTGTCTTGAGTAATCTCTTCATTTTTGAGAAAACTGTTCAGCATTCACTGCCATGTAAAAGAATTTATATTATATAACATCTCTGGAATTTTTTCTTTATATCTAATAAAATGTTCCTGTTTCTTAATATTGCATTTTGCTTTGAAAAGGTAACTTTTGCTATTTCTTTGTGCCTTCAGATTTTGGTATCATATTTTCTGTTGTTTGTTAAGACACTTCCCAGTTAGTTAAATATCTATACTTCTTTGATGTTTCTGTTTCTTAATACTTTGTTTGGAAGCTATACAGGGTGTGATGAGTAAACTGTCACCATTTATATTTTTAATTTTGTGCACACACGTTGTTTGTATTTTATTTTGTTTACTAGACTGTTTGTTGGAAAAAAGTTTAATGATTCAATTCACTCAGAAAATGGCATGCTGTACTGTCTGGAATTCATGCCAGAAGCTTCAATACAAACATTTCAGAATGTTTGGTGTCAACTGAGGACAGTGCAGAGGATTCAAAAAAGGTTGTATGCATTTACAAAGGTACAGCAGCTTAAAAAAACTCACTCTGATTGTTTTGATAAGAAAATAATTCCAAAGTTTGTTGGTGAGGATCTCAGACTGAACACGATGGCCTACAACAAGTACCTTAAGGAAATAGTGCTAACCTGGGTTAAAAGGGTGGCTGCTGGAAGACCCAATTTCTGGCAACAAGACTCTGCAGCATACCATTCAAGCAGGGGAACACAGTCATGCCTGTCAGACAATTTCTGACAGTTAACAACCATATATTCCATCTTCTTGCAATTGATGTTTAATACTTTCTTTTCACTTTCCTTTACTACCTTGTGTAGGAGTCCTTGTAGTTTTCTTTCTCTTTCTGATATCAACTGTGTCATCTGTATTAATTTTGTTTAGTTTACATCCACCAGTAATGCATCCTGATAGGACGTCTGATTCTATCAAAATCCTCTCACTTCATAAGTTGAATAAGTCCATTGAGAAATCACAACCCTATCTATTTTTTTATATTTACCGAATTCTTTTTGTATCTATGCAGTCAGTTTGCTGACAGTAAAGGTTTTGGATCATTCTAATATCCTTTCCAAATATATCAGGGTTACCTAGCAGTTCCAGCAGTTTCTTTTTATATACTTTCTAAAATAAAATTTACACTAACTTAATTTTGACGTGCAAAATATTTTAATAAAGCAATTTTTAATTTAAACATCTGATCCTAAAACAATGTCATTGCAAATTAATGATTCATCCTGATTTGAGTTCTATTAGATTTCTTAGAACTGTTTGAAATTTTTGATTGAAAAATTTACAGATAACTGAATAGAATAGCAGTGACTTCAGCAGAATTCTTAAAATTGTGTGCTGCTTGTTGCAGAAACAAAAACAATCTCTGCAGAAGAGAGCTGCTATGTTTTCCATTACTCAGTTTGCAAGTTCTTAATCATTGGAAATAATAAGAAAACTAAGATTTGGTACAAATCAACATATATTCATGATAAAAGTCAGAAATATTCTTCAGTGAGAAATATTTTAGCTCATGCTTTACATGAAAAATAAGCTCATTTACCAATATATATATATATATATATATATATTTGTGTGTGTATAAAGATGGAATATGAGGTACAACTTGATGATCAAATTTTATTTTCCTGTTTACTTTTCTTGACATTCCATGAGCCTTATCAAAGCATAAATGCTCACAAGAAATAACAAAATATCAGCACAATAATAAATTTTCATCATCCAACTAGATTTACCATACTTTACATACCTTGATATTTCTCATCAATCATATATATATATACATATATATTCCATTAATATTCAACTTTTACATTAGAACATGTAAGTAACTACTACAAAATTGTACATTTTGTTTCAACATTAAAAAAACAATGCCTCATCCTGATTGTAGTTAACAATGATTACCATCGTTGTTAACTACCTAATGAGAAATTGTTTTCTAATGGTGAAACAAAATGTATATTTTTGTAGTAGTTACTTATATGTTCTAATGTAAAAGTTGAATAATAAATATTTATTGCTTGGTTTTTATATTGAACCCTGTTTTAAGTTAATATTTTGAATGCTGTAGTTATATATATATATATGTTATTAATTATTAAATTAGAAGATGTGAAAAACTACAACCTACTATAAAATTGTACATTTTGTTTTGACATTGAAAGAACAATGTCTCATCAGATAGTTAACAATGATGGTAATAAATGTTTTTATTTCAAAATGTTTTTGATTATATGAAAACAACACTTCCCTTTATTTTTCAAAAATTTCTTTCTTCTTCCTTTCTTTCTTTGTACTTATTCATTTGGATATATATATATATATATATATATATATATATATATATATATATACTGATGTAAATCAATATATATACATATAAGGAGGGTATACATATATATAGTATTATTATTCAGGTGTTAATAAAACAGTGCTTAATGTATGAACAGCACTGTATTATATATATATATATATATATATATATCTATGTATTAACAAATATACATATTATCCTACAGCTGTGGCGCGACTCAAAGTTTCATGCATTATGCAATCATCAGGTGCATATTTCTAACTTACTTTGTTTAATTTTTAATTCTTAATTCTAAATTTTCCTTCTTAATTTTTCTTTTCATTTTTCTTTTCTTTTATATTGTTTCATTTTTATTTTATTTAAAAATTTAATTTTAATTCTCCCTACATTTTTTATGTACACGTAATATTTGAATATCAAACTTTTAAAACTCATGCCGCTTTGATTTATTCTCCCTGTGTTTTATTAATTTTATTTTAATTTAAATTTTAAATTTTAAATTTTAAATCTTTATCAACATGTAACCATAGAATATTAAAATTTAAATCTTGTTATTAAAAACACAGTAACTTAACTTTATAAGATTTAATTCCCATGAACATTCAGTGAACTTAAATTCAAATCTATCAAACTATTAGTCTGAAATATGCACCTGATGATTGCATAATGCATGAAACTCTGAGTTGTGCCACAAACATATGGTAATAGTTATATATATATATATATATATATATATATATATTAAATATATATTATTGGTGAGTCTACTTTAAAATTCCAATGTATATTTAGGAGCTTTCTTAAATTTATAAATTCTGAAAAACTAATAACATTTTCACTTCTGTTTATAAATACTTGTTGCAAAATAAAATTTATATGTTTGCCCTGATAAAGTCCATTTTTAAATAGAATTTAACATATTTATTATTATATTATTATTATATAATAATATAATAATAGTATTTTTGTTGCCATATTGAATATGGCAACAAAGATAAGAATAGCAATCCAAACAATGTAAATAGTGTAAATAGAAATAAGAGTGTTAGTTTTGCAGAATTTTCAATTTTCACACATTGAGCCAAGAAAAGTCAAGATACCAATGAATATGTATTTATAAAGATTTATTTGTATAGTTGATATGCAAAGAGATATATATTATAGTGGGTAACTGAATGACAAAGTGGATCATGATTCTGAAACCTGTAAAAGGCATCACAAGTACTGCCACTGCAGTAATAGTGGTGTTTCCTGAGCAAGATTTCTGATGATAGCAAGATAGGGGGAGAAGAGAAGGATTCAAACCTTTGCCAAACTATTAGTACATAAGTGGATTTAATGAACTCAATTGCAATTTAAACTTGACTCTCTAATTCCTCAATGTGAACTGCTAACCATTGCTGCACCATGTCTCTGAAAAAATTAAGAAACACATTTCATCCAAAGAAGAAATTTCTTCAGCTTAATAATATTTCTATCAATGGAGTTACTCATATATATATATATATATATATATATATAGAACACTCTCAGCTATTGAGTGTGTATAATGATAATATACATGCTAAAAAGTCTGCCTACTTCTACCAAGTGCCCATAGCTCAGAGGTAGAATCGCTAACTGACACCAATTCAGTCGGGTTTCAATCCTGGGTAAAAAGCAATCGGATGTCTAATCATACTGATGAGCTGTGATACAATGAAACAGCTATGTCTGCGAATGACTATATATATATATAGGGACTGACGCCAATTCAGTCGGGTTTCAATCCTGGGTAAAAAGCAATTGGATGTCTAAGCATACTGATGAGCTGTGATACAGCAAAACAGATCTGTCTGCGGATGACTATATATATATATATATATATATATATGGGGAAATAATATAACAAATTCTTCTTCTATGGGCCAAGTCCATTCTAAATGTTGGTTGGTGATTATGGCTCTCCACAATTTCCTATCCTTTGTAGATCTTAATAAATTTCGTCTTTTTTTATCTCTCCCAAACTTTGTTCCACCATTCCTTTACTCAAGCTTTCTAACTGCCATGCCAAAAGTGATGAAGATACAGTGATGTTAAAAATTTTGAAAATTAACATTTTTGACATTCATTGTATCAGCATCTACCATAGAAGAGTTGGAAATTAGTTCACTTTCAATTAGTTTTTGCCTGAATAAATTACTCTCTTTTACACAAGCTCATTAGGTAGAGTACTTAATGTTTTCCACTATTCCTCTTACTTTCAATATGTCCTGTCAGTGTTAAATTCTTCAAGCTATCCCAGAAAATTATTCCTTATAATTCCTTATGTTGAAATTATGGTCAAACCTATTATGGTGAATTAGAAATGCATTGTTTCATAAAAGATTTGTGTTCATATATTTAAATTCTCAGAGTGTTGATCTATGTATTTTGTAGAGAAAGTTTTTGCAATCAACTTGATAAATTTCTGCTTCAGGTTTAAGTAATAGATAATAGTTCAGCACAATTTTCTTTGTTTTAAGTACATTTCCTTATTTCTTAATACTTTGCTAAGTTTCTTAAAGGCTTCTTTCTCTATTCTTATATGCCTTTAAATTTTTGTAGTACATTTTCTTTTATCTGTTAATACACAACTGTGATATTTAAATTTCTGTACTTTCTTGATTTCATATCTCCAATTCTCTTCCTGTATACATAACGTTATTTATATATTTACTTGCCTAAAAACAAAGGTTACATATAATTTTATCCTAACCATATTGCCCATCATGAGTCCTGTAAGCCATTAGAATTGCATTTTCTGCAGCTATATCAGTAGCATTGGGTCTTGGGCAGGATAGCCTGATGGAGTGCAGATCTCCTCAGAAAAGCAAACATTATGCACTTGACCAGAATTCAAACTCTGTTCACCAATTTTTCTTATCCAGTCACCAACCATTACAACCATTACACTACCAACACATACTTGTAGCCATCACTTGCATGCAAATATATTTCCCATTGCTTACTCTAATTTAAAAGAATCATCTTTTCCTTAGAAGACAATCTGATATAAAATATATAAAAAAAATGAAAAAATGCAATGAAATTAGTTATATTTAGAAAAGAACTGGTCTTGGGTCAATCAACTTGGAACGAAGCAGAATAGAAAGAATCATTAACCGATAATTATTAATGTTTGCAGGCATTGACAGAAAGAAAACTAATAATTGCATGCCATATTATTTATGGCTTAAAACAAAAAATCTGTTAGCAACAAAGAAAAAAATAGTTGTTTTTCTTTTTTTATTCTTTGTTTACAATTATTTAATAGTTAATGAGACTCTGTAGAAATGTGCAAGCTTGAATAAGTTTTGGCCAAATGCTTTTTGATGCCTTGGTGAACAAGAATAGAAAATCAACATTAGATTGGGGAAATTTGCTTTCTTTGAAAAATAGCTGTTTTGCATTATTCCACAGAGTAACAATGTTTACATCCTTCTTTGATATTTGCTATTTGTAGAAAGAAGGTTAATGATTGCCTTTGTGATATCAGTCCTCCTATATGGTAGCAAATGCTGGACAATGTTCTCACAGATGTAAAGGAGACCTGAGTCAACAGAGATGTAATTCTACTGAAGGACAGTGAGAGTAGCATAAACAGAACATGAGGAAGTTCTCAGGAAAAAAGAAACAAAAATAACACTTGTATTTAGAATCATAAAGAATTTAAAGATACCTTCTAAAAGCTAAATATTAAGAAAGAGGAAAATTTCATTAGAAATAAAGGAAAGAATATTCAGCCCTTCTATATGTCAGTAAATGCTAGATAATGTCATATGAAAACTTACAGAATCACAAAGAAAAAACTATATATGATAAAAAATTTGTTATTTGAAAATTTCCAATGGCAGCAACAATTATAATGCATATAACACAAAGTGGTATTGTTTCATGTGGAAGACAGGGTAGAGGCATTAATACCAATAGTCCTGATATAAGTCTACCATTTGTGCTAACATTCATAAAGGCTACATTTGCTTTGATCTGTGCTGTGGGAGCCACCTGGAATGTTATTATTGGCTTTATAATGTATTCATATTGGCAAGCTTCTGTACTGCATATTCATCCAGAATCTGGTCTATAGGTGTAGGAATGTTCATTTGTCTATTGTTATGTGACAATATACTCTTCCTGCTCTCTAGTCATAACAAATTTAAATAGGCTACCTTTCCTCATTTGTTGT
The DNA here is from genome assembly GCA_037127315.1 of Ascarosepion bandense. Taxonomy (NCBI): domain Eukaryota; kingdom Metazoa; phylum Mollusca; class Cephalopoda; order Sepiida; family Sepiidae; genus Ascarosepion; species Ascarosepion bandense. The sequence goes on from JBBBDQ010000484.1 coordinate 1,866,181, forward strand.
TATATTATCACAACAGAACTAAGATAAAATACAGCTAAAACAATAGCTGAGAGTAGACGTTTGAAAATTATGGCTTCAAGTGAATGAATCCTGTAGGTCTTAAAGAGAACAATCTTTCATCAGATCTAAAAGACTGGATTACAGAATCATAAACATAGAAGTTTATCAATTAACAAAAAACACATTATTTAAAGATTTCCAGCAGCAGCAACAACTAAAATAGGGAGCATATTTAATTAGAAGGAAAAATAAAGATATAATCAAGATATTGACTTTCCACACTACCATAAACAAATGGTTATATCAGTGAATGAGGGACAATTTCCTTGCAGACTGAGACAATGTAGATATGCTTCTATACAAGAATGTCGAGGATAGCATGCACAGAACATGTGACTGATAAGGAAGTTTTATTTTAAGGAAAATAGGAACAAAAATAAAGAAAACTTGTACTTAGAATCAGAAAGAAACAGTTGAAATTTCTCATTCACATAATGCAGAAAGAAGACTTGGAAAATTTAACCGTCACTGGACAGGAATGACTTATAAATTTTATTGCTTCTAAAATGAAACTGCTCTCTTTTAATTATGAAGGAGAACCCTTTTTACCTTCAATCAGCATGACTGATGCCAACCTTCAGGAAATTAATTCACTGCATGTACTTGGACAATTTTTTTCCATTAACATGAAGTGGAAAGATTATATTGAATTCTTTGCTATGTCTGCTGTTAGAAAAGTTGGTTCCCTGTGTTATGCTGGACATTTTTTTCTCCAGCATCTATCTTACAAATCTATATGTTTTCCACTTGTCCTCGCTTTGAATACTGCTGCCACATCTGGCCTGGTGCTCCTGCTATATATGAAGAAATTCTTGATAAAATCCAAAGAATAAACTACAAAGTTATCGGTCCTGACCTGGCATCTTAGTTTCAGTCAATTTACCACTGCTGTAATGTAGCTTAACTGTTTTTTTTTCTATAAATACTTTCATAAAAATTGTTCTGATGAACTTTACTTCATGATACCTAGACATTATGTATTTAAGTACAGTAATAAATTGGCAGTTTTGTCTCATCATCTTACAGTTGAAATGATTATACATAACTAAGTTCTATATTAACAATTTCTTCTCTCGCATTTCTCACTTGTGAAACACTCTTCCAGGTTTTTGCTCCTCAGTCAACTTTGATCTTCAAAAATTTAGATGCAATGGTCAGTCATTATCTACTGTCTTCTTAATTCTTGGTCTTTTACTTTCTCTCCTTAATAGTGATTTATTTTCTTTTTAATATTCTAGATAACCCCTTGCATCTTTTTTGCTTAAAGTGAATTGATTAAAAAAACTATTGAAGGCAAGAGGTACTGAGGGAAACAGCAAGTAATTTATCTCACGAGCTTATGTAAATGAATGGCAGAACAAAGATTAGGAGGGTTAAGATAATACAAAACTTACAAAGAACTACAAAAGAAGTTTTGAAGATCCACATCCCAAGACGATGCGACACTTAGAAAAATAAAAGGAAGGTTCGTTTTTAGAAAATCAGCTTCAAGCAGAAATCAAATAAAATATTCAAGTCAACAGATGTGGATGGATGGAAATTTTCTAAGCAAAAAGTGAAAGATGCAATAAAAATCTAATCTACTTAATTTTTCCATTAATATCAATGTTCATTGAATTAAGATGTCTACAGCAGCCGTTGATCAATATTGACTCGATGAAAGTTGGGGCTTCATCCGAAACAAGGTTTTATGGGAATCATTTATAATTAACCTTTTGCAAAACTGCTCTTCTCCTGTCAAACCAGAAAGGAAATGTGGGTATAATCATTTCATTTCCTTTTAAAATATATGAACAAAACTAAACATTTCATATTAGATTCATTTATCATAATCAGTATTTTAAAAATTAGCTGCTTTGTCACTCATTGGGATGAAATTTGGAACTTTATAGAGTAACTTATTACCATTTGTGTGGTAATGTATAGCAAGAGTGTTAGTGGGAAACACTGAACTGATTATTCTCCGAGCAACTACAGAAGTTATAGGCAGAGAGGAGAAAGAGATGGGAGGTAACAAAAGTAACACCACCTCAGAAACCACAGCAACTTTAGGAATGAAATGCCCACGTGACCAACTTAACACAACACCATGTTTTGTTGACTTCTGGTTTTCCTGTTGCTTTTATTACTATGAGGTATCTTAAATAGATCTTGATCAGTTGCAAAGAAGTGTGTATCTAGACATGTCAAACTGTCCTGCTGCTAATGGGGGAAACCCAGATGCACCTGGTCTTGACAAACATGTTCACACACAATCTAGGACCTCTTTTGCATATTAAATGTTTCACTTTGATTATTACATTTGGGTGCCATATAAAAGATGGAGTTGTAATAAATATGGTGGGGGTGGAATCAGAAATCTAATAAAGGGTGAAATTAGGAAAAATGAGAACCACCTATCCAGAACTTTACATCTAGAACCTGCCATGCTATATACACAGGGTCAATTCACCTCATCTCATTCCCTTCATATTCCAATAGTAAGGAAAAATTCAACTTAGCTTTTTCACAGAACTGCTACTTTGGGAAAAATACTTCCTAAAGGATGTTTCTCTAATCACTATGATCCTAACCTGATCAAGTCTAGGTTCAACTGTCATCATGCATTCCTTAGTTCCTTAGTTTCTCCTTTTATACCCTTACAACAACATCCTTCAGTAACTCACTATCTCATGTGACTCTTAGGCTTTAAACAGGGGAAGATTTATGACAACATTTTTTATGTGATGTGTTTCATTCTTCAGGAATTCATTAAACAAAATATTTACGTTGATGTGATTATTTTTTCACTTTTTTGTAGATTTTCCCAACATTTTTCTGATATATGCAGTCAGTTTCCAAAAGCAATGGAATAGCAAGGTTAATTCCTTTGTTTTTGTTGTTCACTGAAAACATGTAGATTTACAATCAGAATATGAATGTGAGACAAGAGTTAAGAATTTCATGCAACCAAATGTTATATGTCATTTACTTTAGGACTGTTTATTCCTTTCCTTTTGCTTAACTAAGAATGAAGGGATCTGATACAAATGGTGGAATGTCCTAATCTGTTTAACACATCTAAATGTAAATACTAAGAATTAAAAGCTGGAATTCTGAACTCTTGTCTTATATTTACCATTTGATCTTAAACCTAAATGTCTTCAATGAATGCCAAAAGCAAAGGAATCAGCCTTGTCATTCCAATACTTTTAAAGGGGAGTGTATATAAAAATAATGACATATAGTTTTCTCATGAACAGTAGCATAAAAATTGTTTATAGTTTAAATAAATCAAATGCATAAGATATTTGACTGAAAATTAATAAGTAAAAAGGGGATCCTAATAAGCTCTACAAGGTGGTGGAAAGCATCCGAAAATTAACAAGTGGGAGGAGCATTTATTTGGCATGCGAGAGTACTGAAACTGTATATCGATAAAACCATTTTTTATAGACATATCTAAGTTGTTGTAAGGCTGTTTGCAAAATTTTCAAAAATATCTTCACTAAAATTGAGGATTGAACCAGACTGGTAATAAATAAAATTAATGAGCAAATGAAAATAGTTAGTTGGGATTGATTGTCTATAAACAGTTGCAGGCAGAAAGAAAGAGCAGAGATAAGAGAAGTAGAAAATACATCAAGAATCATTAATCATGGCTGAAGTTTTAATATTGCTCTTATTTTCATTGCATTGTCAATAATCATGGTGAAGAGTCATTATTATTTGCATAATCAACTATCATCTACACTATCATCAAGTATTATCAACATGAGACTAACTCTCTCATACAAAACATTACATTTCAAAGAAGAGTATGAAATTTTATCAATTCTGATCTGGCATCACGACAAGTTACTTTCTTGCCAGTGTAACATGGCTTTCCTCTAAATTTTCTATTAATATTGTCATTGCAATTGTTATGATGAAATTTTCACCTTAATTGCATGAATTTAAATATGCTACTATACTGGCAATTAGGTCTCACCATTTTACTGTTGGACTAGCAAGATTCTACTGTTCTATTCTAATAATTTCTTTTCTCACACTACTTCTCACCTCTGGAAATCCCTTCTGATTCCTTGCTTTTCTGCCCCTTATAATCTTCAAAAATTTAAATGCAATGCCGATCACTATTTTCTGTCTTCCTGAATGCTCTATTTTATTGTCCTCACTCCTCACTAAAGTCTTCTCATTCTCTTCAATCTCCAGTGACACCTTGCATCCTAGTGACATTATCACTTTGCTTGGGGAGAAATGAAAAAAAGGTTTCTAGAAGAGTTATTTAGAGTCCTCAATGCATTAGGACAACATGCATAAGAGTTTTTTAAGGTCATTGTTTTTGTCAGTAGTCTCAATTTCATTTGATTTTATGGTGAGTAATTAAATAAATGGCCTTCCTGGCATAGAACTATTTGAGTGGGGACTGAGACTTGAGTCCAACATAAAGAGGATCTGCAACATGCTGTCAGGAAAGCCCAACTAACCCAGCCCTGTTTACCACCCCCACTTCTCTGTGACGCTTGCTCACGATTTTTAAAGAGTAGTCTGGGGCTAAACAGCCATCTTTTTCACCATAACCACAGGGGAGAAAGGGACTAAAGAGAGAGCATGACTATCCTGATGTTCAAATGCAAGCAGGGACTAACTAATTAAATGACAAAATAGAAAAAATCCTGTGTTATGCATTTTGTTCTGCGAAAAGAAATAATGTCTTTATCGACGGAACCATATATCAGTCAGTTAAGTGCCATACTTGATACACACTTGGATTATCATGTCTCAAAAGATACATGACAGACTGGGCAGAATATTTCCATGCAGTAGGTTGCTATTACTTTCTGTGGTAGATTAGTTGCCAACCAAAGCTATAGAACAAAATCTTTTTGCGTGTAAGTGATTACAATGAATTCAACTGGAATTCAGACTTGTTTTCTGATTTCTCATTCTGAGCCAATATCCACTGCACCACAACACACTTTAGGAAGAGGAATTACAACAAACATTAGTTATAATTTTCCATTGAGAGAAATACAGTATATGCAAGAATGCTTTACTTTAGATTTAAAAGTTAAATCTTTGGCATCCAACATATCTAGATGTATAACCTGGTTGAGCTTTTCTCTCAATAGTCTGATATGTGAAGTTTATATATCATATTCTCCTATTTGATTTCAGTCTCTCATATATATAAACTTGGTAATAATGGTAATATTAGCCATTTCCCTACAAGGAAATATCCTGCATTAGTACTGCTGTTAGTTGAAATTTATAAAATCTTTCTATTAAAACAATTAAAGAAAAATAATTTACATAATCAACATGCTAACTTTCCACACCACTTCAGTTTGGAAGGAAATCCTCTTCAATACTAAAAAGCACAATAACTGTCACTGAACTTGAGAAACTTATTTGTCTGAAAAATCTTTCTAAGAGAAATATACAGGAGCACCGGCTGGTTGGTATATGAATAAAAAATGTTTCTGTATAAGTAAACAGCTCATATTATCATTAGCATTAATTATAAATGAAACATTAAAATAGTTCACTAAATTATGTTACATTGGGTTGCAATATTGACTTGGAATGAGAAATCAGTGAGCCAAGTTCAAATTTCAGTTGAATTCGTTGCATTTATATCTGTGAAAATACCCTTGGCAAAGGTATTAATCCATCGCTTCTCCCTCTAGCTGTGGGTTAGTTGCAGAACAGATTGGGATTTGTAGCCTTGGTTAGCATCCAGTTTACCACAGAAACAAATGGCAACCTACTGTGGGAAAATCTCCCTAGTCAGTCATGGATCAAAACAGACATGATCACTCAAGTGTGTATTACATATGGCACTTAACTGACTGACTAAATGTTTTTATAAACTCAAATATCAACTGATTAATAAGAATTATTTGGCCAGAAAAGAGTACTAATGTTGTACTTAAGACATTGCCAAAACATTTTTTTTGCCATTTAGTTTAAACTAAACAGTTTCTGACCACTAAATAATTCTCAAGTGTGAGACATCTTATCATTTTAGCTTCTCTAATCTTAGTACTCAACTAAATGCTTCCTTCCTTCAATAATTCACTTTTGTCTTCAGCTATTCTTGTGAGGTTTTGTCCTAAGTTAATTCAGGAAGTAACACTTATAAAAATGCCAGGCTTTACTTTCGTATATTTGTAGATTAATTTCCCCTGGAAATATTTCAAGGCTTATTTGGGGCACATAGCTATAAATAAAAATGAAAATAGATACTTCACATTGGGATACACTAATCAATTCTGAATATAGGTTCAGGTCTCTCTCCGGTCATAGGTCCATATCCTATCACTGATAGTTTTATTTCAAGATTTTGTTTCATGAACTTAAAATCATACAGGAGGTATAAAATTAGCATTTTTTATGGTTCTATAGAGAATAAATCTATCTTTTTATAAATAGCCAAAAACATGTTCTCTGAACAAGAAAAGTAAATTGTGAAAGAATCTCACTTACCTCTCTAAAATTTATTTCAAAACCATATTTTCTGTAAAATTTTTATTTTTGTAAAATCCCTTTCATCATTATACTAAGATCACTTAAATTTTCTAATCCAGGCATAGCTACATTGATTTATTGATTGGTTTTTCACAGGTTATCAACCTTTTGCACGTTATTTAAAGTCAGACAATAAGTAACAATTTTTGTAAATAATAATCCTCTCTACTATAATAAAGATCAATGTGTATTTATTTGTATATATATATATATATATATATATATATATATACACAAATAAATACACAACAGTCTTATATATATATATATATATATATATATATATATATATCTTCCTTCTATCATGCTCATGAAGAGAGCGGCAATAGCAAGGCAGCATCAGCTCAATTCATTAGGGAGAAAACAGTTGTTCGATGTTTGTTATATTATTTTTTTGCAATAATTATGTCATCAATATATATATATATATATATATAGTGACGTAAATTGATAAATATACATATGAGGAGGGTGTATATATGTATAGTATTACTATTCATGTGTTAATAAAACAGTGCTTATTGTATGAACAGAGCTATATTATATCATATATTAATAAATATACATATTATTCCATGAGTCATGTCATAGACGTAGGATAATATGTAAATTTATTACAATATATATATATATATATATATATATATATATATATATATATCCTCTATTATAATAAAGACTGTTACAAATAAATGCACAACTGACTTTATATATATATATATATATATTTCCAGCTTATTATACTCATGTAGAGAGACAATGGCGAAGCAGTGTCGGCTCAGTTCATTCTCTTTACTACGCGTTATGAAAGTTTTTGCCGCATGTTGGCTCTTTAACAGTGCCTTATAATTATTTTTTGCAATAACTATGTCATCAATATATATATATATCCTCCCTATTATAATAAAAACTATTCTGTATTTATTTGTATGTATGTATGTATGTATATATATATTTGTCATCCACATACAATCCTGTTTCGCTCATCAGTGTGGCTAGACATCCACTTGTTTCTGGCCGGGATCGAAACTCAACTGATTTGGTGTCACTTGGAGTCAGTAGCTATATATATATATATATATACTTTCCTACTGGCATGTTGAGGAGTTTGGATTATTTTTTTTTCTTATGTCTTGATGCAAGATACTCAATAGTAGGTACATCAATATATATGTTGCTGTCATTTTAAACGGCATATCAATGTAATTATGTTGCCATCATTTTTTATGGCACAGGTCCACTCATGATTTACTAATCTCTCTTAACTCAGTAAAGTTTCAGTCAAAACCACATTTTCAGCAAGATCTCTATTTTTGTAAAGTTCTTTTTTGTCAGTATGCTAAGTTCACTTGAAATTCCTATGATAGATATAGCCACATTTATTTGATTGGTTTTTTTTTTTATACTGTTTATGAACGTTTTGCAGGTTATTTAAAGCTGGACAGTAAGAACCTTTCGGAAACAATAATGATTTATTTATACAATTTCGAATAAACATTTAGCTGGAGTCAGAAAGAAATAGAGTCATAACTTTCCCAAGAGTATTTTCTTGTAAGTAAATGCAACAAACCTATCTTGAATTAGAACCCTGATCTCCAATTTCTAATTCCAGGCCATTACACATTATGCCACCTATACATTCAAGAATACACTACCTGTTATTCCCAAGTGGTCACTTATCTAGATAGTGACGAGTCTCAACATTGCTTAACTTTGGTAATCATATGAGAACCAGTGTTTCAATGGGATATGCCTGTAAACCTTAGCTTCACAGAGCTGGCCATAAGAGAAATAGATGAATAATTTTCTAATGTTTCCATTACTACTACTAATAATAATTAATTTAGCAAACTTACTATTTTTCCCTTGTTCAAATAATTTGTTACAACTTTATGAAAATCTCATTTTCATATTTTTCCAAAATTCTGCCATAACATTGTAAGTGTTATTTTTACCAATTGGGTAGGTAGAGCTTGTCATGTCACAGTTCCTAGTTGTATTTTTTTGAGAGAAAATTCTTTTCATCTCTTCCTGCTTAGTCAATTTAGTTTCAGATTCAAGAGCAAAGCAGATGGCTAGCAGCTACAGAACATGAATGCTGTATTTAACCCATTATAAAAAAAAACAAATTTACATATTTTTGCAAAAAAAGACCCTAGAATGATGTCAAATCCACAAAAGATTTTTATCCTTTAATAATCAGTTGTGCTTTGTTTAAATTGTAACATGCATAAGTGTAGTCTATATTTCTGAAATAAAGTATTGTAACTATTTATGCTACTTACATTGTTTGGACTGTTGTCCTCAAATTTGTTGTCATATTCATTATGTTTTGGCTGTTGTACTCTGCAGCCTTCTTCAGGTGATTGGAATTTTGAACTGAAACCTTTATTTCATCCACCAGGGAAGAAATAGAAAATTCAGGCATAGCTGACAATATATGGAGGAAAAAGGGAGATTACCGCGCCTTTGAAATGAAGTGGAAATAATAAACACCACTCAAAAATATGAAAACTTAAGAAATCAGCACACATGCTATACCACAAAAATTGACCAAGCATAGAAATAAATACAATATGAAAACCAGTAATAAGGAGTGCTGGAGAAAAACATTAATAACACCAAAATTGTAAAATGAGCTCTAGTAAAAATTGTAACTAAGATACTTTGTTTATAAATCCCAAAATTTATAAACTAATGTCCTCTGGAACACATGGCATAGTGGATAAAAGTGTTGGTTGAATCTAGTGGCTAAAAGAGTTATGAGTTCAATATCTGGCTAACGCAGAGGTAGACAAAAACTTGAGATAACAGACGCTGAGACATGACTAAAAGAACTAGGACAGCCCTTTATTTAGTCCATGGGAGTAGATTGTTCATACGCCATGCCTTTTTTGGATATCTCACTTTCAAGTTTTTGTTCCCTCTAACAGCTCCTTGAATCAAGTCACTTTTAGGATCACTCAGCCAACACTTTTATCTTTGGAGACATCAGTTTTGAAACTTATAAAATTATATATGATAATGTCAGTAATCATTTTTTTACCAGAGCTCTTATTACAACACTTTGTCATTGTGTTTCTCTAGTATTACTGAATTACCCATTCATAATTGTTCTAGCAAGACAAGCTTACTAACCATTACATCATGTCAAGGTGCCTATGGTGATTTTCTAAATGTAAATTAGTCTGGCACTAGGCCAAGAGTTTGAGCACCCAATGAATTCAGCTGTAATTGTTCTAGCAAGACTAGCTAGCTAACCATTACAGCACATGTAAATAAATGGAGAAATATTAATAAATAAAAACTTTTTTCTGATATGAAAAATTTATTAAGTAAATTCAGCTTTATTCCTGTTGCATTTTATCTGAAGTATCTAAAATGAAATTATCTGCATTAGCAGCTGTTACTACTTCTTGTGTACCAAGATAACTTTGCATACCAATTGGTTTGTTATCAAAGCATAACACTTATACAGATGCTTTTGGATGTCATCCTTCAAAACATCTATACAAATAACCCTGCCAATCTGGCTGAATATTCAAGTCTTTTAATCAAAGCAATCACAATGAGTATAGGGATCAAAATAAGAAAAAGAATTCATATCTCTTATAAATTTAAATTCATTTTTAATGATTATTTATTGCACTGAGGAATTGAAAACTTAAATAATTGCTCTTTTTTGTTAACAGTGAAACTGGAAAGCAAAACAGACACAAAATATATTCTAGAATTGTCAATCTTATATCTCTCTAAATCACAATCACTTCATATACATGCTGCTGGGTAGGGATTATCATCTCTGTTTTAGTGTTTAGGTTGAATTCTGATCAGTTGTGTCTTTGTCTGAGATCAGATATGCAGCTGAGGGGAAAAAATAAAAAAAATAAAAAAAAAATAAAACATTTAGAGGTGCCTGATCCTGGGGAGCAGATACCTGAGGCTGCACCACCTTATTGCATTAGAGGGATGGATCAGTGGTTGCCACAGAGGCCAGTTCAAATGACAGTTATGGGGGCTTGGCAATTTTTGACCCTGACCTGAGTGAATGCGCTTGGGTCCCCATGTTAAATGACTGACCTTGTGTTACATTTCACCCCAGTGGGGAGTAGAGGTCAGGAGTAAATTCCCATACATATGTATAATTGAACTCTGTCAGAATTTACTATTAGTATCAAATACAGAAATCCCTTAATTAGTGCAGCCAATGTGTACATTAGTGAATAAAAAATCAATTTATAATAAATATGATTAAACTGAAGAATGTTTTATCACACTAATCAAGTATTTATTATGTATGCACTAATCAGATTTTGGTATATAAAAATTTTAGCACACTAATTGAAAATGCATTAATCGAATGCACATTTATCAAGGGATGCTTGTATTTGTGTCTAGGAACCTACATTAGACATGAGTGTCAAAAATTGTCAATCTCAAATCTCTCAAAATCACAATATATATATATATATATATATATATATATATCAACATAGACTATTATAATTTGCCCCTGTCAGAACTGACTATGTTAGCATAAAATATTTTCAACAGTGACTAAATTTTAAAATTGAACAGTCAAAAATCATCTATTTCAAAATCATAATCTTTCTCTATCCACCCACAGATTTACACACACATGGTTGAACCCTATCAAGAATGACCATGGAAACATCAAATATTTTCAGCTATGTCTGAGTATCCAAGTTAGAATGCCCAGAATTACCAATCAACTTTCAAAAGCTCTTGAAATATATTCTTCTGAAAGTCAAAGAAAAAAACTAAGGTTTCATTCAACATTAAAATAATCTTTATACTTCTTTTATGTGCCATGTCCCTTCTGGACTCTGGTGATCATAGCTCTGCACAATTTCTTTTCCTTTGTAACTCTGAGGAAATTTTATTTTTTTGTTATCTCTCTTAAACCTTTTTCTACCATCCATTTACTCAAACTCTCCAGGTAGGTTATGCATTGTTTTCTTCTGTCCCTTTTTACCTTTAATACACTCTTGTGCAAGTTATTTGAAACAACTACTTTAGTTCCTTTTCTTTCATCATACAGCCAGCTTTAGACCCATTAGAATGACAGGGTGTAACTGATTTCAATTTGTTTTTTTTTTTGGATTAGGTCATGTGCAGTAACATGAATTTGTTGTCATTGTGTATGATGAAATTTGTTTAGCCTTGAAATTTTATCCCACCCAGACACTATTGTTTCGACTGTCGATTAGATGTCCTACAGCCATTGTCTGCAATGGATGTTACTCCAAGGAAACACAGAAAAATTGTAGCACTGCACAAACACACTGGCAAGCCATAGAGAGAGATTGCAGATATTGTTAGTGTCAGCCTTTCATCTGTAAGTCATGTCATCAAGGTGAAGAAGCAGATTGAATCCATCAGTCTAAAACATAAAAGAAAATGTAGTTGGAAGAGAAAAAAAATGCCTACAGACAACATATACGTGATCAGAATAAGTGTGAATGTACCTAGGAAGATAATCGTTTTGTCTCAATTAATTTACACAAGTGTATATGCCCTGTCAGTATAAAATTTTGCAAGCTTTCTTTCCTCATTATATATCCTAGAAGTTTCAACTCACTCCTACTGATATCACTCATACATATCCATTTTGTTTTCATTTTCTGTAAAACTTTGTAGTTGCTCGCATTTATTTGCCATGGTATTCTCACCATCCTTCTGCAGAAACACATTTCTGTTGGCTCAAGTTTCTTTTTCATCTATGAAGAGATCATCTAGAATTCACTGCTATACAAGAAAACTGACATAAAGTAACAGTTCAGGAGTCTTTGTTTCTAATGAAATTCTTTTTTCTTAATATTTTACTCACCTTTGGAAAGTCACTTTTGCACCTTCAGATTTCAATGCTTGTTTGATTTTGGTATCTCCAATTTGTAATTTACAGGTTAGGTTGTACATTTTGCTGACACCGGTGCATTCAGTCTTCCTGCAATTAGTATTTCTCACTTTCCTTCACTATCTTCTGAAGGCGTTCTTGTAGTTTCTATATCTGCTATCAACACTGTTTCATCTGTATATCTTATGTTATTAAGATTGTGGCTACCAGTAATGAATCCTGGTAGAGCTTCTAATTCTCTCTCAGAATTACCTCACTACATAGGCTGAATAAGTCTGGCGAGAAGACACATCCTTGTCTCACATCTTGTTCTATTTTTGTGTATTTACTGAAATTTTGTCTGTATGCAATCAGTCTGCTGCCAGTATAGGTTTTGAATTATTCTAATAACCATCCAAAATATGTTGTACAGCATTTTTTTTTAAATTGTTATTCAGTAAAGTTGTTTAAGACATTATTATCAGCTTTCTAAATTGAATAATAGTATAATCACATGTTTTCCTATATTTAAGTCATGGTATTCATTGCCTGTAAATGAACATTAAATAGTAGTAGATTGTCAAAATCAGACCAGTTCAAATCTCAAATTTGAAGACATATGTGCATGCATGCATATGTTTGTATGTGAGTGTTATAACTTTTTGAATATGAGCATTATTATTTTGAATAGTTATATATCAAGAATGACAGCTACTATCTCATACCAATTACATATGTTAGTGTCAGAAATATATAAGTAGATTAGCTTGCATTATTGCTATTGTTATGAAGAACAAGTTTCATGAAGGAAAATTTAAGTTACTTTGACAACAACACCAGTTCCTATAGTAGATATTTTGTAGAATGTTTACCTAATTGAGTAAGTGCTGGTTGCAGGCACATTATTATTATTATTATTATTATTATTATTCAATGTATGAAGACTGATCAAAGGAACAAACAAAAAACAAATACTCATTTAAAAATAAACCCCAACACAAACACCATGAAAGTATAAATTTTATGGCGAATTTACCATCAGTATATTTTATAGTAAAATGAGCAAAAAAATAAATAACCATTACATAACCCACAGAGGTTGATATGTTGCTAAATAAAATCAAACAACCAAACACCAAAAATTATCACACCCTTTGCACACCCTTCGCACACCCTTCTGCACACCCTTCTGCACTGTACTAGCTATTCAAGGATTATAAAAAAGAAAAGTTCAATTTGAAGATGTGATAAAACTGTTTAATAAAAGAATATGCAAATATAGTGTTATTGTTTAATCATGACAATCAATTAACGAGAATTTTTGTGGCTGTTAAGAACAACATTGATGGCTTTTATCATACCTGCCAGTGGAAATATAGGGCTAAAAATGACAAAAGATATTGAAAGAAGGTTTCTGCCAGTTACAGTTTAACTTTTCTTTACATTTTTAAAAAAGTTCAAGGAAACTTTGCTAGATATTCTTTTTTCATGAGTGCATATTGTTTTCATCAAACTCCCCTTCAAGACTGCAGCTTAAAAAATTATATATTTCATATATATATATATTTTGTTGCTATTTTATATTTTTAATTTCACTCATGCATGCTTCTTTTTTATTTTGTCAACTGTACAGAATGGTAGGGACAATTAAGCACTCTCTCTCTCTCTCTCTCTCTATATATATATATATATATATATAGATAGATAGATAGATAGATAGATATAAATAGTAAATGAGTAATGTTTTCTATGCTTACAGGAAAAATTTCCAAAATTAAACCTGCTAAACAAACATAACGAAGTAGCTTCCATCTATCATCATCTCGTATATAGATATATACGAGTATAGTTGATTTATTTTCTATTATAAAATAACTAAATCACATAATCTATAATCTACTCCCTCACAGAACAATATTGATTCTTTCATCTTCTGATTATTAATTTGTTTTGGTTAACTGATATATCACCTACTAGGTCAACTACATATGTTTGATGTACATTATATTTTAACCCTTTCCTGTTTTGATAAATATTCCACCATTTTAATTGACAACAACTTTAAAAATCCTGTAGCCTTTTCACAAACACATGCAACACCATTGCAGTTATACTAAGATAGAAATGTTTACATCTGAAGGTACTGTAAGTGATACCAAAGGGTCTGGATTTCCTTGACATCTCAATTCTCTAACACCTACCCTTATAATTTCATTCCTCCTATCCATCATGACCTTGCTTTCTATTAGTTAATTGAGACAAACCCTCTGAATTCCACCCCCACCTTAATTGACTGGATGTGGTGACAATTATGTTGTTTTTTAATTTCTAACAGAAAGAATATTTCACTGCCTGTTAAGGTGCCAGTAAGCTGACACCAAAACACAACAGCTCCTGTGCTGCAGTAAACTGTTTTTTTATTATAAACATTTATAATAAAAATATTACTATATATATATATATATATATATATATATATATATAGTAATATTTCTTTTACTATATATATACATATATACAGTCATACACAGAAAGTTCTGTCTCAATGTATCACAGCTCATCAGTACAGTTAGACATCTGATCGCTTCTAGCCAGGATTGAAACCCAACTGAACTGACCTCAGTTGGCAATTCTATCACTAAGCTATCGGCACTCGGTGGAAAAACGTAGATATTAGATCTATCTGCTCCAATTGAAAAAAAAAAACCAAAGTGAGGCTTTCTCTTTTCCAATCTTTTTACTCTTATGTAGCCCCTGCACATCAGTGGCGTTATCGCCTTGCTTGGGGTGATATGATTAAAAAAAAAAAATATATATATATATATATGTGATGGAAACACACGCCAGTAGCTGAGAGTGTTAAAATTAAATAATGAATGACCAGTGAGTATATATATATATATATATATATATATATATGTGTGTGTGTGTGTGTGTGTGTGTGTGTGTGTGTGTGTGTGTGTGTTCTTTTATAAACTGTTGTAATAACAAAATTACAATATCAAGCTCTTCTCTGTATTGAGCACTGTCTATAAAAGTAAATGCTTGAACCGAGTGTTTTAATCTGCATGTTTTTCACTTTCTTATAATACACACACACACACACACACACACACACACACACACACACACACACATATATATATATATATATATATATATATACACACACACACACACACACAAGTGATGGATTTTTTATTTATTAATCCGACAGGTTTTATTATTTAAACATTACTTTTAATTACTTGATACACATATTTTTTTTTAATCATATCACTCCGAGCAAGGCAGTAACGCCACTGATGTGCAGAGAGCTACGTAAGAGCGAAAAGATTGGAAAAGAGAAAGCCGGAAACCACATTCTAAACAGGAAACAAGGGATGAGCCTCTTCACCCGTTCAATAGACGTGGGTAGAGTGTGAACCGGGCGATAGTTTAGTCTATCTTTTTTTCTTTTTTTTTTTTAATCATATCACCCCGAGGAAGGCGGTAATGCCACTGAAGCGCAGGGGGCTAAATAGGAGTGAAAAGATTGGAAAAGAGAAAGCCGGAGACCACATCCTAAACAGGGAACAAGGGATGAGCCACTTCACCTGTTCAATAGACGTGGGTGGAGTGTGAACCGGGCGATAGTGTAGTCTATCTACTCCAATTGAAAAAAAAAAAGAAAAGAGTGAAAAGATTGGAAAAGAGAAAGCCGGAAACCACATCCTAAACAAGGAACAAGGGATGAGCCTCTTCACCTGTTCAATAGACGTAGGTTGAGTGTGAACCGGGCGATAGTTTAGTCTATCTACTCCAATTGAAAAAAAAAGAAAAGAGTGAAAAGATTGGAAAAGAGAAAGCCGGAAACCACATCCTAAACAAGGAACAAGGGATGAGCCTCTTCACCTGTTCAATAGACGTAGGTTGAGTGTGAACCGGGCGATAGTTTAGTCTATCTACTCCAAATGAAAAAAAAAGAAAAGAGTGAAAAGATTGGAAAAGAGAGAGCCGGAAACCACATCCTAAACAAGGAACAAGGGATGAGCCTCTTCACCTGTTCAATAGACGTATCTACTCCAATTGAAAAAAAAAAAAAGAGGAAAAGGATGGAAAAGAGTAAAAGATTGGAAAAGAGAAAGCCGGAAACCACATCCTAACAGGAAACAAGGGATGAGCCTCTTCACCCGTTCAATGAGTAGAGGATCCGTTTATTTATTAAACAGCATATATATTTATTTTCGTCTACTGGCCCGAATATTTGAAAAACCTGCATGGTTGTTTGTGAAATTATATTGTTATTATAGTGAACATTAATAAAATCAAGTGTTTAAATATCGTTTTGATACCTTGTGAAAATGTTTCTGAAAAGAGTGTCTTGAAAAAGCTGACTTACTTGATGAACAGGAATTAATAAGATGGATATATAGTCATTAGATGTATTATACTTATTGCTCGGACATAGTTGGAGACTCCTTTTTTATCAGTAAAATAAAAAAATGTGTTTCATTTAAAAGTACCAAAGTTATGACTTGTAATTAAAAGTGTTGATCAGGTCATTATTCTCGTCTTAAGCTAGGATTGTCGAACATCTCATGAAGTACGAAAACTATAAATACAGAATTTCTGGACCAATTTTGGACCAATGAATACACTTCCCCGAATTTTCTAATTCTTAGTAAATTTTCTTTAGCTGTAGACAAATGTGCGTTATTGGTCATATTATTCTCGGCATAATTCAAAAAGGCAAATATTAATCCTTCTGTCGCTGTATTTTGTTCATTATTGTTGATTAAAACGGTAAGGAATTTGTTAACATTCTTAGATCTTTTGTCCACTGGAGATAAAAGATGCTTTAAAAGAGAATCTTTAATAAGCAAATCTGTTAGATAACATGTCAAATGTACGCATCGTTCATTTTTATTGGTGTGTGCTGCCATCAAGTGAAACAATTTAGAGCTTAACTGGTCTACAAATGATGTTGGATTAACATCTTCAATAAGATGTAATATTTCTGAGATGAGTAATTGTCATAAATGAAATACAAAATTATGAAAAGCGATACAAACCGGCCATCATAACTTAATGTCAAAAACCATCTGACATTGAACGTAAAAGGCCCCAAAAACGCACCACTAAATAGCATTGTGGATATATGAGTTTGTTATACATGTGTTACTGTTATCTATTTTTTCAATCATTGGATCTGATAGTGACACACCAATTCATATCTGATATCACAAGACAAAATATCACAATAACCAAAGAGATATCTCACCTGATGAGGACTAGAGTCTATAATAACATCTATATTAATCAAGAAGAGAACAAAAAATATAAATATACTATACATCAAAATAATACAAAAATATTAACCGAATGAAATAGTAAGTTATAAAAAGCGGTACAAAGCCGCCATCATAAATAATTCCATATCAGCCAATCAATGGATAATCAATGATGACCAGAGTCTAATTGATTGAAGCGTTGTCTCTATAACAACATTTATATCAATCAAGGTGAGAACAAATGAGAAATAAGGCAAGACTATCTTCAAGAAGAGTTTTGAAAATTAGTTGACCATGATTTTGCAATGTGCTACTAATAAAACAATTTAAGATACTTTTAACTACTGTTTGTCGTTCGAAAATTCGCAAAGATAAACGATTCATCCAACTTACAGATTTTGTTTTGGAAAAGTTTTTTTTATAGAGCAATGTAAAACTTCTCTTAGCCCGTTAGAGACAGAATTCTTAATTTTATTACTCTCGTAACTTGGCAAAAAAGATTTAATTTGAATTATCATCCTCAATCATTTGTGATAAACTGATGATGATGTTCGTCCTTCACAAGCGAAGATTACCATTTTTCTTCACACATTACTAATAGAAAACTTATGAGTGCTTTTGATAAGGAGTGAAGTAATGAACTGCGCGTTAATTTTTTTTAAGTGAGGGAGAGTTGCGTATCGTCAACAGCCTCACTCTCCCATCCTGCCCATCTGGACCCGGTGGCAAGACAATATCAGGATGACCAAAGATGGACCAGGATGCAGTGGATGGCCAGCAGTGTCTCACTGGTGATACTGTGCTTTAGTCGCGGTCCACTGTGTTTTGCTTGGACTGCCTTTATGCCTGTTGAACCTGTCAAGAGATTTCGAGTGATAACTTAAGGGACGGCGAACCTAGCAATCCAACCAGCAAATAGTGCGCTTGTTGCAGACTCTGTTCGTAAAAGTCTCATTACAATTGCATCCAACCGCATCATATACCTATCAATGCAAATACGTATGCACAAGTACGCAAGCAGTAATTATTGTACTACGAACATGTATAAGGTTACACATTACATCAAGAACTGGAAAATAACTATAATTAGATTTTATGTGCTTGGAATTTTGTTTTGCAACAAGCTATGAAACTCCCAGTATGTATATATATCTGATTTAATGTTAGACTAAGCATAATCCTCCGTAAGTACAAGTAATGTTTGTTTTAATTTGATTTTAAAAGTATTAATCAGAATACTTAGAGTTCTTCAGTTATGAACCATGAAGGTGTCTATAGCATCGTTTTTCCACCCGTATGTCCCAAGTTAACAAAAGATTAATTTGTGAATTATTTTTATATTTAATGTCAAGTTAAGTCTTTGTCAGTTGATATTTTAAACTAGATGATCGGTCAGTTAGGTGCCAAATGTGATACACGCTTGGGCGATCATGTCACGAAAGAGACATGACTGACTGGGCAGAAGATTATCCCGTAGTAGGTTGTCATTATTTTCTGCGGTAGACTGGTTGAAAGTCAAAACTATAGAACCTAATCTGTCCTATTATTTAACCCGTAACTGGAGAGAATAGATGGATTAATACCTTTCCCAAAGGTAGTTGCATGTAAGTGAATGCAATGAATTCAACTGGAATTCGAACTCGGCTCCACTAATTTCTAGTTTCGAGCCAATATCCACTGCACCACAATGCACATCCTTTTATTAAATACAACAGCGTAAAACAGCTATATAACATGACATAAACATGATACTTACAATAGATCAGGTTTGCTCTTTACAAGATTACTTTTTGAGCTGAGGTGGGGCGGTTATCTATGAATGACGTTGTTCCTCATAGTGTGAATCTTAACATTAGTTGTAGCACGTTTTGCTTTAACCTCTTCGCAGAACCAGACTGATATCTTACTGCGGCAAGGGCCTTAATCTATCTCAGTTGTCCCTACTGTGCCAAAGGCATTATCTCACCTCACTTATCTGCTCACTAGGTGAAGTACTCTCTCAAACATCCTGCAATTATTTCATTTTTCCATCCTCAAGGGATTTAAATCAGTTATTATCGACTTCTTTAATAAAAATAGCAGATTCTTCATAAATATCTTTAAATTAAACCACTAATCTTCTTCAGTAATACTAAACCAAAATTTCATATTTCTTGATTAATTTTTCCTTATTTAAATGTAAAGTGTGCTTCTGGGCTTTTGTTCTTCTGCAAGTGTACCCTGGAGTAAAAATAAATTGAGAAACACTGGTCTTAGAGGCCCAAGGGAAAAATTGTGGAAATATCTTTTCATTGCCTGCTCATATTGGTTGTACCTCTGGGCACAGAATGCAAATTTCTATTTATGGAAGGAGAAAGATCTGAAAACATTCAAAAGAGGTTAGTGAATATTTATGGAAAGGCTGTCCTTGATGTAAGTACCGTAAAGAGATCGGTCAATAGAAATAATGGCATTCTTTGAAAAGAAAGACCACACAGTGGCAGGCCAGCTGTTCCTGTGAATAAGGTTAAACAGGTTGATGCTATCATTGCATTTAGTGGAAGAATCACTATTATAAACTGTAAAAAACCTTCAAGTAATGCTTTCAGTTTCATGCAATCATTTTACTCCTCAAAGGTCTGAGCAAAGTTGATTCTCAGAATGCTGACAGATTCCATGAAGATGTTGAAGATGCTTTCTTCCAAAGAGCTTCTGAAGCTGCACAACACAGAAAGCACCTTCCTAAGTATGATAGTTTCAGAAGATAAGACCTGGGATCCCCATTGTGAGTTAAAGCAAAAGATCAATACTGGGGGCGCCAGCTAGACTTACCCGGTAAGGAGTTAAATGTAGCTAGTTTCACAGCAAAAGTGATGGTTGCTGTGCGTAATTACTAATGGTTTTGTGTCCACATTTGAATCTGATCAAGCTGTGCTAACATTTTTAGACAAACCAGCAGCCATTTTGTTACAGTTATCACGGATATAACTTTTGTCGGTAGTAAACTGGAATATTTAGTTAAGTTGACTTATTTTTCTATAAGAAAATTCATCCGTTTTAACTGTCATAGTTTCGATTATCAGCTTGTGATCGGTTAAAACATAATCGATACGTCTTTCCAATTAGTGTCGAAAATGACAACGAGTAAATCGTAAACTATTCTCGTCCGAATGTGCTATATCTTGTTTCAACATCTGATAGTTTATTTGAAAAGAAAGAAATATGTTTCCAATCATCCCCAATAGGTTGTCTGAGAACAGCTCCTTATGCAAAAGAGAAAGCATCAACTGCCGAAGATCTGACAAACAGTTGGACGTATTCGGTAAGCTGTCATGAAAAGATTCTGCACCTTGTGA
This sequence comes from Ascarosepion bandense, assembly GCA_037127315.1. Classification (NCBI taxonomy): domain Eukaryota; kingdom Metazoa; phylum Mollusca; class Cephalopoda; order Sepiida; family Sepiidae; genus Ascarosepion; species Ascarosepion bandense. The sequence goes on from JBBBDQ010000484.1 coordinate 1,887,219, forward strand.
AATTCAACTGTGATAAAAAAATTTAATCCTGCCACAAAACTGACAAAGTTTTCTCATCATTGTAAGTACCGGAAATTTACGGATGGCGTTTTTTTTTCTTCAAGTAATGGACACATTTCTGAAAGAGTAATTTCTTAACAAAGACCGTTGACATTGCTTAATCTGAATGAATGTTTGATTCAATTTATAATCAATCAAAATATTTGGAAACGCTCAAAACGTTTTCCTAAATGTTGCATACGTTCTACCTAAACAAAATCGCAATTTAAATTGTTAAGGACAGGATTTATGAACTCTTCAAAACGTTGACGGAGTTTTTCAGTTCAAAAGGTAAGATAATCTGAAACTTGTAACGATAGCCATCTTGGAGTATTTAATGAAGACATAGACATTTGGTAATAAGTTCTATGTCAAGTTTAGTAAAAAAAAAAAAAATAGAAAAAATAGACATTCTTAACAAACTGTAAAATCTTAAATATTTGAAACTATTATCAATTCAGGACGGTAATTCTGTTCAGTTTATGAAAATTGCCGTATGGAAAACTGCTCCTCGGTTAACTACCTTCTTGAACACTAAATGAGAAAGTAATTCTCAAGAATTAGTTAATGGCACAATTATACCATGCATCCATCACGTGATCAAATTTCTTCACGAACTATTGTCAGTTTGTCATGTGCAAAAACTGGTGGTATTTGCGTTACAATATGTCTTATGTAATGCAAAGGATGTGCAGTTTGCAGTTGGCATAATTTTAGAGGCTTTGATAAGAAATAGGCAAGCTGAGTTTAAATTTGGTTAGAGTTTGCTACATTCTCTTTCGACCAAATAACCCTTTGAAGATAAGAATCTCTCTCTCTCTCTCTCTCTCTCTCTCTCTCTCTCTCTCTCTCTCTCTCTCTTCTGGACTCCATAGCAGACCAGACAGAGTTCTCTAGCCATAGTTGGCAACCATTCTAGGAGACGGACAATTCTGAATTAAAAACAAACTGTATGCAATCTTGGCGAAGTATATATTATACGACCATGAAAATTATTATGGAGTTTACAATTAAACACAGTGCAGGGTCATAGACTGTGATTTCAACTGAGATCGAGGAAGATGGTAGGTATGTAATGCTTAGATTTTGAAATAACCGGAAATTCTTGCAAAACACGGGAAAATTCTGAACTACGATTTGCGGCTGCTAATTTTGGTCGGCGGTTAACAAGCTGATTCAATGCAACCTTTTGTCATAAAGTTTTGTGTCCAAATCGATTGCCTGTGGTCACTTAAGATCGATCCTTAATCCAAAATAATAAAGAAAATCGCACCTGAATAGGAGAAACATTATCGTTTATCACAAATGTTTCCGAATAAAATAGACTTAAACCAAAATGTAATTGAATACATCATTGGTCATATGTAAATAATCTTTTCCTTCATTTCAAATTTATCTGAACCTTCTATCATGCAAATTAGTAAGAAATAATGATTTTCGTGCCTAACTATTAGTATTAGCGAATAAAATCTCATTTGAGTGAAATTCTGAAATTACCAACTTGATCTCAAACCGTTGGCACTTGTCAGAAACTACCGGCTTGATATTTTCCCTAAAGTGTTTCAAAAAACTATTTGCAAACGCTAGCTTTAGAACCTTGATACCAGCACTACTAATTTGAAGCTTTAGATTTGCATTGAAAAAGTTGTCTGCCACAGCGTGTATTGTTTCGTACAGATAACCTTTCGATTTACTAGGTTAAAAAAATCAATTTGCCAAGTCACTATTTTATTAGTTCGATTAGGTTCGTTGGAGATTTTCTTTTTCTTCTGGAAAAACAACGCTGTATATAGGGTGAGTTTATGTAGTGATATATTGTTCTATCAATATTAAGTTGGTTGTATACCTGATGGTAATCTTCAAATCAATATATACTGCAGAGTAGTCCCATCTTGAATTGTTCTAGAAAAGTCTCAATCGTCATAGAAATTAAGAACATTTTCTATTTCCGAATTGATTCTGTAGTTAAGAATTGGTGTAATTTTCATTGCTTTGAAATAGACGCTCATAAATTAAGATCTTTTAAATTATGGCGAAACGCCTGGGATTTCTCGTATCAAATCACATACATTTGTATCAACCACCGTAACCTTCTTCATTTGATATACCTCTGACGGGGATGTTGTGATCATGGCTCTCCATAATCTCCTGTCTTTTTTAGCTCTTAGTAATTTTTTTTTTTTTTGCTATCTCTCCGAAACTGTGTTCTACTATCCATTTACACAAGTTCGTTAGGTATGTTATACGCTGTTGTTCACTGTCTCTTTTAGCTTCCTTATGTTTTGTGGGTGTCAAGTTTTACAAGCATTTTTCACATCATGTTCCCTAGAAATTTTAATTTCTGATGTTAAATGTAAGTGTCCTTATTGTTTCCATTTTCTCTAAATCTTTGTTGCTCACAACATAGTATTTTGGGGGTTTTTTCTACACCTTTGAGGAGATTGTCAAATATTCACTGTCACATGGAGGGACTGATATTACATATAAGATCAGTTCTTTTTTCTTAGTTTCTAGCAAAATTTTCTTGTTTCTTAATACTTTGCTTAGCTTTTGGAAGGCATTTTGGCTATCCCAATACACCTTCGGATTTCGGTATTGTATTTTATGTCTTCTCTTAAGCTATATACACATTTTTTGGATTATTAGGACGTTTACATTACCGATGATCAGTTGTTGCTAAAACAAAAACAATTTCTAATACAGCCATTATAGATTCGATTCTTTTTTTCTGCTTGGAACTGTGTCCCTCCAGCAAGTGACTGACTGTAGCTCTGTGCAACTTCCTATCCTTTGTAGTTATTAGCAATTTTTTTATATATCTCACCCAGTCCCTGATCTCATATCCATTTATTCAAGCTCATTAATTAGATTCTTCTTCTCTATCTTCCTTGCTTTCTATATATCTTGTCAATGTTAGATTCTCCAAGCCCTATTTTCTTGCCGTGTGCCCCAGAAATTATAACGCTCTTCCCAGTTCTGTGTACAAATGTTCTTTATATTTCTAATTTCCTTAAACTTTGTCATTGCTCATATGTTCTGTCCATGGTATTCCCAGTATCTTTCTTCTGAACCACTTCTCTGTTGCCTCAAGTCTCCTTTTCATCTGTAAGGAAACTGTTCAGTATCACTGCCATATAAGAGGATAAATATTACATAATAATTTGGTACTATTTTAATTGCATTTACATATGTTAATACTCGCCATAGAAAAAAGGAACTGTACAAATTCTTTAAATACAATTACTAACTTAGTTTTCGCTTATGTTCACGTGAAATGAGAAACATATTTTCTCAGTTGTTAATTTTTGTAAACTGAAAATCTAGTAGAAATATTTATCAAGCTGCAGTTCACACTTAAAAACCATCAAATTCTTGATTTTTAATGAGAGGTGCTTTAAAGTAAATGTAGATACAATCACCGGTAAAAAAACAGAGCCAACCCTAAACCTACAGTAATCATGATGAGTGGTTAAACCCTCAAAGAGGAGACTTGTTTTGAATGCTTTACTAGGCTAAAGCTCACTCCCAACCTCAACTGGAACGTGTATATATGTGTGCCATTACAAAAGATGGTTAAAGAATGGGTGACCATTTTATTGATCCAAAAAAATACCAGCTGCAACACCCTATCTTTTTTTTAAAGTCAGATTAGACCAAGAATGCCGTATTGTTGGCATATCTGGGCTGATGCTGATACTTCTGCCCAATCCTCACTGTCCAGCATCAAGTGCAAAAATGATTATGCAGCCAGATTTGTGGGTGATGAATCATTTTTATCCTGCATCCCTTATCCTACAGATGAAACCTTTTTAGTACTATATCGCTGTTACTATGACAGAGTTTTGGAGGAGTTGCATTCCTTAGTGCAACCAGCTTAACTAGGATCTGATATACTATGTTCATGGTGGCAAACCATCCCCATTCCCTTCGTGTTCCTTTGATAAGGTGTAAATTACCCTCAGACAGCATCTTCCCCAGAACTATTACTTTGTGGAACGACCTCCCGAGAAAATGCTTGACCGTTGGATGCTCCAGCCTTTTTCAGTTGTCTATCATCATACTCAGAATGAAAAGAATCTCCTCTCATAGATTGAATGGATGTTCTGAGTATGATGGCAGACTCCTGAAGATTAACTGGAAGCTGCAACAACCAAAATAGTGTGAGTATGACTATAATGAGAATGCCTATCCAAATAGTAATGTATATTAAAATGGAAATATTTAGAATTAAGTAGATTAATATTTTCATGTTTCCTTGAACCATGAAACCGATTGTCACAATACAGTGATGATTTCTATGACCAGTCTTTTCTATATGTTATAACACATTTTTTAAGTGTTATATTTTGCTTTTGTTTGAAATTGAGTCTGATAACTCAAAAAGCAGATTGTCAACTATCAAATTGAACTTATTTTAGACAATATTGATTTTTAATATAAACCCGAGTACTCAAAATAAGATTAATAACAATTCCATGATTATTTTCTGCAGAAATCAAATGCATCTTTTTCTTCTATATGTTGTATTCCTTCAGAACTTTGGCAACCACGGCTTTTTACAATTTCCTGTTATTTGTAGTTCTTAATACATTTTGCCTTTATGTTATCTCATCTAAACCTGTTCTGTCATTCATTTAAGCAAGCTGACTGGGTAAGTTATGCATTGTCTTCCCCTGGCCTTCTTACCATCAATCTGTTCTGTGAGTGTCACATTTTCTAAGCTCTCTTTCTTCACTAGAAATTTTTTTCTGGTTCTAAGTATTAGGGTCCTTTTTGTTTACATTTTCTCTAAAACTTCCTCGTTAATCACATGTTCAGTCCATGGTATTCTTAGCCTTCTTTTGTAGAATCACATCTCTGATGATTGTCCTTTTTTTATTCTAAGTATAAGTGTCCTTTTTATTTCCATTTTATCTAAAACTTTGATGTTGCTCACATGTTCATGTTATTTTTGCTATCTCTCCCAATCCAAATGTGTTAAGTAAGTTATTTACTGCATTCCTCTGCTTCTCTTGTCCTATAAGTGTCAAATTTCCAAACCCTCTTTCCTCATTATGTGCCTGAGGAATTTTAATTGTTTTGTTCTGATTCTAAGTATATGTTATTTTTTCCATTTTCTTTAAAATTTTATCATTGTTCAATCCATGATATTCTCAGCATTCTTCTGTAGAAGAACATTTCTCTTGCCTTGAGTCTCTCCTTCATCTTTGATGAAACTGTTCTGCATTCACTCCCATAGAGGAGGATTGATATTATATAACAAGTTAGTACATTTTCTTTGTTTCTAACAATTTTTTGTTTCTTAATACTTTATCCCATTAAAAGGATAAAATAGTAGTCAAAAAGATAAAACACAGGCATATTAAACCCATCATCAACAGACAATGTAAGTTCATTAAGAATGTATAAGTCAATCTCCAACAGCTTAAGTGTTAATTACTCATTGCGTAGACAAAATAGTAGATTTGCTGCTTGGTATGACTTTTTATCAGTATGATAAACAATTGATTTTTTTCAAAATTTTATATGTGACAATAACTTGCTTCATTTGTTTTCATCAATGTAACTATTTAAAAGTTCACATTAAAAAAATACACATATAAAATCTATCATTTTATTTTTTTATCAATTTATTTTTTCAGTTGCTGATTTCATTAAAGAATTAAAACACATCTTATATAGGCCACACAACAATCACACTTTCCCACAGAATTACATGTCATTTATCTGAACAAAGTGCTATTGAACAACACATAATAACCACCACAAGGACTATAATAACATTAGATACCTCCTTACTAACAATGCTCTATAAATTCAATAGCAAAAATGGCAAAAGATTATTGAAGATATTTTCATCCAACAAAATCGACCATACATTAATAAAAATAACTATGATTTCCAACCCTGTATTTTTCAATGCATATAAAAAAGATAAACATCATTGCATGTGACTGATACATGTGATTGATACATGTTACTGATACATGTTACTGATACATGTGACTGTTACACATTGCTGATATGATTTTCTGCATTTTGAGTTATCAAACTCAATTTGAAACAAAAATATATGAAAGTGTCTTTATATATTTATATACTAGTTTTGTTAGTTTTCATCAATGTAACAATTTGGGAAATCCATCTCTTCTCTTCCTAGTTATGGTTAACTAGTAGGATAGAGTCCTATAGCCTTGGATGTTTACTGGTCTATAAGAAGTACAATTCTGAATTCAAAACTATCACCTATGAGTTAAATAACCTCACCAACCCACAAATGGCCAGTTATGGTGAGTACGACTAAGTCCTTGAAGACACAATCATCAATCAAGGAGGGGTTCCTATAACAGTTCTGGATTTGATTTTATTTGATTTTTATTTGAAAGTTCTTAATTTCATGATCAAAAAGTTCTTTATAAAAATGTACCAAAACTGACTAAAATACTCGTTAATACTAAACACTAGTAGCTATTTTACTCAGCCTTCTATTGTGAAAATATGTGTGTGAGAGACTGTGTGGGGGATAAGTCTGACTGCATCATCATCATCTTCTTCATTGTCACTATTACCATTAAATGATTTCAGTTTTCATCATCACTTACAATCATTATCAAGTTCATCATATTCATAATCATTCCTTCAAGCAAACAGTTTTATCTTATATTCATTATATTAATTTCCTCTTTTATTATGATTAATTTGATTAGAAATGCCAGTTTGGCCATCAATCTCATTATCTCTCTTACCAGCTCTATCATCTTTCATAAAATCCTTGGCCCAATAATTTTAGACAATCTGTAATAAACTTCATTGCTATCATCATCATCATCATCGTCATCATCGTCATCAAAATATCATAAAGACATGATCATTTCAATCATCTTACTTCATTCATCTGACTTTACTATGGTTGAAACTCATTGAATCATCTTCATGAAATCATTTTCACCTTTTTCTTCATAATGTTTTTTATTTCAGATACTTTTTATTTTCTTTCTTTTATTCTTCAAGTCCATAGCTCTTGGTTATCTCAGCTAAAAGCTATTGAACTGTTATTTTTTAAACTTAAACATTTTTTAAAACTATATCAAATTTTATTCTGCAAGTTAATGTTTTCACAATAAAATTAGTACTAACCAATGAATGCCAATAAAACATTCTGGATATGCTAATATTTATATGCACGATAACTAATGTCACTTCAAAGCTGATAATATCGAATCTTATTAAAAGTCATATCAATAATATTTTGGGGGTGACAGGTTTTATTATACAAACAAAGTGCAACATATACTTCTGTTTATAAATGAATCCTAAAGATATAAGCCAGATAAACATGAAATTGATTTACACCTTATCTATATACATAAATAAATTATAAATTTTATTATTTCATGTTTTTAGAAGCTCTTTGATAATCTATGATAATAATCAGTGTGTGATCTATTCGGTTTGTTAAATTTTCTACTCTTCCATTTAATCCTGTAGCAGTTACCCAGAGATCTTGGTTGCTTCAATATAGTTTTTCATTCTCTGTTTCACTCCAATATTTATATATTTGAAATTAAAAAACATATCAATAACTATTTTATACATGTTTATTTTATAAATGATGAAAAATCTTTGAGTTTCACAATAAAATTAGATACTACCAAGTAATTGAAAATATTTCCAATAAAATAATTTTTTATTTATATAAATCATTGTCAAAATTTAAATAACATTGAATTGTAAGGATTTATCAAAATTTTATGACTTTATCTATTGGTAAAGAGATGTTAATTTTTGATTACACTAGTTGTTTTTTAAGAGATGAACATATTTGTCAACTTAGTGTATAGGAACTTGATGTCTAAACTTGACATGGATCTATCTGTCATAGTTATCTCACTTAGTATTTCCACTACATCACTAGATTTTTAATGTGTGAAAGGTTAATTATTCAAAATAGTTATATCATTATTGCCATTATTCTTTTTCTAGTCTACCAATTTCAGTGTGGCCTATTATATCTGGAATTGATCATTTTCACTACAGAAATATATAAAAGTATATCCTGAAATTTCTATCAATATTGGCTTGTTATTACCAATTTTATTATGAAACCATTATAAAATCTTACTGGTGTATTTCTCATGATTATTTTATATATTGATTCCAACAGCTGATGAGAATTTAAAGCTGGTTTTGGCAAGAAAACAAATGGAAAAACAAAACTGTATTTTATTTTATGAAGAGAATCATTGATTAAAGTAAATAAATTTGAAAATTTTTGTTAAAATATTGCTAACTTAAAACTTCTTTATTTCTTGTAAATTATTATTATTATTATTATTATAATTATTGTCATTGTTGTATGCGTTCATATTTGAAATACTTTAAAATGTTAAATATACAAATAAAAACTACTGGATATGCTGATTAATATTTATTACATATTTTATCTCATGAAAATACATATACTTATCAATGTTTGTATTTATTCACCAATACTTACCTGGCACATTTTGTGCAGGGTAGGGACCAAAAATCATCTCTCAGTTGCATCTCTGTCCTTAAAGACAGAGTGTGGCTCAGTTGTAGCTCTGTCCAAGATCTGAGAAAAATTATACTGAGTAGATTCCCGGTCCCAGGGAACAGTGTCCTGAGGCAGCACCACCCCATTGTACCAGAGGGGTGGACCAGGTGCTTGTCACTGGGGCCAGCACAACCAGCAGTTGCAGGAACTGGGGAATTTTTGTTCATTTGTCTGTCCGTACACATTCGGGCTCCCCACATTAAAAACCAACTTTGTGTCACATCTCACTCCAGCAGAGGAATAGGGTAAATAACCTTACCTGGTAAGGATATTCATTTCTCAGATATGTTTCTATCTGAGAACAGATACACATCTGAGAAAAATACTGTGAGATTCCCAGTCCCAGGAAACAGAAGTCTGAAGCTGAACCACCCCATTGCACTAGAGAGGTAGATTGGTGGTCACCACTGAGGTCAGTGCAACTGACAATTGTAAGGCTATGAAACTTTTGGCCCTGGTCTGTGCGTTCGGGTTCTTCACAATAGACTCAACCTTCTGTCACATCATGTCTCATTGGGGAGATGAGGTAAATATTATATTTACCTTTACCTATTACTTGTCAAAAATTCAAACATAATCATAATAATGAATCTCTTTCTAATATAATTATTTACTGGATCACCAGAGAGAAGGGCTATGATGTTGTATGGCCCAAAACTCATATTAAAAAGCATTACTGATGGTGTGCGTCAAGGCATCAGACAGATGTATTTCATGAAAATACATCCTACCAAAAATCTTAAGCAATTTACTTTTGATTTGATTTGACCAGAAGATTTATTTTATTTTAGAAAAATCAAATTATAAATACAATATTTTAAAAATTACTAATTCTTAGTTTTTTTGTTATTTAAACTTTACAAAGAAACCATTGAATCTTTAATGAAATAAAAATACTTTTCCAAATTAACTTTGCAAAAATATAATGATTTAAATTGTAAATAAAATAAATTACTTGCCAAAATCAGCTGCTAATGTTTTTCATTTTATTACATGTAAATAAAAAAGATTTTAAAAAATAACAATTTAGAAAGAAAGATGAAAGATGAAACAATCTGAAACCTTAACTTTTTTATATTTTGTAGCAGTTAAAATCATAAAAAATTAATTTATATTTGAATATTTCAACAAGGATTTTAATGAAATGGTTAAAATTTTAAAAAATGCTTACTCTTTTGCAAGAAACAACAGTAAAAATCTTGCTTTTAATTTGAATCACAAAATTAATATACCAAACTTGTACAAGTTTCATATCAGTTGTGTTGTGAAATGCTATAAATTCAACATTTCTCATTACTAAAAATAGGCAAAGAACAAAAATGCTTACATTTTGGGGGTATAAACATGAAATTAATGTCTTCAATAAATGGTTAAAGGGCTCATATAATATCCTTCTTTCATCCTTCTGACTTTCTTTCAATTGTTTTTTAATAATTATATGTATGCTATAAATGACATTAACTGAAAAACTGAAAACAGTAAAGTCATTTCGGTGCAACTATAGTGTGTGGCAAACTGGCAAAAAGTCTTATAACATGCAGTATTTGTAATATTAACACTGCTTATGTCATTAAAAATGTAGGCAGTTTATTTTTTATATATTTGAGTAAATCAATAAAAAATATTTGAAGATAGAAACTTTATGATAATCATCTATCTCATGAATAAAATATATCATATGTTTTTATATGTTAAATGGTTCCAAAATAGGAATATTCAATATTATCTACAAATTCAGAGCTGCTTTTGATTACTTTGGAAGCCTAAGTAGCCTTAAAAGAAAGCTTAAATATTCAGACTGTTCAAGTTATATAAATGAATATTGAAAAACATATTTTATATTATATCATATTCTTTAAATCTTTTAATGAAATAACACTTCTAAAAATGAATTCTAGTAAAATTTATATAATTTGAGTTTTAAGCAATGTAGCATATAAAAATACTGAAACCATATCTATAAAGGTTTATTTAATGGCTTCGGTGTAAACCATACTGGCATTTGAATCCAAGTCTCAGGGTCTGAACACTAACATTCTAACCCCTCTGTTTGAATCTCACCATGGTTGATTTGTTAATGAGGTGTGTTAATAATATCAGCCACTGGAGACAATCCTAGCAATCAGTACTATAGTGAAGTGCAAGAAAGGTTGACCGAAGCCTTGTGACTGAAACTGGCTAGACAAAACTGTTCAGAAATCATTGATGAATGTGCATGCATAAAGCCACAAGTCATTGTCATTGATGGTTTGAGCGTACTGACCTTGTTCAAGTATTGATCTCTCAGAAACATGCCTGAACAGGTGTCTACAAAAGGGATTGAATAGCCACCCTAGTAGATTGATGGATGTCCATCTCAAATCTTATTTAAATCAATGTTTACAGCAATGTTAATGAAATCAATATCTAAGTGCATTAAATTTAATATACCTACTTATTTGAAATATATTTACTTATATATTTTTTCTAAGATGGAATATTTTCCAAACCTCAAAACTGAAAGTAATAAAATTACGATACTTGATACTTGTTCAACAAACTTTTTTTGCTTCTCATATATTAATAATTTATAATATAGATATTATATATATATATATATATATATATATATATATATATATAAAAGAGAGATAATGATATATATTTTTATATATCAAGAACAATATTGGGAACATTTTATGACAAAGTGGAAAAAATTTACTTGTGATACAGTTTTTCTTCAGTATTTTAGAAAAATAAATTTGTTATGTTGGTATGACTACACATGCACATGGGAGTCGAGTGCTAGGGATTTTAGATTTTTTTTATGAAGCTGAATTCATAAAGAGTCTTTTACTTTTTACTTTTCATTACTTTTCTTACTAGGTAACCAACACTATGATATCAGATCTGCCCAAAATGGTGAAATGTTGTAAGAGCCAGGGCGAAAATTTACTGATTATGTCACAATTTTGACATAAAAGGTGTTATTCTGATCAAAAGAAAAAACAATTCCTTACGACAAACATGTCTGGAAAGTGCTTTGATTGCAAAGTGTTCTACAGTAAATTTCTGCCCCGGCTCTTACAACATTTCACCATTTCTGGCAGATTTTCTAATGTTTCAATGTAAGATACCTACTTACAAAAGTGATGTAAAAAACAAAAAAACTGTAAATAAATTTTGCTAGATAGAAAAAATTTTTAAAAATTCTAAATAAAATTCTAAAATCCCCAAAACCCCATGTTCATGTGCATGTGTAGTTGTGCCAACATAAGAAATTTAGTCCAACGAAGTCCTGAAGGATGAAACACATCATGAGTAAAATTTTTCTACTTTGTCATACAATTTCCACTATATATATATATATATATATATATATATATATATATTGTTTTCTGCACCCTCTTCACATCAATAAAAGTGTAACATGTTACCTATATAAATGTTTAGAAAAATAAAAATGACAAAATTTAGTTAGATTTGTTGGATTTCCAAATTAAATGAAACAAGAAGGATTGTTTCTGTTTAAGACTACACATCTCAGTTGTCCACATACTATAGCAGTACCATATCTTTTTATAAAAGCCAGCAAAAAAAGAAATAAAAGTATATAATAAATTGTGTTAACGTGTAAATAATGATGAATTAATTGTAATATAATTATGTGATAATTATAAATTAATTGATATTCAGACATTTTCTTCTGTAAAGAGTGTTTCCAACATTCTCTTTGCTCATTTAAGTAAAAAGCTGGCATTTTTACCCAAATTGCTTAACACTGACTCTGATGTGAATGATGTGATTTTTCTTTTATGGCTACTTCCTGTAGCATTTCCTCTTTTTCAATTACATTGTCACTAGATTGTTTGATTAATTGGTTGAGGTTTCTGGGTGGTTTTTTGTTTTTTGTTTTTTTTTTTTGTTTTTTTTTTTCATCCTGTTTCCATTTCTGTCATCAAAACAGAGACATATTGGGAAAGAAGGCAAACATGAAAGATAATAAAAGTTCTGGAATCAAAAGAAAAATATTATTTGAAACAATGGTGTGTCTCAAGAACTTAAATTATGGGTCTCACATTAATTTCTTCAATCTTGAGGAGGATATGTTTACACACACACACACACATATATATATATATAATCTGCATGTAAAATACAGATGTAATTAAAATATATATCTGTAAAAAGTGTGAATAAAAACAAAAGGATAAACCATCCTTTTGATTTTATTCATATATGCACACGCACAAGCCCACCCACACACACAAGCCCATCTATAAACACACACATATATATTTATATATACACATATGCATATGCTAGCAGTATAGCCTGGTGTTGCTCGGATGTAATGAAAGCTTGGTCCTGGAACTCAGACTCTTTGGATGTTGGCACGAAAGACTAAAAAGCAATAGTTGTTTCCAGTTAAAGCAAAACTGTAGACTGAAAGAAAAATGAATGGACGTAAGTCAAATTTTGATTTCCTGGTATTGATATCAAGTAAGTTTTCATCGTAAACTTATAAGGCTAAATAATTCCTCTGAGTAAATTGTATTATGGCTGAGACTAAGAACTACAATTATACCTACTTAGAGCCAAACCCAAAGCAAAAACTAAAATAAAAGTGTTGAAAAACTGATTTTGATCAAACCCAGTAGGATATCGGGGTATCGATTTCCAATATCGGAGTCAAATAAGTCATCCAAGGATAGAACTGCAACCTTGAAACTTCTAAATATCATTTCTTATGTTTTTGTCTATGAGTGTATGAAATTTGATTAAAATCAGATCACTTCTTCTATAACCCGATTTTTTTGATTATCAATTTTTGATATTTATCGAGGGTACCTCAACACAAAACCTAGCTAAGAACACTTGCAGACGCTTATAGTACAACTGTGTAAATTTTCAAGAAAATCAGTTCAGCCGTTTCGGAGTCTATAGGTAACAGACACACATACACACAGACACACACACACAGACAAAGTTCCATTTATAAATATGTTTAGATATTTATATATACACATATATATAAACACACACACACATATATATATACACATACATATCTATCTATCTCTCTCTCTATATATATATACACTTACGCATACACAACAAACTATAACTGTGAGGAAATTAACTTCCTTAATTAAGAAAACCTGAATTTTTACTTTTAACATGACTTAAGAGAAATTTTAATAAAAACATCAAAATATTGTATTTAAATCTGTGCAAAGAAAGACTTAAAATTCTGGAAGCCATTGTATATCACTTTGATATATATAAAAAGATATATATGCATATATTTAGCAAACTGTCTTGCAGAATTATTGATTCACTTCCAAATGCACACACACACACACACGCACACACACATACAGAACACTATTTTCATTATTCGGACTACTGTCCTTATCTTTGCTGCCATGTTAACAATGTTTCGGCCATTTTCAGGTGCTAGGAATTTGGAACAGAAAACTTTATTATGATCACTGGTATATCATTCTCATTCCATGTGCAAAGTTATTTCTGGCAGTCATGAGTTTTCTCCCTTTAACTTAACTCTCTAAGTTATTTGTTTATCACTTGACCAGTGTATTCAATACCAGGCTACAGCAGTGGTGAACAAATATCTTAGACAGTTAAGTTAAAGGGAGATAACTACATGGCTACCTGAAGTAGCACTGCAGAATGAATGAGAATGATATATGCTAGTGATCATAATAAAGAGTTTGGTTCAAAATTCCTAACAACTAAAGAAGGCCAAAGCATATAATGTCCAAAACATCGTAAACATGGCAGCAAAGATAGGGACAATAACCTGAATAATGTAAATAGTGTAAATACTACCTCATATCAGAAGCATAGACAAATGCACACAGAACAGTTTTTAAATTTGTCTAGAGTTAATAATTAGCATTCTTTATTAAGTTTATTTCAATTAAATATCAATATGATATATCTGAATAAATTGAATCAATTTATTTTACCCTGATGAGCTGTGTATTTTCAAAAGTTGAGGTCAGAAGATAAATCTTGGGATTTTTTATTTATTTATTAACATATATATTATGCTTTATATGTATATCTATCTATCTTTCTACATACATCCAGCCATATCTATTTGACTATTAAAAGACATACATGAAATATTTTCACCTACATGCTAATTATGCTTATACTTCAGCAAACTTATAATGCACAAACTTGTGCATTCAAACTTATATCAATAACAGAAATTATTTTACACAATAAATATTTATTTTTCAACATAACAGCCTTCATTACCAATGTACTTAATATTATTCTTTGTCATTAATTACATAGACTGGACATCATACTGTGAAAATTTCACATCCAAATTCTGTTAATAACTGTGCCAGGTTGCAGAATTATTGATTCACTTCCATGTCTTGATAAAGTCACACAAATATATGCAAATATTTATTTGTTTTGTCTACAAAAGAATAGATACATTTTAGAAACTTTCTAGTGCATTCATTGCTAATTAATGATTTTAGGCATATTAAATTTCTGGCGCTTAAAAACAAAGCTGTTAATCAATTTCACAAATGAAAACATAAGGCATCTAATATTTGTGACATTCACTTTATCATCTTCATAACTTATTTCTTTTTTATTATTCACATCAGATGCCTTAACAATAATCAGGAAAATGAATCCATCCAAAAAAAAACGAAAAAAACAACTGATAAAGAAATCAAATCTTTCAAGAAAAAAACATGAAATAAAAAACTTGTAATGTTTGTAATTCAGAACTATAAAGCCATTAAGATACAACAAATATTTTATTTTTATTTTCTTTTAATTTATTCATCAGCTGGTAATTCTTTTTAATGTTAATATAAACAGATATGAGATCAAAGTAGGAAGAAACGTGTTATACAGCTCTAATTTATGATGAAAGTCATAGATTATTGAACTCAGTCTAATGATTTCTTTGATTGAATCAAATGAGATTGCCAACATTAAAAAGAGTCAAAGAAAATAGACCTTGGGTCAAATTTTGCTATCAGTTCAACTACTTTTAAAAACATATGCAACATCAAATCAAATCATTTAAATAGAAGAAAAATTTTTAAATAAAAAACATAACCCAAAAATAGCTTCAAATTTCAGCAATTCATAGTAACATGTTATTATTTTATGAAATATATTTTATATTAAGCATATAATTTATTTTATAAAACATTTAATGGAAATAATTTTTGGGGTGGCACACCATTTTATTAAAGGTTTAAAAACAGACATTTTAAAAGTGTATATAAATATATGCTAAAATATAAAACAAAAGAGTGAAAGTAATGAAATTTTATAAACCTTAATTGTTTCAAATTATTGTTCTCATCTTGGTTCTTATAAATGTTATAATGTTTTGACCAAATACCCTCCTAGCCATCATCTGTTGTTTGGCTGATATGGGATATCTGTTGATTATTATGATATGTTGTCTATGTGATGGTATTTATTCATCAAAAAGTCTGTGTTTATAATATTATCATTGAATATAACACTCAGGATGAGAAGAATTGTTGTAAACAATTAAAGTATATTGACAATTATTCATCTCAAAATAAAATATGAAACCTATTTTATATTCAGTTTTGAGTACTTGATGCTTTTAGCAAATTGCACTAAACCAATGAATATATAGAGTAATTATTTTTTTATATTAAGTAAAGTTTGTGCTAAAATTTTATTTTAGTTTAAGGTCCCCAAATTGTCATTTTTTCTACTCTCTAAAAATTACAAGGCAAATTTATTTT
Organism: Ascarosepion bandense; assembly: GCA_037127315.1. NCBI lineage: Eukaryota > Metazoa > Mollusca > Cephalopoda > Sepiida > Sepiidae > Ascarosepion > Ascarosepion bandense. The sequence continues at coordinate 1,903,605 of JBBBDQ010000484.1, forward strand.
CAAAAAATTATACAATTCAAGATTCTTTTTCCTGAAAAGAAACACTTTTTGCATCTAAAGTTTTACTTATTTCCTATTTATTAATATTTTTCTCAGCTCCCTCCAAAATTCAATGAAAGAGTAAAATTACAGACAAAAAGAAGCCCTGTATAATTAAAAGGCTTTCTACTTTTCAGTTGAAAGCATTCAGTAGTGAAATAGTTCCAAGTATTGTTGCCTCAGAAGAAAATTATTGATTTTTTCCCCTTCAACCAAAACAGCATGGACAGATTGAGCATTGTATAAAAAATATGTTTCCATAGCAACAACTTAACAATAAAGAACCAAATTAATTGATGACAGTCAAAGATTTGAAAGTAAGGTGTACTGATTTACAAAACAAAATACATAATTTAAATTGTTGGCATCAGTTCTTAAGGTTCTGTTCTTTACCACCATCCATACATATTTAATCTATTGCTACTTTATTAAAATAAGGAAACAGTGAGTCTATCAATGTTTTCTTTTTGATACCAGCAAGTAGATTCAGTTTTTAAAAAGTGATTCTCACTCACTCACTCACTCACTCACTCACTCACTCACTCATGCTACAATCAAAACCTGAAGAAAAATTAACACCTCCATGAAAATGACTAAAGTGGCTGAAAGAAGTGCTTAAGACAATGAAAATTATGGAAAATTTTTGTACCCCCCATGTAAGAATACTGAAAAAACTAAATAAGAAAATAATGTAATTTTCCTAGTCTGCCATATTTCATGAAATATATATATATATATATATATATATATATATATATATATATACAAAGAAATGCAGTAAGACTAAATTTTTACCTAGCTGACAGAGGTTTGACAGTAACTTATAAATGCATTTCCAAGGTTCAGACAGTTATCCCTCTCAACTTTAACACGAGTAACATGATATTTTATGTGAATTTTGAATTATTTTAATCACTTTTTAATTAGGAAACAACACTGTATTCACTTGCTGATTGTCAAGATGTGTTCAGGATAAATTCTGTTGTGAATATGAAAGCCTCAGCCAAAAATCTAATTGAAAGCTTTTGATAAATTTTCCATTTGACAGTCATGCAAGCCTGTTGCTAGAATGTTTTGTGAAGAGGAGCAGTCTTTAAGTCAGATGGGGGCTTCAAGTAAGAATTTGCACACTAAAATTAGTTCACATCCTTTTCATATGTGTGGGTGGAGAGCTCCTCCCCTAACCCTACTCCCCTGACAACAGTCAATACCATCACAGCATCTGAGAATCACTTTCATTATTTTACTTAACATTAGAAATTATATTCCCCTTTTTGCCAACAAAGGTGTCATATATTAATGTTTTATAGAATTTTTATATGACAAAAAACAAAAACAACTGATTAAAGGGATTATGAATTCAGCTAATGTCATCTATTTAGTCACTATTGTTCAGTTGATTACATGAAATGCAGGTTTATGCCAGGAACTTTTGCCAAGCTCAATAGCTAAAACATTATAATGTTGAATATTAGAAACCTTTTAATGACCAATGCTGTTTGCATAAAGCCTATTATTTCTAAACCAAGGAGCATCTTTCAATCAATTCAACATTAGGCAATAATCAACTTCTGCTGCAATAAACATATTATTAAAATGAAAGGAATGCATATTCAAAATCAAAACGCAATATTGATTTTTAGCATTCTAAAGAAGATCGAAGTTGAATATTTTTATCAGCTTTTCGTCTTTATTACTTTCATTGTTTTTACAGATGCTATTGTGTTCAGTGAATGTCTCCCAAGAGACATTCAAGAAATCCCAGGTTAGATATCTCTTTCTGGTGGACATTGAGCATTAAGAAATGGCAGAACAAGGAGCCTATTCAAAATTTCTAAGAAATCATTTATTTAGTTGCCTTTTTATCTTTACATACAACTTGGAATCAGATGATGGTTCTATGGAAGTTTTCTCTTTAAGTTATTCTTTACGGTTTTGAATTGATTTCTGTTTTATTTCACCTTTTTTTTTCTTCTTTTAAAGTCTATAAAGATTCATTGAATCATTTGTAAAGGAGTCTCAGTGGAGATATTCTGAGAGAGATAAGTTGTGAAGATGCACTGAGCACAAAAGCTAAAGAATATGCTAAAACTTAAATGGAAATAAACTAATATTAAAAAAATTCACATGTCAACATACACTAAAACATACTCCAAGACATACATATATTAACTTCTCTATATAAATCTTAGTGTGCATGCATTCAAGAAGCTGATACACATACATATATAATACACACAAAAAATAAATTCATACATATATTCATGAACACTCATATATTTGCATAGACATCTATTTATTATATTATGATAGATATATACAGTATGTATTTAAATGTACTTCACTAATGATGATAATAAGCTACATGTGACGGCACTGTCTCTAATTGGGAGATTGGAGGATTTCAGGATCATGAAAATCTTAATTACTGTTGCTCTCAGATCTACTCTGACCTGATGATGGTAGCACCTTTTAGGTTCCTAGGAATGGACAACACTCCCCAAACAAAAACTAAAAATTATACAAGTATAAAAATACTATCAAAGCATTTTCATATAAAAAAATTACCAATGCTACATCCATATGAAATATATATATGTATGTGTTTGTGATTTGTATATTCTGCTTGTTATGTTTATAAGGGTTTTCCATTTTAAATAGTTTTGAAATGCCCTTTGAATAAACATACAAATAAGATTTCTTTTGTAAAACCTGATAAAAAATTTATAGGGTAGGAGTGTCCAAAAGAAACAAACTTACAATTTTTAAAATTACAAACTGCAAAATAGGCTGTTAATGGGTAAATAATAAAAAATATTATCTTTATTCACATGGAAATATTTTTCACAAAATTTCTAAATATAGGTGGACCACTGATTTTCTTGGTAATTGATAAGCTGACACCTTTTTTAATCGAGACAAAATTACAAAGAAGGATTTGAATTTCATGGCAATTGCCATATTGATTCACTGGAAGCCACAGGTGGCATTGTAAATAATAATTGTTTAATGTAAGTTTCTAACAGCTGAGATATAAGAGATCAATAATTAGTGGGTCAGAGTTGTATCATTGAATTAATATGTGCCTTTGTTGGTTTGGCAAAACAAATAATACAGCATGTTTTTGGAACCAAGGTTACCATAAAATTGTATACATATTTGTTTTCAAGAAGTTTGACAAATGGAAAACATTTCATTGATTTGATTACACATTACACTTTTCTTGGCTTCATCACATCCAAAAACAAAAGAAATGCATATATATGTATTTGTGTTTATGCTTAAATAGTGGATCATAGTAGGTTTTCCCTAAGCTGGCATTTCTCATGATTAATGAAAAAAAGTGAGTTTTAAAGCCATTAATGTTTATTCTGTAACTTTTCTTTATAATTCTTAGCTCATGTTGAAAGTTTTGAATATATATTTCCAAGCTTTTGTTTTTTTAGATCTGATGATTCCTAAAAAAGCAAAACATATAATCAAATCTAGTCTCAATGAAATGTTTTCCATATTAAGATATTATATCCTATTTTAAACTTATATTTGTATACATTTCCTAAATGGTTGTAAATAGAACTAGTATCTTGTGTGGCACATAAAAGTAGTAGTTTCATTTGAGAAGTGTAAACCAACTATAAAAAACAACTGTTAATTTAGGATATATATATATATATATATATATATATTATAAGAAAATGAAAGAACACATAGATTAAAACCCACTATTCAAGCATTTACTTTTATAAAGAGAGCTCAATGCAGAGTAAAGCTTAATATTGTAATTTTGTTATTACAATGGTTTATAAAAGCATTATATCACTACACAAAAATTTTCATGTTTCAGAACAATACTGTTCTTCTTCAGGGGATATGTTAAAATAAATGGTGAAAATGATTTATTTTGAAAATATAAGATGAATTCATGGTTATTTAGAAAATTAGGAACTGGTAGTTGGAGAAAATACTTTAGTTATGTCAATAATGTTCAATCAAAAATGATAATTAAGTAACCATGGAGTTTTAAGATCTAGGTCAAGAAAGGAAGCAGGATGGCCTGGTGTCTAGACATGTTACTTTTTAATTTTGTATGGATAAAATACATAATGGGACCATAGATTTTTTTAAATGGGTAGACAATTTTTAACAGCAGGTTAGATTTTAGGTTTTTTTATTAAAAATTAAACTTTTTACTACCTCGTGAGTAAGGGGGTGGGAATATTTACGTTAGAATTAGGATTAAAAAATTATGGTACATTTATGTATATATATATATATATATATATATATATATATATATACACATATTTCCTAAATTAGTACTTTTTTGGAATAGTTGGCTTACACTTACCAATAATGGCTAAAATTACTGTTGAAAGTGCTTAAAAAAATGAAACATTTGCACACTTTTTATATATTTATGTTGTGAAAAGAACAAAATCACAAAATCACATAAAAAATTCTATAAAAAAATGAAGATTGCATAAAAGAGAGATTACTGCCTATATATATATATATATATATATATATATGAATTATTATATATATATATTAATTATTTTCATGACAAAATGTTACTGACAAAGCAAACATGCTCTGCAGAAGTGATCATATGACACATGTAATTTTTTAAGTAAATATATATATAAACTTATGTCATTACTTATCACTCCAATGCTATCAGAATTTTACATGCATACATATATATCTGGAATCTATCTATCTATCTATCTATCTATCTATCTATCTATCTATATATATATATATATATATATATATCCCTGATACCATAAGATCCCAAAGATCCCAAGTAGGTATGTATGCCAATCACACCACAGTTTACTCTCACCTTGATCAAAAATCTGGTGTGGGCGACAAATCTAACCTTGCAGCCAAGCTTGAAAAGGATCTTCAATCCATAGTGGACTGGGGTAAGAAATGGCTCATAAATTTTAATGCTTCTAAAACGAAGCTGCTATCAATTAACCATCATAGACAATCATACCTACCTCCCATTAACATGGACCAGGCTTGCCTCCCAGAGAGTAAAACACTACGCCTCCTTGGTCTCACACTTTCAAGTGGAATGACTATATCAAATCCATTGCTAAATCCGCTGCTATGAAAGTCAGTTCTCTGTGCAGAGCCCGGAAGTTTTTTTCTGTCTGAGTCTATCCTGCATATATATAAATCTACCATCCACCCATGCATTGAATACTGCTGCCACATCTGATCGGGTGCCCCTGCTATTCTCCTCGGGGTTCTTGACAAAATACAACAGAGAGTCTGTAATGTGATCAATACCGACTTGGCAGACTGGCTGCAGTCTCTCTCTCACCAGCACAACGTGGCTTCCCTGTGCCTCTTCTATAAATACTTTCATGGCTTCTGCTCCGATGAACTTAGATCACTGGTGCCCCCTAGGTACGAATTTACACGAGATACTAGATTAGCAACTAGATCCCACCCTTTTACAGTGAAACTGATAAATGTAACTGCAATTTCTACTCCAACAGTTTCTTTTCTCGCACTTCCCGACTGTAAAATTCCTGTCCACATGATTGCTTCCCCAGTGACTACAATCTCCAGGAGTTTAAATGTAAGGTCAATAGACACCTCCTAACACATTAACTTGCATCCATTCTTTCAAACACTCTTCCCATCTACCCAACCCTCAACCTCGGTATCCTTACCCATCTGTCACCCTCCTTTTGACATTTCCTATATCTAACCACTCTTTCTCTTTACCTTCCCCTATATAACCCCATGCACAATAGTGGCAGTGGAATGCCTTGCTTGGGGTGAAATGATTAATATATATATATATATATAGGTGAAGACATTAGAACTTCTCGTACTATACAGACACACATACACAATTACAAATGCACATTATCATTCAATGTCTGCTTAGACATATTAGAATTTTCACAAACTTACATACATATAAAATTATCTATAGTTTTAATGCACATGATACATGACTGACCAATGAGAACTGACCCCAAACAAAATTGAAAATGCCAAAGTTTTGCTTTTTGTCTGTTTTATGTCAATCTCTAAATGAAGATTTAATAAAGTGAAACATGTTAGATTGATATACATTTACTATTTGTTCTTTAATCCTGTCAAATTACAATTCATTTTTTTTCTAGATTTGGTCTTTAACTCATACATATATGTATATATATTTGAACTATATATGTATGTGTGTGTATATATATATATACAATTATACTCATATATAAAACATAAATCCTAATACTTATCAAAAGCATACACATATAATTTCACTTAAATCACATATAAATGATGCATCCATTCATATCAACAGTTGTGTATACAAAAACCTATTTTGGGGGAAAATATTTTTATTGCTTTACTCAGATATGTCGTTCTTGTTTTGTATGACAGAAAAATGGTTTTGTTTATTCCCTTCTATTTTCTCTTGTGCATTTTCTTCATTCACATTTGAGACAGTGTGCTGTAAAAGAAAGACCACTGAAAATTTCAATGGACCAACTAAAAGGAAGCAGTGTTGATTGTTGCAGTCAAATTTTGCCCACTACTGGCTGAGATTAACATTTTAAATGAGAAATGAGTTGATCAAAACAGGGTTGACTTTGTATTAATGAACAGAGATAATGAATTTGACAAAACTGTTTACTTGGCAAAACAAAAAATATGTTTCTTTTCCTTTCTTTTTATTGACATTAATGCGCATTTTGAAATCTTACTCTTTATACTTTATCAAAGACAATGTTAATTCTACATAGAAAACTACCTTAATTGATATGAGTGTTTTCTCTGATTTCCCAAGTTAAATGAAAATCTTAATTTTCAGCTTGGAATATTTCTTTAAATTTAAATATGCAATCAATATCTGAGTTCAACAAGTTTTATCAGAATTTTTTTGCATTTTTCTCAACTAAAGGAACAGTTTTCCGATGTTATTCTTGGAATGACATGGTCAGTTTAGCTTACTAAGATATAACAACTAGACAAAGTTTCTTTAAAATATTTGAGATGTGATTTCTTTTCACTATAAAGCCACCAAGATGCAAGGGTTACTGAAAGTCTGAAAAAACATTAAGGATAAAGGACAATAAAAGAACAGGGTTAAAGGAGATAGAAAATGATGATTGACATTACATGTATATTTTTGAAGATCAAAGTTTGCAGGAGGAGAGTTCTGCTTGGAAGAAGTGAGAGAGAAGAAACTTCACAAACATTTTCAAGCTGAAATTCTAGCAATTTATCAGAATGATCAAATTATTGTTCCATATTTCTTCAAAAAAGCAGCATAACTTGTATTTTAATTTTCACTTTACCTAAGAAAAAAAAACAAACCTGAAGCAATTTTCATTTAAATTTATTAGTTTTCATGTTTTTAAAAAGAAAATGTGAAAGTAACTACAGGGTGCGATTGATAAATTTTCTTCTAAATTGTGTAAAAATGAAAATAACACTAACATCTCATTGTAACAGATATATTTACGAAAATTATCTTGAAATACTAATGAGTAAATTTATTCAATAAAATCCCCATTGTCTTCAACCACAACATCCAGACAACTAAGGAATCTCATGCATCTCTTCTGGATGGTCTTCTTGTTTAGGTTGGTGAATGCTGCCATAATCCTTGCCTTCTGTTCATCTATGGTTTTACAAGGAATATTTTTGGTCTCTCATTTACTGCACCCCACACATGACAATCAAGAGGATTGCAGTCTGGGGAAATATGTGACCAGATGTAAGGGGTGGTATGGTCACAGAAATTTTCTGACAACCATGTCAGGATTCTTCTGCTTGTGTGGCATGGTGCAGAGTCCTGTTGCCAGACATAGGGTCTTTCAGTAGCCACCTTCTTGACCTAGGGCAGTACTACTTCCTCAAAGCACTTGATGTAGGTCTCCGTGTTGAATCCAATGTCCCCACCAACAAATTCAGAAGTTCTTTTTATCAGCATTATCAGAGTGAGTTTTCTAAGCTGCTGTACTTTCATAATCACCATGAGACTCATGTAACTCTTTCTGAATTTTGTGTACTTTCCTCAAATTGACCCCCAAACATGCTGAAATATTCTTATTGGAGCTTCCTGTGTGAATTACAAGCTCTACAGCATGCTGTCTTTAAATATTTGGTGGAGTAAATCGTGTCATGATGCTCTGTTTCTCACAGAGAGTACCCAAGTAACTCTAATATACTGTGCAGTTGTCATCAGTTAATTGCTATATGGGATATACACTTGGGCAATTATGTCTCTTTCAAGACATGACTGACTAAACAAAAGATTTCCCCATGGTAGGTTAGCATTACATTCTGTGGTAGACCAGTTACCAGCCAAGGCTATAGAACCAAATCTATCCTGTTATTTAACCCGTAGGTGGAAGGAGAGAACATGGATTAATATCTTTTCCAAGGGTATTTGTACATATGTGAATGAAATGAATTTGATTGGAATTCAAACTCGGCTTATCCAATTTCTCATTTCAAGCCAATATCCAGTTGATATTTGTGCAGTTGATAAAATCAAAAACAAACAATGCATATGCACAAAATTTAAAATATAAAATGACAATATTTCACCTATTGCACCCTGTATGTTTCTTATATCTGTCAATATGATTTCTTATTATTCTATATAATTTCTTAAGTCTTTCTTTCGGAATTTGTCTATTATTCGTTCAAATGCTGTATATGTAATGAGGATATGAATTATATCACTTTGAACTAACTGAAATGATTTTGATAAAATTTACCTGTAGGATTGACTATTAGACATGGATAATGAAAAGTTCTCAAGCTTAATTTTTGTTATCTTTATTAATTATTTACTAAGTACAAGGCTCATGAGCCACTGAAGGTAAGGAAGTTACTGATTGATGTTGCATGTGAGAGGAGGTAAAAATAGCAGTTTAAGAGGATATGTAGTAAAGATATTGGTTAATCCTAGACTTACATAGGTTAAGATTGTGGTGATCAGGGAAGCATCCTCTTGGGAATCTGTTCCATAATAGAGTTGTTCTTGAGATTGTTACTTCTTTCTTACTAACAGAATATGAAGGGAATGTGAATGATTTATTCCAATGTACATGACATGGCAAGTGTTAGTTGTGAATGGAAGAACTATTGTAAGTTAGTAATGTAGTTTGTTAGATCATTTTTGATGTAAAAGAGTAGCAAATAGTATGATATTACATCTGTGGGAAGGTAGTTGGAAATTGGAAAATAATTAATTTCTCACAAGGCTGTGTAGATGATTCTGAACTCTATCAATGCTGGTATGTTAGGATTTGGCAGCTCTAGCCAAGCAATGATGGAAGTACTCCATTTTTGGTTTGATTTGTTGCTACAACTGCTAAATCTCATGTCATGAAAGTATTGAGCTCACAAGAGCCACCTTATCCCTCCAACTCTCATGGTCTTGGCAGAGCATCAGAATATTCTGCGGGGCCAGATCATTCTGCTGGAAATCCTGGTGAGCAAAGTTGTCACCAGTTCACAGATAGTGGGTCAAATTGGTAGATGACCCTGGTAGGGCTGTCAACAGGTTGTTCCAGTGAACATGATGCAGTGTAATGGTGTGGAAGATGCTCAGCTAGTCAGTCTTTCAGTAGCACTTCTTACTGGATACTAGATCAGACCAGTGTTCCATCCTTGATGGTTCTGAAAGCATGGGACTCAAAGTCATGGATGTGGGAGGAAAAAGTCTGATCTGGCTCTATATTGAGTAGAGCTGCTTGAGTCAAGTACTAACTGGATCAGTACAAAGAAACTCACCAAGTGTTTATACTCAATTTATAGTTTATTTTGAATAGGAAAATATGTATTAATTACATCTGGTTGTGTGTAACATACACATTTAACAGTGTATGTGTCTGTCTCTTTGTATGCATAATCAATTTGTTGAAGCAAAAGTTATCTAATTCCCATTAAGAATTATATATATCATATTTTATTCCTAACAAAAGAAATAATAAAAGTTTTTTTTTTACGGATTACTTTACCTACTGCCATGTGTTAAGATTAAGAATTGGTGTAATAATCTTTGCTGTTTTCTATGAGCTGTACAGAAGTCAATTAAAAGTGGTTTGGTAGCACTTTACATTTTTTTTTATTATTTCCCCCCAAGCAAAAAAATCATAATGCTGTTAAGATGCAAGGGATTACTGAGAGTGAAAGAGAATGAGAATCCTTTAAAAGAATGAATCAACTTTGTTGACATTAAATAAGAAGCATGGGATAGACCTCTACTCCTGTTCAAAAGAGAGAGAAGGAGTGTGAACCAGGTGACAGGCAAACCCATACACTGCTTCTGGTTCTTGTTCTTCTTATTATTATTATGATAAATCATAAGAAGAATCATCATCATCATAAGAAGAAGAAGACATTATGTACAACTTCTACAACTATGATGCTTTGTGTTCTTATTTTTTTTTCTTATAATTATGATAAATCATAAGAAGAATCATCACCATCATCATCTCCATAAAAGGAATAAGACATTATAGAAAAAAATACCATATCATGTGTTGAACTTCAACAATGATATTACTGATAAAAACAACTTTGACTTTGAAAAATTTTATGCTAAAAGGTAAGTATATCAAAGATGTAAATATTGGTGGGTTATCAAATGTAACAAAAGTGCTATAAAGACATTAGGGGGCCTAGGACAAGATAGCCTGCTGTTATTTAAATTATTGGTTTCTTAAGAATTGAGAGAGTCTATAAAGACTATATATGAAAGTTATATGCAGCCCCTCCTCAATTAATAACTTACTTCTTTAATTCTTTTTCTTCATGTGCCATGTCCCTTCAGGATGTAGGTGATCCTGGACTTTCATTTGGCTCTGTCTCTTTTCACTCTCAATAATTTTTCTCTTTGTATCTCTTCTAAGCCCTTCTCTGTCAACCATTTGCTGATACCTAACAAGTATGTCTCATGCTGTTTTCCCTTGTTTCTCTTTCCATTTTCTGACCTGTGAGTATTAAGTTCTCCAGGACCTCCTTCCTCATTACGTATCACAGGAATTTGATTTATCTCTTCCTGATATTTAGTATGTTTTCTTCTCATTTGACATCCTTTCCAACACCTCATCATTATACACATCCTTCCGTAAAACCACATTCCTGCTGCTTTAAGCCTCTCCTTTATCTTTGATGAAATCATCTAACATTCACTTCTATACAGAAGGACAGATATCACAATATCAATCCAGCACTCTTTTCTTTGTTTCTATAAAAAATCAAGAAACAAACAAATGGTTTTAAGTCCAACTAGCTTGTATTGTATGTTATACAAAACCTTTGATCTTGACTGTTTTCTCTTTCTTCAAAATGAATTTTAAAAATTAAAGGAACAACATGAAAAATAAATAAAAATGTACTTTTTCTATATTTACTGCATGCAATCCAAAGTAATGTATAGAATATTGAACTGTTTTCTTTTTTTAATTTGTTTATTATGCTTACTGTTCCATATAAACATTTAGAAATAAATTAGAATGTTATAAATTGTGCAAAAGTGACATTTAAAATTTTATCTGAAGCTAGTTGACACAAACTCATTACATGTGTAGGATGTCTGAAATAGCAGTCAGGTACAACTTCTCACTTAGCAACCAGGCTTTTGGAACAAAACCTGGTTGTTAAGTGAGGAGTGGCTGTATATGAGTTAATTATAATGCCTTAATAATAATATGAGGACTTAATTTAATTAAGATTTTTCTAATAAATGGCTTTAAAAACAATTCTTTTGTTCAAAAGTAGGAAATAATTAACTGCAGATTGTTTTAAAATGGATTCAAACGGCATAAACTTTTCAAGTGTCAGTGGAATTTAGTCATCCTATAATCTATAAAAACAGTTAATCATAAAACCCAGACAGTCAGCCATGTTATACTGACACTGCTGAACATCTGTCGACATCATTTGAGATAAATTAGTTTACAGATGTCTCAGCAGGGCAGAAAAAAGTTTTTCAAAAATTACAATATTAATGCTTTGTAGAAAGTATGATGAATTTCTCTATTACTGCATACCTAAAGTCTCACTGTCTGAAGAAGCTAAAATTAAACAGTAAAAATGTCGCATGCATATTTTAAGGAACACGCAGGGTCAGAATAAAGCGCCTCAACTGGTCATGGCTCGTAGGAGTTGGACAGTTGCTGTACACGAACAGGATGGCTTTTGTTGGCAAATATTCACACTTTTTTATTTCTATTTTTGTAACCCTTAACTTTAATTTTAAATATCAATGGAAAACTATGTTAACATTTGGTGATTTCTATAAGGAAAGCTTAATTAAATTATTATCAAAAAATTTTGATTAAAGGATTTTTCTTTTTTTTACCATGTTCCCTCAGGATTTGGGCAATCATGGCTCTCAACCACTTCTTATACTTTTTATCCCTTAGCAATATTATCTTGTTTACTATCCTTTCCATTCCTTGATCTGACATCCATTTATATAAACTTGTGATTTGAGTTTAAAAGACTAACTATTCATGAGGTTTCATCATTTCTTGGAGTATTTGTCTGCAAATAAAGCTGGAGGAACAAACCAAAGACATTGTTGTCTGCAGACATATTCTGGAAAAGAGGTGTAAAATAGTGGCAATTTAGGGTAAATAATTCAAAGCGTGTCATCCTGTTAAAAAGTATTAAATATTATTCTCATAATTTTGTATAGAGTTAAACTGAAAATAAGCTTAAAAATTATCATTTAAAATTGAATTTCCTTGTTTTTTATCTGTTTGTCAGGTATTCATGCAGCCTTTTCTACTTTTAAAGTGTTAAGATAAAATTTAAGGAGTTTAAGTTCTTAGCCTGACCAATAAGAGATTGACCTACAGTCAAATGCTCGCACTATTCCACATATTCATTTTAGAACTCAGGTCACTCGGGACTTCATTTCTCACTTTTCCTTAACATCTCAAATAAAAAAATTCTGATTGAGTCTCAAAACCCTGCTCTATCACCTTGGAATCATTAAAAAATCTCTTCCCTCTGAAACACTTAACATTTGGAAACAGTTTGATGATTTAAACTGTTTTTCAGCAATAAGGGCATCATTCATTTATAATTTGAGTTGAAATGACTAACTGGCAACTCTAGAATTCCTAAGATTCTATAATTTCTTGGAATATTTAGCTGCAAATAACAAGTCAAAGACAGAGATGTCTGCATGCATATTTTGAAAGAGAAAAGAAGTGTAAAATAGTGATAATCTGTCCATCATGCAAGGAGTGTCATCTTTTTAAATAATATTAAATTTAGGTACCTAACATTTGTTTTTTTATCTCCCTTTTTATTTTTATAATCTAAAAAAGTTAAAATATGATTCTTATAATTTTGCATAGTTAAAAGTGTTCTATACCTACCTATATACAGTAATGGTATGTTCCTATCCTCTTAAATACGTGGACACTATTAGAGTAAAGAGAGAGCGGAGTAATTATACTGACTAGCAGTTCACTAGCAGTGTATCTCCTTCACGTAGCATGCAAGTCTTGTATTTGTTGATATACTATTATTCCAACCTCCATTTTGGTGATTACTCGTGCAGCAATATTTTAGGGTTACAACAATTAACATAAAAACTATCATTTAAAAATTGAATTTCTTCATTTTTTATCTGTTTGTCATGCATTCAAGTAACATTTTTTCCACTTTTGAGGGGTTAAGATTATAGATTTAAGGAGTTATGGAAAAGTTCTCTAACCACTAGGAAAACAATGTGATATGGTCGTAATGTCTAATTTTTAAAAGTGAACCTGGCTTTGAACTTTTCAACATGTCTCCTACTTATATTTTTCTCACTACCACAGAACATCACATAGACCCATTTACTTGCCTGCTGGGTTCAGTTCTCACTGTATAACCAACCAACTGTAGCATACAAAGCTAAGCTTAGTAAATATCTTTTATCTACATAATAAGTAAATAATGGTTAGCAAAGCTGTCTCACAGAACATTTCTGCTATGGGAATTCAGACTTCACTAGAAGTGCTATATTCATAACTTTGTGTAATACTAATCTAAGGTTATTAAAAGTTTTCAGTTTGCATTTAGAATGACTTTTTTCTAATAATATTGTTGCTAATAACTTTGATTATTTGAGGTTTATCAGCATTAAAGTTGTTTATTAATAAAATGGATTTATCTTTATTTAAGGATAAAAAAAGAATAATCTTATTATTTTCAAAAACAAATTTAAGCAAAATTCTTTTTCAAAGTCAGGGTACTAAGTCTGCCAATTGCCAATTATGTGATTATAAAATAGCATAATGTATTGAGTTAAAATTTTTTATTCCATTTTAGATTCTCAATCAACAGTGTATGTGGATGGGGTTTACAAATTTACATATTGTGTACAACAATTATTTTTTGTATTAAATAAAAACACAACAGCTTTCAAAAACAAAAACAAAAGCAGGTCTATTGTACTAATCAGCATCCATTTGTAAATACAATAATTAAACATGATACTAACAACATATAATATAGTAATTATTTAATGACACTGTTTGAAAATATTCACCCTTTGTACAAATAAAATACATTGCAAAAGTAAATAAAGAGAAAATGTGTTCACCACAAAATCTTCAAGCAACCAAAAATTATTTACTGTGTCTTTGTGTCTTTTATGAAAGTTCTATATAGGATATGTGTGTCTGTTTGTGCATGTATATATATATATATATATATTACATATCCATATATATTGCTTAAAATTTGCTATAATTATAATGGAAGAGAGTTCAGTACCAGTGGTAGACTATTTATTAATATAAACCTGAACTGAATTGAGGAGTAACACAATTGCTGGTAACACAAATAGATGAGGGCAGAGACCTTAAATAAAGAACTCAAAGTGAGTTCAGCATCAGAGTTCCACTCAAAATCAAACTTATTGGATTCTACTGTCTTCAAGCAGAGAGGAATCCAGACAAGGCTTCACCAAACAACAGAGTCTCATCTGAGGAAAAATAGACGAGACCTGATCTCACTAAGACGGGGTCTACAGGGAATTTTTCCTGAGTATACACTCTTTAAAATCTCACATTAAAAATGGCCTTGTCCCACTTCAGTAGGGAGAACTAAACAAAAGTATATTAGATGTCTTCCAAAAACTAAATAAGTGTACATTAAATGCCTTTAAAAAACTAAACAAAGGTACATTAGATACCTTCCAAAACTAAACAAGGGTACATGAGATAACTTCCAAATTCTAAACAAGGGTACATGAGATAACTTCCAAATTCTAAACAACAATACATTAGATGCTTTCCAAAAACTAAAAAAAAATATTAATATTAAAGAAAATTTTGATAGAATTAAAGAAAAAAGAACTGCTATGTAATATCAATCCTTTTATATGCCAATGAATGCCAGATGAAAAGGTCTTGAGGTAATCGAGATATGGCTTCATATAAGGATGCTGAGAATATCATGAACAGAACATAAAATAGTAAAAACAAAGGAGATAGAATAAAACATTTAGCAACCTACCTAATAGTTTGTATAAATGGATGGTAAAACATGATAGGGAAATAAAAGAGACAAATATTATGTAGAGCTACAAACGATAGGAAGTTGTGGACAGTTATGATCTCCAATTGCTTAAAGGACTCAATACATGAAAGAAGCCTTCATGGATTTATTATTCTTATTAAATATTATGTAAAATATTTATGATTAGTAAAAGAAAATCATATTTTACTATTTTTGCATGCTGCAGATTTTGAACTCACAGGATATTTTTCTTTTTAAAGAGATTTTTAGTCATTGTGCATCTTTCATCTTGCCATGAGTTGGCCAGGTTATAACAAAATAGGTGTTTTTATTGAGTCACCATCTCTAAATAGATTGCAAAAGCACTTCTATTTGCTCATGAGGTAATGACTCATGACTTTATAATCATGGGTATCTTCTGAACTGTTTATGTCTAACCAATTTCAGTCACTATTCTTGAGTCAATCTATGGAGTGGTTTTCAGTCAATCTATGGCGTGGTTTTCAGTGATTTTATATATCTGTGATTATCTATCCAGTATGATATTATCAAGAAATCACCTCCTTAACTAACTAACCATGGTGAAATTTGAACCCAGGTTTCATAGTCAGAATGTTAGCACTAACCAATTGGCCATAAACTCATCATTAAAACATGGTAAGAATAATGTTCTAGTTCTAAGACAATATATTTTTAAAAAATTTAATTTAATTTGATTGATGAATGTAAAATTATTTAAATTTGAGTTTGAGTTTCTTTAGATGTTTTACATTATGGCAAGAATGATGTAAAATTTAACAATGGTAATTTTTAAAGATTTTTAAAATTTAAATTCTTCTCTATTTTCATATCATAGCGATAATCTTAATTTTGTAAACTTTCTTTAGACTAAAATTATTCTTCTCATAACACTATTCATACGATAATGGATTCACATTTGAATACACGTGCAAACACACATATACAAATATTTAGAAATGAAACAAACACAGAGATATAACTCTTTAAATGTGTATTATCTGAAAAGCCTTTTTCAATATTTGAATTGTCTTTGTTTTTGCAAATTCAAAAATTAAATATCAACTCCAACAATGGTGTATTTTTGGAAATTTTCCAATTTAGTCAAACCAGATCATGCAAAAGATGAATGCTAAAATGTATTCTGACTGGGGCAATCAAGAAGCTCACTTGTTCTACCTATTAACATATAATAATAGCAAATTAATACTAACAATGGCATTTCCCTACCGCCTTTCCAGTTGATTAACCAGTTTTGAAAGTCAGTCCCATCTTTCTTCTGTTGAAGTTCACCTGTGAAAGAAAAAGGTGCTGTAAGACTGAAATATTGAAAGCAATCATGAGGTAAATAAAGGGAATAAAATAAAAAGAAATTAAATCTATCACTTCATACTTCAAAAATGTAAGAAATCAAAGAAATTTAAAGGGAAAGCATTGCTGGCCAATCAGTGCATTCTATTTCCAGTTCTTCATTTCATGATTAATTTTTTGGCCCAATCAGAAATGGAGCCAAGCAAAGGTTTTCTGAATTATGATATTAATTATCATTATTATCTCGGTCCTTACTTGAGAGAGAGAGAGAGAGAGAGAGAGAGAGAGAGAGAGAAGAAAAACAGATGGCCATTTAGTTCTAATTTTTCTCATTCTCTGTTTTTATTATTGTTATCGTTATTGTTATCAGATTGGAATGGAGAAGGGTGTTTCAGGTATGGCACAAAAAGGCTGGAATTGGTTTCATGGATTGCAAGTAATTGAAATGCTTATGAAAAAAAAGACTAATTTTTTGAACTAATTTGCTTTGTATTTTATTACAAGATAAGGATTGGCAAAAAGAAGTTAAAGTCATCTTATATTTGATGTGGACTGTTGTTAGCTCACCATTATGATTTGTTTCTTTCAAAGCCCCACTCTCTTAAATTGATGCAGTTATTGGAAGCATAACTAAATCAGTATAGCAATAAACTGGAGGTTGTATGATGCATTTTTTTAAATATTGAAAACAATTAGTTCTTCATTATGATTAATTTACACTTGGAAAAAAAATTCTAACATTAACTATAGTTTTTTTTTTTTGCAGTAGATAATATGATGTATATATATGCATGAAGGCATTTGTTCTCATGCCAGCAGGGCAGATTGTTTTGTCTAGCCTTGGTGGGCAACTACTCTAGGGAAAGGAAATCTATGAATGTATATCTGATGAGATCTATCTGCCACTATGTGGCACACTTTGCATCATTTCTCTATTATTAGTTCTTTTAAAATGTATAACTATTTATACACAAGCTTTTACCCTTATAATCCAATTATACAAGTGAGTATAGTCAGGCTATAACTTATAAAAATATAAACTGATAGGCCTTCATATGTTGAGATTAATGAAAGTCTACACAGTCTACACCATATATATATATATATATATATATATATATATATATATATATATACATTATCCTACATTTAAGGCATGTCTGAGTTTCATGTGTTTTTGCAATCATCAGTGGCAACTGGAACTGGGCTTGTCTCGATTTGAATTAGTTATTAGTGTTCCTTTCTTTAAGTTTGTCATGGGTATTATTTACCTTCTTACTCTTATATATATATATATATATATATATATATATATATATAAACATTTTGTACCATAGAATTTATATGTGGCTTTGAAAGTGACAGAACACATTCTGTAAAGAGAACATTTTGTCCAACACTTCTTGAGAAAGAAGCTTTTTTACAGTGGTGATTTGCTTGGTTTTAGTAATAAAATTATTTTAGTTGTGACTGCTTATTTTATTGCCGTCATGAAGAAGCATTGGACAAAATGCCCCTTTAAAAGAATTAATTATATCATTTTCAACTATATATATATATATAAGGTTGTGCTGAAAATTGTTCCAACTCACTTTCTGAAACCTGATAAAATGTCCATGTATCAGATTTTTGTATAAAGGAATTTCTTGTTGAGTTGATAGCTGTTCAGCACACCTTCATTATATATAAAGTGTATGCTATTAAGAAGAAACAAATATTAATAGATAGTCAGAAATATAAAAATTATTAATGCTGCTTGCTGACCAGTAAAAGTGTAAAGAGTATTAAAAAGACCGTACATATTATTTGCATGAATATGATATACAAATACATATATTTGCATTATACATACTTATACGAATGCAAAGTGTCACTATCTCTGAGATCATCTAAAGAAAATAACTCATGTCTGATAAGAAATTATCATTATTATATACTTTTTTTAGTTTAGACCAACAAGCTTATCACAATGTTTTGTCCATTGTGTCCTCCAGTTTTTTTCATGTTTCAGTCATACTTGGTAACCTACTCAGTGTTTTCAACCAAACCCTTACTTAAATTCATTGGGATGGATTGTTCTCAGTCTGTTGTCTATACTTATTGGATGCGATATATTTTATCAGTTAATTCTCACTAGAGTTTCTGCCTTTGTGTTGACTGTCTGATTCTTGCACTGAACCAGATTATATGACTTGTATACACTACCCAATCTAAAGAATGACTTCACAACAACTGCTTAGGAACTTGAAAAAACTATTCTTAAAGATTCCATCACCTGAGTAGAGACATTATGTTTAAGTCTCCAAAACTATGCTGCTGGATTCTCCCTTAATAAACACATGACTTGGATTAAAGTATTGATTAAACATACCTATATTGCAGGTGAGTTACACTGTCAATCTTCAACTCTGGTAGAATATGACTTGACTTTGAATTATTATTTTTTAAGTTTTATGGAAATGATTTTACACTTCAATTTTCTAAGTCTAAGTATATATTTTCCCCATTATGGGTATTATTATATCAATATTATAACAACTCTGTAATTCAAAGATGAAACAGAATAACTGAAAAGAAACAGAAAAACAAACATACATTGTTTTCAGAGAGACTTTTATACCATGAAAACATACACAAAATTATGTATACAGGGTGCAATGGGTAAATGCTAAAATTTTATATTTTAATTTCACACATGCGTACTATTTGTTTTTGATTTTATCAAGTGCATAGTAGGATCAGTTGAGCATTCTCTATGAGAAAAGATCACCATAACGCAATTAACTTTGCTAGAAATTTGGAAACAGCATACTGTACTGCTTCGTATTCATGCTGGGAACTCCAATACAGACATTTCAGAGTGTTTGGGTGTCAATCTGAGGACAGTGCAAAGTATCGGAAAGAGCTAGATGTTGATTATGATGGTACAGCAGCTCAGAAAACTCACTTATTCTGATAAGAAAAGAACACCTGAATATGTTGGTAAAGCCTCAAACTCAACAGAGGCCTACATCAAATGCCGTGAGGTTATAGTGCTGTTCTATGTCAAGACGGTGATTGCTGCAGGACACTATTTCTGACAAGAGGAATCTGCACTGTGCCACACAAGCAGTAGAATCCACTCAAGGCTGTCAGACAATTTCTGTAGTCACATCACCTCTTATATCTTGTCACATAACTCCCCAGACTGCAGCCTTCTTGATTATTAGGTATATTCTTGTAAAATTAAAGATGAACTGGAGGTAAGGATTATAACAGCATTCATGAACAGAAGATATGCAGGAAATTCCAAAGTCTTCTGGAGTCAGTGATTGAAGCCAATAGTGATTTTATTAAATAAATTTACTCTTTAGTATTTCAAGATTTATTTTGTAATTTTGGTAAATATGTTTGTTACAATGGGATGCTAGTGTTATTTTCATTTTTGCATAATTTAAAAGACAATTTATTCATACATGTACATATATACATGTGTCCCACACAGAAAATGATATGTCATATATATCTATACAGCAAAGTAGAGTGTAAGGAGAAACAAAAATGGAAGGGCTTTACATATATGAAGATACACCTGTATCTGGAGAAATCATCTTTGGGACGCCAGATTCAAATGGGCTAGATTCATCCAATGTGACACAGGTAAAGACATATCCCATGACTGGGAAACAAACAATCTTGGGTTTTCCCAAATTGGGGATTGCAAGCTGGAGTTTCTTTCTATATCTGAGAAAAATATATTCTCAAAGGAAAACACCACTATGTATCTGAAAGCTGATGTGGCAGGCAGATTTAATCTCAGCCCAGGCCCCTTGGCTCAGGTTTGGCTGCTGTAAACAAACTCAAATTGACTGTTACTTTTATCACTGTATGGAGTGACATCACATGATCCATGTGACTTATCTCCATCAAAGGGAAATAATCGCATTTTGTATCCTTACACCATCAGATAAATATATCAGAATTTAAAGGAATGGATCATTCTTTACATGTAGAACAGTAATCTAGTTTTCATGATTTTATAATCATCACTTAATTATTTAATTTTGAGAAAATAGTTTACTATAAAGAAAAACACTGTGTATCTTTACTGTAGGGATATAATAGAAATAAACTTTGTATTTGGCAGGGGCTGAATAAAATAGTTTGAAAGAAACTAAAGAAAAATTAGTCTAAGCAAGTTTTAACTCAGCAGCAGCCAATTCTACTTGCATATGAAATGCTGCACCTGAAGAAATATGCTCTTATTTTTTTCTTTTCCCCAACAAAATGTTTGCCTTTTCATATTTTAGCATATACTCACACCAATCATTGTTGTATTAGGTTGTCAGGAGATTTAATTCTGTTTTTTAGTCATTCATGTTTCTACATGTCAAATTTATCAACAGATATAAGATGTTAACATTTTCAATTAGAGCACACTTCAAACTATCTCTTGAGAAGGAAATTTTAAAATTAGTTAATTTGTGTCAATTCTGCAACTCTATGAAAATGGAAGATCATAAGGTCCATTTTAGGCACTCACTCATTTTTTATTATCATAAAAGCAAGAATGCCTTACACACAACAAAAAAGATATCTATTATATATGGTGAAAGTGCTTTAGCTGACAGAATTGTATGGACGTGGTTCAGTGTGTTTAAAATTGATCATTGCTCAAGTAGAACTTCTCTCTGAAGATGATGACCAAATGAAGACACTAATTGAGAATAAACAACTTTACACAACATGGGAATAGGCATAAACATTGAATTTATCAAAAACCACCATCTATGAGCACTTAGTGAAGCTTGGGTACTCAAATCACTACAATGTTTATGTACCACATGATCTAACTGAAGTGAATTTCTGGTGGGGATTATTTCTATCTATGTGTTTATATTTGCTGGATAAACACAATAAAATGTACCTTTTTTAAGAAAATTGTGATGAATGATGTTAAATGAATCATTTGCAACAATCTTCAGTAAAGAAAAATCATAAACCATTTTTAGCCACCCCAAAAGCAGGTTTTCATGCTAAGAAAGTCATGCAGTTTATCTGGTAGGATTGGAAAGCAATCCTTTACTATAAGCTTCTGCCAACTTCTTCTTCTTCTATGTGCCTTGTCCCTTCAGGACGTAGGCGATCATGGCCTTCCACTTTTCCCTATCTCTAGTGGCTCTGAGTACACCTTCTCCTGTTACACCATGCAATCTGCATTCTGTCATCCACCTGATTAGGTCCTTCAAATATGTTATCCACTGCTTTCCCCTGTCTCTTTTTCCCTCTATCTGGCCTGCTAGTATAAGTTTCTCCAAGCCCTCCTTCCTCATTGCGTGTCCCAGGAACTTCAGCTGTCTCTTCCTGATGCTCAGTATAAATTTCCTTTTAGTTTCCATCATTTCCAAGACCTCATCATTGCTCACATGCTTGATCCATGATATTCGCAGCATCCTTCTGTAGAACCAAATTTCAGTTGCTTGAGGTTTTTCTTTCATCTTTGATGGTATGGTCCAGTATTCACTGCCATATTGAAGGACGGACAGCACATAGCAATCCAGTACTCTCTTCCTAGTTTCTAGTGAAACTGTCCTGTTTCTTAATACTTTATTCAACTTCTGGAATGCTTCCTTTGCCATGCCAATTCACCTTTGGATTTCTGTGTTGCACTTTTTGTCTTCTCTTATAATGCTTCCCAGGTATTTAATGAATCGGATCTGTTACACCACTGCTATATTCACCAGACATTGCTCCTTCATATTTTCATTTATTCAACTCCTCAATCTCTCATGCCTTTTGTAAGTCCTATGAGTGTCAAACTATCTAAACCCTCTTTCCTCCTTATATGCCTAAGGAATTTTAGCTGTTTTTTCTGATTCTAAGCATCTCCATTTTTTCTTTTCATTGGTTCTAAAATTTTGTCATCGTTCAGTCCATGGTATTCTCATCATCCTTCTGAAGAAGCACATTTCTGTTGCTTCAGGTTTCTTCTTCATCTTTAAGGAAATTGTCCTGCATTCATTACCATATAGGAGGACTAATACTACATAACGATTCAATACACTTATCTTTTTTCTAATGAAATTTTCCTATTTCTTAATACTTTATTTAGCTTTTGGAAGGCCTCTTTCACTATACCACTGTGCCTTTGAATTTCAATATTGCATTTCCTTTATGAAAATACTTGCTACATATTGAAATTTTTGTATTTGCTTGATTTTGGTATCTTCATTTTGTAGTTTACATCATGGGCTGTTCCTTTTGCTGACAACTATACATTCTTCTTCTTACAACTGATGTTTAGTTCCTTTTTCTCACTTTTCTTTACTACCTTCTGCTGGAGGTCATGTAGTTTCTTTTCTCTCTTCTCTCAACATTGTGCCTTCTGCATATATTATGTAAGGAATGCTGGCAAAACTTGTAATTTTCTCTGGATTACCTCACTGTAAAGTTGAATAAGTCCAGTGAGAAGACACATCCTTGTCTTTGCCCATTTTCTATTTTTTTAAATATACTAAATTCATTTTTTATTTGTATATAAGTAATTTACTCCCAGTATAAGTTTTGGATTATTCTAATATCTTACACTAAGAAATCTAGCTTACTTAAGGATTCAACCAGTACTTTGTGGCATACTTTGTCAAACCCTTTTGCATAATTTATAAAAAATAGGTATAAGTGGATTTATTTTTATTTTTTAATTACTTCAAAATAACATTTGAAGTAATAAAAATTTTAGATTAAATGTAAGTTCATTAATTCTTTAGAAATTGCTTTGTTTACATTACAAATATAAAACTGAGCAGTATGGGTTTTTTTGAAAAATACTGAACATGTGACCAGCAATGAGGTTTTGGAGAGGATGAAAAGGAAACTAATAATTAGCACCAGAAAAGATAGCTAAAGTTCCTAAGACATGTAATGAGGAAGAAGGGTTTGATGAATCTGATACTCACTGATCAGATAGAAGAAATGAGAGACAAAGGAAAGCAACGTGTAACATACTTGATGGGCTTGAGCAAATGAATGCCACAGTAGGGTTTTGGCAGAGTAACAGGACAAAGCATGCTAAAATCCACTAGGATTAGGGAGATGTTGAAGTCCATGATTGCCTACATAGAAGAAGAATCTAATGCGCTTTATTTAAAAAGAGAAAATACAGATTTGTCTACTATGACATTCTTCACGGCTGAGCAGTACAACACGCCAGATCAAACAGTCTACAAAAGTGGACGAAGGTCCAATCCTTACTAGATCACACATTTTCTTTATTAAAATATCAAGTATCCACGATGATAATTTTTGAAGTATTAAAAATTAGTAAACATCCTTTTGTAATTGTATTTCTGTTTCTGATTTCATGTTTTCCTTGTTCCAGTGTTTTTAACAAAACAAAACTATTCCTGACTGTCCTATTATAGGTTTAATTTTGCTATGTGCTCTATTCATTTAAATTTAGATAAGGTTGACTGTCCTCTTCAGTTTATATTCATTGATGCCTGACTTCTTAGGCAACACTATAAAAATGGGTCTATCTAAATCTTTCAGTCTATCACCACTGTTGTATATTTCAATTATTATGTCTGTAATCTTATTCAATGCTGAAATCATCTAAGGCTGCTCTCATCTCTAATACAATTTCACCTGTCCCTGCTGCTTTGTTTCTGTTCAATTTGGATAGTCCTGATTTCCCTTTAGGTTTAATATTTCTGATCCTTTGATATTTCTGTGTATTGCATGTTTGCTTCTTTCATATACTTTTTTTCTCTTTTTATTAAAACAGCATTGTTGGATTTTCCATTCTATCAGATACTCACCCAACTTCACTCACAATATATATATATATATATATATATATATATATATATATATATATATATATATATATATACACACACACAAGTGAATACTGTGGTCAATGTCAAGTAACAGCAGGTCTGTTTGTATGCAATTTTCAGGCCTGAAAATTGTGTTAAACCATAAAACAGACCTGTTGCCACTTGGTGTTGACTTTTTTTATATTTACATACACTTTCTTTGATGTTAAACACTTTTACCATAAATATAACATACCATGAAAATAAATAAATATATATATATATATATATATATATTTAATGGAATCACTTAAAATTAACAAAATCTTGTTGGTAAGTTACTCCTGACACTGAATAAGTCATTTGGCATCATAGGAAAAATGTCAGAGAAATTCACCAAAAAGCATCACAAGTTTTCCCTGTCAATTCTGTTGCAAGCACACACACACACACACACACACACACACACACACACATATATATATATATATATATATATATAACTTATATATTTTTCATTTGGAACTGAGTTATTTCTGTGACATAGGTTTCAACCTTTAGGTATCTTTAGGCAGTTTACAATAACTGATTTTATTGTTTTTCAAATGCTCAAACAGGGATTTTTTACAAACGTATGACTGGAATTTTCAAATAACTGAAAAAATTTCAAAATTTGAGAGGAGTTATTTAAGGATCTTATTGAACTTTCATCCATGTTTGCATGATCCTAGTAAGTATTTATGGGTATGGGAACCAAATAATAGTTAATATTTTTTCTGGGACAATCTGCATATGTTATCACCATTGTATGGTTTGGCTGTTTTCACTATGTTCCAAGTTATATCAGGGTCTTTCCCATATTTCAATTTTAATTTCCACATGTGGCTAGCCAGTTTAGTACAATATTTGGGGTTTTCCAGTTCAAATGTAGATTTATGATTATTTCATCTGATTTTCAAACTGTCTTTGGTAGATTCCAAATATGTTTTACTTTGACCATTTGACCAGAGGTATATGACAATTTTTTTACTTTAACCATATATATATATATATATATAATCCAGAACATCTAGTAAGAACAAACTGCCCTTGTGCTAACAGAAAAGTTCACAAGTTCACAAAAATAGAAAAATAAAACAGCTATGTTTCCCTAACAGATTTGTGCCACTTCGATTCCTATCTTCATCTAATAGGGAACTCTCTAGCATTCACTTCTTTACAGAGGAGAAATGACATTAAATAGCACTTAAGTACCGTTTTCTTTGTTTCTAAAGATTTTTTTCTTTTTCTTTGTACTTCAAGCAGTCTTTGGGCTTCATCTTTCTCTAATCCAAAGATTCTTTGGATTTCTGAGTCACATTTTCTATAGCCTGTACTTGCTAGATTTTGACATCAAGGGCTGTTCTTGTCTACCTTTTCAAAAAATGACTGTCATTTTTCTTCTTCCCCCTTTCTAATTCAAAATCAATAGCAGTAATAATAACAAAACAAGCTCCAATTGTCTTGATGTAAAAAACCTTTTACGCTGATAAATTGAAGTATATTTTTAATATTTATGATCTGTAAAGTACTAAAAGCTGTTAGAATCTTCTATTTGAGCTTTGAATACTACCCTATGCTAGGAAATATTCACATATGTTTCTCTCCTTGCTTTCAGCTATCTGCTTATTAGACAAGGAAACAAAATCACTCACTGTCAATTGAGTAATATTCTATCATGAGTGTACAATCTGATAACAATGATATTGTAAACAGATAACCATGATATTTTTTGCCCAACCCTATTACCTGAAAATTGTTTAACTTTAAACTATAAAGAACAGACCTCTGAGAAGCAAATCTAATTTGTCAAAAGTAAATATTTTGCACATCCTAAACTGGAGGATACTGCTACTATTGCCATGAAAGCATTGAACCCACAGGAGCTATCTTGCCCCACCAGCTCTAATGACAGAGCATTAAAAAATCCATTAGCGGTCCTGACGACATCCTTTGAGCAGTTGCATGGTCTACTGCAAGGTCATCTCAAGTTTGCAGATAGTAGGTCAAACTGGTAGATGACTCTGGTAGGGAATGTGACTGAGCCAGTGAACATGGTGCCAAGTGAAGGTGCGGATTATTTAATGATGGGCAAGCATCATTAAATGATTTTTTACTCTTGGATTATCAATTAAAATATTGCATGTAAAACAAAAGTATAATTCTTTAATGAATTTAATTTAATGTATATTAATTTCTGTTATTTAGATGTATAATTTTACACCTTATTTTTAAATAGTTTAGGTAGAAACACATTTATCTCAGAAAGTGATTCTGATCATCATTCTTGATCATACTGATGTGAAATTTATGATCATAAAAGTCAAGAATTATTCTTTACTTTTATAAGTATAAATTTCTCATCAATGTGACCAAGAATGATGATCAGAATCACTGAATAAGATTTTGATTACTTCTTTACCTGTAATTTCTAAAAATATACAAAGATGACAGTTATTCAGATAAAAGTCTTTATACTTTAACAACATTAGTATACTTTTAAATGTAAAAAAGAAATATAGATAAAGAAATATTATCTAAAATAATATTACTTTTCATCGGTAAGTATAGTTGATAGTCGTGATGCCAAGTGGTTACAATGTTAACATTCTAACCATTCAGATCTCCCCATAGTCATTTTGTCAAGGAGGTGATATCTTGGTATTGGCCTCAGGAGATGCTCCTAGTGAACAGCACCCTTGGTAAGCGCTTGTAAAAACCATGCCATGGATTGACTGGAACCTTGTTAGTAAAATTGGGTAAATTAAGTTGCTTAGAATCCATTGAAGGTAGTGCAAGCATGAAGTGATAAGTCATTGTGACTGAGGATTGTTCATCTAGTGATCGCAGCAGCTTATATGCTGTCTTTCAGGAGCATCATTGCAGCATGAACCACAAATTGACTAAGGGGGTATTGAAGAAACACAAATATGTTTGAGCAAATATCTGCAGCATGGATTGTCGAGCCACTCTAACAAACAGTTTACCCAGAAATGATCAGTTAGTCATTATTATTTTATATCTATAAATATTAACATTAGCTATACCAAGATTTTATTGCTACACACGTACATGCACTTATATATAGGAAATTGATTGAATTCAACATATTTTTAATTTATTTGTTGAAATGCAATTTTTAATGGATACTCTTATCATCTCAAGGGCATTTGTGCAAAAATGAATACAACAGACTTAACTGAGATTTGAAACCAGCACCCCAATTTCTCTTACTGTTATGATATCTTTTACCCACTACCCACACATTTACAGATATACATGTTTAAAATGTATTTTCAGTCTTTGAGTTCTTTTTTTAGGCCTTATCAAAAAAAAAAATATTCAAGAGGTTTTTTTTTTCATTATTTGTGCTATTTTAAATGACAGCTTTCAGCTTTTTTAGGATACTAACATATGTCAAATAAGTGTACATATTTTAAAATATCCATTGATGGATGTGTATGGGAATGGAAGAGAGAGAGGGAGGAAAAAGACTTGAATACATTTTGATGCTTTTTTGTATACCCCCAGGTAAACAAGCTAAGATTACAAAGCCTTGACTAGAATATGAAATAAGTATAGGAACAGTTAATCCATGCTCATTAATATGATGAGAATTAACAGGGCCACAGTTAATCTTTTTTTGTTTATTAGCCAAAAGCATTTGACATTCTTTGTGTAAACTTTATTTCAGGTCCCCACTTATGGCTAAATCACTTTTATTTAATTTTCATTTCTAACTTCTAAATTCTAAAAGAGGAACAGAATGTAACATAAATAGTCAACTGTGTATTGCCTTGTACATACCCATTGTATTGAGTGTCTGATGCATTTATCAGCATTTGAAACTGAGTGAGACTTTAAAATATGTAAGTACAATAATTGCTTAACAACTTTTTATTTTTGCACAACTGAAGCAAAAGTAAAATGAATGCTGAATTTGTTATAATATCAATAAATATGAAAGTGAAACATTTACATTTTAATTAAATGTTGGCTTTTACTGAGATTAATTTCTTGCAATGTTGTTTGCATATTTAAAGCTGTGTTTATTCAATAAAAGTCCCAAGAGCCACTCATAGTAAGGTGTTCCTGTGTGGTGTTGAATGAGTTTAAGAAAGGGTTAGAAGTGAAGCTTATGAAAGATAATGGTTAATTCTCAACTTGAAAAGGTTGAGATTGCATGATTGGGAAAAAGGCACTCAAGGTAGGAGCTAGCTCTGTAGTGTTGTATGAACATAAGAAAAGACTAAAAGGAATGTTCATGGGTCTATACATGAAATATGACTGTTAACTCTCAATTTGAAGAGGTCAAGATTTGAGTGATTGGGAAAACATCCACTTGGTAGTGTGTTCCACAAAGTGGCAGTTTTTTGGAAAAAGCTGACTCAATAGATAGAACTTTTAAAACTTCAAAATTTATCTCAGTCAAATAATCTTTTGAGGCTGTGTCAGATGATATTAATAAAATTTATCAGTTTTCAAGAATTTATGTTGTAGCATTGCAGTAAGTTAATAACTTCCTTATAATCTTACTAAATACCGTGAAATTAATTAGGTCTATCCCAAATTCCAAATTTCTTCAAAAATAAATGAGGTATGTTTAAATGTTGGCTAAATTTGAAAGAAAAATAATCCTCTAAACATGATATACCATCATAATCCATGAAAAAAAAATCATAAGACATCATATACCATGAAAAATAAAATTCGAAATATAGCTATTCATTTTTTTACCTGTTAATATATCACCATTTATATTTGTGTGTGTGTGTGTGTGTGTGTGTGTGTGTGTGTGTGTGTGAAATGTATATATATTATGTATTATATCAAATCTAGCATAGTCAGACATATTTTTTTTTTCAGTAAATGTCTTTCTAGATTGGGGTTTTTCAAATAGGTTGATATTGACTCCCTGAGGTCAGTAAATGCCTAATAAATCAAAATAGGATCAATAAATAAAATCGGTTTCTAACCAAGTACCAATGCTATTGCTAATGCTTTTCAAATACATTCTTCCTATTAATGATGTCATACAATTCAATAAAAGGTATACTCGTTGATCATTAATGTTGTTCTTCTTCTATTTCTATATGCCATTTCAAGACACTGGTGATGGCTCTCCATAATTTCCTCTCCTTTTTGGCACTTTTTTTATCTCTCTTAGACCTTGCTCCACCATCCATTTACTGAAGCTCACTATGAAGGTTAGGTAGTTTTCATTTATCCCTCTTGTCTTCGGTCTGTCTCATGAATGTCAAATTTTCCAAGACTTCTTTCCTCATTATGTATGCTAAAAATTTCAACTTTCTCTTCATGATGTTAAGTATAAATTTTTTTTTGTTTCCATTTTCTCTAAGACTTCATTGTTGTTCACATGTCTGACATTGTATTCTCAGCATTCTTCTATTAAAACCACATTTATGTTGCTTCAAGTTACTTCATCTGTGGGGAGATTGTTCAGTATTCAGTTCAGTACAGTTTTAGTTTTTAAGTACCATATACTCTTATTATTTAAACAATACAAAAAGAAAATGGAAAAGGAATAACAAAGACACAAAGCTAAAATGATCGAGAAACAATAATAGAGAAAAAGGGCAAAAGTATTATTAATATAATTGTTTGAACTTGCTTTTGGGTCAATGAGAGATCCAAGATTCCATAAAGAAACCAGTCATCTAAAATGTTTGTTTTATCTGTTTAATGGAGATGTTTATAAACATGCTAATGTTTATAAACATACTGACATTAGATTTATTTAAGAATATGTACAAATCTGTGATACTCTTTTGATGATAATTTTTGTATTTTAAATAATTTTTTATCAAGATTTCTAAATAAGATCCTCTTCTTCTCTATGCCATGTCTCTTCATGATGTGGACAAATATGTCTCACACCAACTTCCAATAATTTATAGCTCTTAACAATGTTTCTTTTTTTTTTACTATCCTTTCTTCCCTTTGCACTGCCTTCACTTTAGATAAATTTAGACAGGTTACTCAACTTTTCCCTCTATTTTGTACTTTAAGAGAAAATTATTGTACATGGTTAAAAAAGGGAGACATGATTTTTATTAGAAATTTTATTATGACAAAAGAAAAAGTATGTTATGATTAAATTATAGATTAAATCTAGTCAAAATATCTTTCTTTAGTGTTGATTACTGTAAAAAAATTTGACATCATTGCAAAAGTTTCTTAAAATGGAAGTTTGTTAATTGATTTCATTCCTTTTCAAAGACTCTAACAGTACTTTCTCATTTTTTGAATGGAAAGGTTTCACTCTTCTGTCAAGTTCATCCCTTACTAATTCTGGGGGTGGCTACAAATGTATGAACTGTAGTGTATATTCCAAAATAGATACATATGTACATCAGTTTGAACACAGTCTGTATGTTTCATATCCTTATGAGTCAATGAATCCATTGAGAATTCAAATCCTGTTCAAACACATATCTTACTGCTTAACCATCAAAATTGATAAGAATCAATTTCTTTTGTTTATTTATCCATAAAAAAGACTTGAATTGGATAACGGCATCACATTCTTTGATTGATTAGAATTGATCACGGTTAGCATTAGAGTTCTGAGCATTAAGAATATATGAGTTATTAACCCCACCACACACCAAAATAGTTTCCATGGACATCAGTTGAAGATATTGATTTCAAATCCTATCTGTTCACTACAACTGAATGCTGATTTGAATACATTTGTATAAGTTCCCCATCTGATTAGGGCATCATATCTTCAATAAGAGAAATGCATTAAGCATAAGTATCTGCCATAATATAACCAGTTTATCACATTTTATTACATATTATAGCATCTTTATAGCAATCTCAAGGACTAAAGATTGCACTGAAGCATGAAACAGACTTTCACCACTCAGTGTTGAACTCATTTATATTTTTAAACGTAGATATATATATGTATATAATTTTTAGAATAACTAGACAGAGAGGATGTGTGTGTGTGTGTGTGTGTTTGTCTCCTTTGAAAACAAGATAATATAAGCTGAGCATGAGTATTTGCATGAAATGGGAATATAGGAATATAGGAATATAACTAAATAGGGATTACCTTAATCTGATCAGAGTCAATGTCATACAGAATAAATGTCAAGCTAAACTGTGAATAAAGATGAAAATTCATGGCTGCACTTTGAACGGCTCTGATGCAAAGATTATTCTCATAGGAATAAATTATTCTTCTACTAAAACCTTTGGAAATTCCTTTCCTTATGCTCTTTGCACAAAAAATTAACAATTTGTTGTTAATGAGAACAATGAATATCTTGTACATGATGACAAACCAATATAGATAGATATATAGATAGGAAAAAATATATAAATTTGTTATAAATCAGAACAATTTTCAGAAAATCTATGGCGAATGAAAAAAAAAAATCTTTGTGCAACATGTCCTTTAGGACTTCATCAAACAAAAGTGCTGTTAACATGATGTGATTAATCGCTAGATCATCCACAGTAAATGTACATCCAGTTTCTTACAATATTTCTCCTATCTTCCCAGATCTGTCACAATGTGGGATATTTAATAACAAAGGTGATAAAACATAGACAAAGAGAAAAAAACTAAACTAAATTACTTGTACTATACATGTCAACATATTTTTATTTGAAATTTAAATTCAAAGTTGCACTGTTCCCACCTTTTCATGCACATGTACAATTAGATCAATACAAATATCACTTTAGTCTGATGAATTTCTAAAGGAAAAAAAATTATTTTCCACTTTATCATAGATTCTATGAAAAAAAAAGAAATATATATATATATATATATATATATAGTCTTAAATTGTAATGATGTTTAATGCCAAAATTGATGTTTTTCAGTAGTTTACTAATAGAAAGGCATTTTAGACAAGCAGGTTTTTTGCCATAAATTACTTGATATCACAACAAAGATAGAGCATTAATAGAATTATTGTGGAGAAATTTGTCACTCTGCGAAGCAGTGTTACTTGAGTGATGCCGATGTTGAAATTTCATAAAGGAATTATTGTGACATCTTCACTCTTCAGGTTTTAAAAATGACAAAACAAAACTCTAATGAGTTATGAAAGCTGAAAGTACACAGTAATTGAACAAGTCATATTTAAATATGTACTTGAAACCTGTAAAATGGACAAAATATACAAAAAACAAATCCTTGTCAAAAATGTTTCATTAGCCTTTAACCAAGAGTGTACAGGGCAAGATGTATAAATTGTCATCTAAATTACACTAAAACAGAAAAATAACAAATATACTTACTAAAATTACAGAAATTATCTTGAAATACTAAAGAGTAAATTTATTCAATAAAATCACCATTGGCAAATCACCAAAGCCTCCAGATGACTTTGAAATTTCTTGCAACTCTTCTGGATGATCTCCTTGTTTAAGTTGGTGGATGCTGCCATAATCCTTACCTTGATATTACAAGAAGTTTTGTTGCTCTCTAACTTAACTGTACTACACATAAAAATCAAGGGTTTTACAGTCTGGGGCATTAAGTGTATGGGGTGATATTGCCACAGAAATTGTCTAACAGTCATGACATGCTTCTAGCATGGTGCTGAATCTTGTTGTCAGACATATTCTTCCAGCAGCCACCCTCTTCAAGGCACTTGATGTAGGCCTCTGTGTTGAGTCTGAGTCTCTGTTGCCATCACTAGTGATCACTCCAAACACCATGCTGTTGACTGAATATATCATCCAACACTTTCCAAATCCTCTGCACTGATTGACACTCAAACACTCTGAAATGTTTGTTTTGGTGCTTCTGGTACAAATGCCAAGCAGTACAACATATTGTTTCCAAAATTCTGGCAGATTGAATTGTCTCATGGGACTGTTTTTCTTACAGATGGTGCCTAACTGATCTTACTATACTGTGTAGTCGACAAAATCAAAAATGACCAATACACATGCATAAAATTAAAAATATAAAATGGCAACAGTTTACCCATTGCACTCTGTATGTAGATGGTATTACAATAAGGATGTGTGCATAGCATAATTTCTATCAGTATGCCAAGTTCAGTTTCCAGTGAAGGCTGTTATGTTCACTTTTGTGAAAATACCCATGGAAAAGGCATGAATCCATCTCTTCTCTTAGCTATAAGTTAAATAAAGACAAATGGTTGTAGGTTAGAAAGTTCAGTTGATTATTTTTATTAGCATGATGAATTTCCAGGGGAGGAAATAAAAGGGATCCCTGTTGTTTTATCCGTTCATGATTAGGACTGAGTTTCCAGTTATTTCTATAATCTACCTCCACACTATACTTCTAATGTTTTCCAAGTAAATTCTGAAATATTATTTACTAATTAAATCTTGACCTCTTCAAGACTAGTATTAGCCGTTATCATTCCTGCATAACCCCAATAACTTCACATCTTGCTCTTTCATATGTTCATATAAAATCACACAATAACCCTCTACCTTGAGTGATTGGTGAACATTAGTAAAAAAAACAAAAAACAACTATAAGCAGATCACCTAAGATCCCTTTGTAAAAAGGCAAAACTACCCATCTTGTAGTTTCTCATGTTAATCTACAGGTAACAATTCCTTAAATTGATCTATCAAAAGTAAAACAAACAAAATTCAGTTATTGTTACACTTTGTTTTATAATCTTTGTGAAAGTGTAAATGAGAATGACCAGTAGTATAATGGCTATAGTCACAGAAAGTTGAAAAGCCACATCAAATTCAAATTCTAGTTTAGTCTTTGGTGTTCACTTTCATGATAATGGCCTTCTTCCATGAGCTAAGAGTTAAATAGCCTAGTAGACTTGGCTTTCTTGTCTCAGCTATCATATTAAGAGAAGAAAAACTTGGAATTCTTAACTGTGGAGAGGGCAACAGGAACTATGCCATTATCTTTCCCAAGAATGCATGACAATTTACAGATACTAAAAAAATCTGTGGATAGTCAAAATTGCCTATTAAGAAATATGGTATTAAAGAAACAACTGTTATTGTTTTCTTTTTTTTAGTGTTATACTTAAATAAGTATAACAGTAAATAAATAAGCATTAGACATAGTATAGGTCAATATTTTAGAATGATTACGAAATAATACAAATTTTCTTCAATTAATTACTGTATATTCTTTAATGCTTGGTTCATGGACTTTGTAGCTGCCCAATCTATTAATAAAAGAAGTGAAACAGATTATGAAAAAGGTAATATCATCTTGCAAATGTGGCAGGAACCAGCTACAAATTATCTACTCTGGTATCAAACTACTTTGGCTGCTCAAAATGTTTTCAAACAAGAATGGTGTTGAAACATAAAATACAAATAGCAAAGACAAAAGGATCACTAACTAAATCAAATTAGGATTAGCTCCAACATTCAGGTGTTACTTGTGTAGAATAATGTTCTTTGCTAGGATTGGGCTCAATAGCCACCAGTGATAGAACTGAAAAGGGATAAAATGTGACAAAGGAATGAAATAATCAAAAGAAGGAATAACCAGCAATGATTATTTAATGCCAAATGTTTTGTACTGAAAGTTTGCTAGTGGTCCTTAAAGAAGTTAATAAAAGAAATATGATCATCCTGGTTCTTATGCCTAAGTTAGATTTTACCTGCTTTGAAGAATCTCTTTACATATTTTCAGACAGTTCATGTCTCTTTTGCTTTATTCTTCCTTTTTATAAGAATCTTCCATTTCAACAATTGATCTATTTGAACTTTGCCAAATCAAATGCACATTGCAAAGATACACTAACCAGACATGATGTATATCAGTGCATAGCACTTGAACTAAAATATTTAGCTTTTCCTAATAAGGTTGCCTTTCTTAAGTGCTTCATGTATGTCCATAACAGATATGAACATATATTTTGAAGAGTGCTTCAAGTTTGCATATTTCAAAATGGGTATCAATTATTTTAATATTGAGATAAATGTTGATCCATATTATTTTTCATTGTCTAATGACTGTCTGAGCATGAGTCAGCCTTTCTTGAAATTCAGAAACAAAATATTGTGATTTCTACATTAAGCAAATATAGAATTATTTTAACCTAGCCTCATACTTTGATGATGCATTTTAAATAAACTTTCATAGAAAAAGTTTTATTGGATATGTGTAAAAGTTACTGCTTCATTTTTGATAACTAAAAACTGAAAAAAGTTTTTTCAGTGTAGAATTTATCCGTAACTAATATATATATATATATATATATATATATATATATATACACACCAGATCAAAATTTTAAGACCACTTAAAAATCTTTAAAAAGAAATATTTTTTTACGGATAGATTTTAAACTCCTCCCACTTAAGGTTACCAATACTACAATCTAAAAGGTTATGGAAACAAAAAGCTATATTCCAAACATTTTATTTAGAAATTTACATTTTTATAAAATGATGCAATTTATACATGATCAAAATTATAAGACCAGAGACAAAAATTCAATGAAATTGTACAAAAAGTGTATGAAAACATTCAACAAATAAATTTAATAATGAGTTCTACCTCCACTGCTTTTGATGACTTCAGAAATTCTGTCGGGCATGCTAGAAATAAGCGTTTACATTAAGGTGCGGGGGATGTTGCTCCAGCTTCTGAAGATGGCTTCACAAAGTTCGTTTTTTGTTGAATATTGTTTGCCATTTCGATAAACATCTCTTGTCATCCATCCTCAAACATTTTCAATTGGGTTCAAGTCTGGTGAGCATGCAGGATGTCCCAAGAGATAGGCCCCATTTTCTTGTAGAAAGGTCAAGGTCCGTCTTGCAGTGCAGATTGCAGCATTATTCTGTTGGAATAACCATCCATCCACACACAAACGATGGCCCTCCATCATCAATGATGCTTTTTGTAGCATGCTAACATAACCAGCCACTGTTTGACAACCCTGCACCACCTGGAGCTCCATCGTCCCTCTGGAAGAAAAGGCACCCCATACCATTAGGGACTCTCTACCACTACGACGTGTGGAGAAAATTTCAGGAGGCATGTTTTTGTTATGCCAATATTGTTGGAAGCCATCAGGACCATCTAGATTGAATTTTTTCTCTTCAGAAAACAGGACTCTCTTCCACTTCTCAACATCCCATGTTTGGTATTCACAACCAAACTTTAAGTAGTCCACCTTGTGATGTCGAAGCAGCTGAGGAATTTGTTTACACTTTTTATTTACCATGCCTTTTTGTCGTAAGTGTCGTCTGATGGTTACAGGACTGCAATCAGCATCTGTGACTGCCTTAATTTGACTAGAAGAAAGTCCCGCCTCTTTCATAACAACCCGTCTTATTCTCTTACTCAATGCAGGAGAAATTTTTGGGGGCCTACCAGAGGATTTTGCTTTTCCATAGTTCTCACTGTTCTTTAGAAAGTTGCAAATCACAGTTTTACTGCGATTTACCTTAGCTACGATCGCTCGATGTGACAAACGTTGCTTATGGAATTCTAGAATTCGAGAACACTCAACTTTGGTAAGCTTGCTTGCTTTACGCATTGATTGCTAATCTCTAACTGAACTAAAAACATTGGAATTACCATAGATCTAACAATTTATACCCCTGGTCTTATAATTTTGATCATGTATAAATCGCCTCATTTTATAAAAATGCAAATTTCTAAATATATGTTTTGAATGTAGCTTTTTGTTTCCATAACCTTTTAGATTGTAGTATTGGTAACCTTAAGTGGGAGGAGTTTAAAATCTATCTGCAAAAAAAAAATTTCTTTTTAAAGATTTTTAAGTGGTCTTAAATTTTTGATCAGGAGTGTATATATGTATATATATATATATATATATATATATATATATATATATATATATATATATATATATAAATCCCAAAATATATATAACTTATATATACCAACAAAATAAACTGTAATCTAAAAATAATTGACATTTTTATACCAATTATTTTTAGAATTACATGCAAAAAAAATGTTATTTTTTATACATGCTTTAGAATGGGTCAATTTTTATGAAGAAAATCTCTGATGAAATATATTAAAATATTTACATTTGGACTAATGTTCTGTTTGTTACTACTATTATGACGTTTTAGCCATTTTCCTCCAGCCTTCTTCAGGTATCTGTCATTCCAGAGAATTTTAAGCCAAAACAATTATATTATTTACAGGTTTAAATTGTTCTTGTTCCACTGTCCATGTCTAGGTATATCTCATCTTGTTCATTTTTTAGTATTGATTAGTTATAGCTAGTCCTATCATCATGGAGACTAAATATGTATTACTCTGATCAAGGATTGAACTCACAATTACTATGTTACTACACTCATTAACTAATGCTTTATCTATTGTCCCATGGGCCAATACTGAAAATAAAACTTACAGGCTTAAAGCTTATGTTCTTATATCAAAATAGTCTGAATTGTATATGTAGACATACATTTAACATAGTTTTTTCACTTATAAAAATGTATTTACATATACATATATATATATATATATATATATAGAGAGAGAGAGAGAGAGAGAGAGAGAGAGTCATCTGCAGACAGATCTGTTTTACTGTATCACAGCTCATCAGCATGGCTAGACAGCCAATTGCTTTTTACTCAGGATTGAAATCCGACCAAACTGGCGTCAGTCAGCAACTCTATCTCTGAGCTATGGGCGCTCGGTAGAAGGTGCCAGACTTTAAACCTCTACCCCTATTCTATGCTACTGCAAAACAGATGCCCACCACTGTTGTCACTAGGATCAGTCAACTCTCATCCAACATTACCATTTTAATAAAAATAAAAAATTGTTTGAAAATGATCTCCAAATAAGAGGTTTTAAATGTAAATTATCTTATTTAATCTTCATAATTTATACAGAAATATCTAAAGTTAAATGTAGACACAGAAAACAAAAAATTACATGGCTTAATCTCTCACACCTACAAATTGTCAAGTCTTAAAATCAGACAGTGTTTTCTAAAATTAATAAATAAACACTTTAAAAAAATAATATTTGTAGAGATACATTTAACATAGTCTTTTTACTTATAAAAATGCACTTACATATACATGTGTATATATATATGTCTATACTTCTAAGATGAGGTAGTATTTACATTATTTGCACTGTTCAAACTGTTGTCTTCATTTTATTGCTATGTTTATGATATTTTTGCCATTGTACACACTCTGGCCTTCTTCAAGTGCTAGGAATTTCAAACCAAGCCATTTATTTTGATCACTGGGATATATCATTCTCATTATATGTGCAATAACACTTCCAGATGCCATTAAAGGGAGATAATTACATGGCATCCATAAGTGGCATCACACATAGAATGAGAATGATATACCTCACTGATTGAAATAAAGGATTTGGTTAAAAATTCCTAACACCTGAAGAAGGCCAGAGCATACAACACCCAAAACGTCATAAATATAGCAATAAAGATGATGACAGCAATGTAAAAATAATATATCTCTTCATCCACAGACAGTACTGTTTTGCTCTGAAAGGAATTTTCATAGACTGACCAAGAAGCATTTCTAATATAAATTCTGATATTTGTCAGCAATATAAGCAACAATCAAACTGGTAAAATTAAGGAATAAATATAAAAGAGCAATAATAAAATGGTTTTGAGTTCAATCCTCAGTAGATACTCTAGTTAAAGCTAACCTGTTCTAACTAATTTGTGCTTGTTGCAAATGTTGTTTTTGGAACCTCTAGTGATGAGTAAACCTACTCCTAAGAATGCTATTAATTTTATATGACAAGTAGTTATTCAATATTTAGACTTGGGTTGGAGGTTCTTTTTTTTAAATATAGTCATTTATTCTTGAAATTTGGCTATGAACTGGTTTTATATGAAAAATGAAGTTGAAATATAAAGAAAAAACATGTTTTTATATTTATTTATCAGGATCAGTTTCCTCATATTCAGAAAAGTAGATGAGCTGAAATCCAAAGATGATGAAACTCAATAGAATGAGTCAATGTGTAATAATAATAATAATAATAATAATAATAAAAACCTCATCTCTGAAATTAAGATAAAATGATGGATCTTTTGCAGAATCTGATGAAGATGGTTTTCTACTAAAAACTTTACATTTCTTTACATATATTTCAGAGTACTTAACACATTATCCCTATTATTTTAAACAATGAGTTAAATGTCAACCAACCTAGAATTCAAGAAGTCCTTAATAAAGAAAATGTGTATCCTGACAGAAATGAAAATTGTATTCTTATTTTCCCCCATGGAAATCATCACCCTTTTAGCCAAAATGTGCCCCTACAGTTATCCCATGGGAAACTATGATAATAAAGTAAAACTCTCTTACCTATTTAAAAAATGCACATATCTCATTGGAACATTATGAAATTTGTATCTGCTAGAAGTATATTTGTACCTGAAACCTAAAAAGAATCATTTTTTTAAATGTATTTTTTAATCTGGCATTATTTCTTAAAAATATTACCCAATAAAAATAACATTTGTAGTAATGAAATAGTGTTGGCTTATCCATTTAAATCTATTTAAAAAATTAGTTTACTTATATTTTGGGTATGAAAATAAAGCAATCTAATAGAGATTTTGACAGGTCCCAACTAGAGGTGTCTATTTCTTAAGTAGGTAACTGAAATTTGCTTTATCATGATGACTTCCAATAGCCTAATATATTCACTAAAAATAAAGTTTATAAAAAAATAATTTTAGAATTCATTAATTTCTTACAAATCTCTTTCAAATTCTCATAATCAGTTTTAAATTCTTTCATTTTTATATTTGATATAATAATACCATTATTGTAATTGTTCATATGATTACTTGTATGGTTGAACACAACTGTAATTGCCAGAAATTTCTTAAATTAAATCTAACAGGATTAGTTAAAAATCAACATTATTTTCAAACAAGTATTTTACAAATGTAATGGTAATATTAGCTGTTTCCTGTTAAAGAAACATTCAGATTCATTGACTATCCAGCCAGTGCTACTTTCAGTTGAAATTTATAACATATTTCTCTTTAAACAATTTTTTTTAGGATGATAGATTTCTTAAATCCACTAGCTGTTATTTCTTTTGCTAGTAGTGATGGGGTTTCCTTCCTAACATTTTGTTTGAAATTGTATATAATGTCAACAAATTCACTTTGTCATTAGTTTCTTTCCAATTTAAATATGCTATCCATTTTAGTTGTTGCTGTTGCTGAAAGTCCTCAAGTGATGTGGTTTCTGTTGTTTGTTTTTGATTCTATAGTGTCACTTGATGAGGTTCAAGGAAGGAAATTTTTAATCACTGGTGTGAGAAAGTGGCTGTATACAGCTGACAGTTTAGCTATTTCTGAAAAATATATCTTGCATGATATCTATGTAAAAGTTTTAATCCAATGAGGATATTAAAGTACATGACTTAAGTTTTTAGGTTCATATTTTGGTTTTGTAGCAATTTGCAGTGTTGGGGAAAAGTACCCCTAGTGCAGCCTTTTCCATGTCAAATTTCTTTATCTCTGATACAAAATTTTTTATATTATTATATTATATGTATTACAATATCTCATCTTGATTATGCCTACCATGAGACGCATTATTTAAAACCTTGTTTTTATTTTGGATAACATACCTTAACCTAACAGAAAAAAGCACCAATGAGACAAGCCAAGAAAATTTATATTTGAGTAATAAATCAAGTGGGTTGTTTTGAACCACTCCCTAGAAGAAAGAGAAGATTTGGGGGGGGGCCTTTCTCACTGTTAATCACCTTCAAATGTACTTGTCATGGGTACATAATCATGACACATCTGAACAGCCCGATAGTGTGATGCTTTGAAAGTTGCATTCAGTAGATAGCAATTTCATGCACAAGTAACAAGACCAGATCCAGATACAAGTGGTAAGCATACACCTACATTAGAGAGTCAGAATTTGATATTAGGAATTTGCTGTATTGACTTTTCATACAATTGTTTTCTTATAAAATGTTGTAAAATAGTTTTTGGTACAAAGTTTAATGCTTGCCAGATAGACACAAACCTTCATTATCAAATCAAAGAATAAATTACCAATGCACCTCTCATATATATATATATGTGTGTGTGTGTGTGTGTGTGTGTGTGTGTGTGTGTGTGTATTTAGGCAGAAACAAACACATTTTATTAAATAACACCAACAAAGTCTGTCTATTAAACTTTTAAATTGTCTTTCTTATTTATATAAATCACCTCAGTTGGAAACGGGACAGACAATATAAAATGTTTAGCAGATAGACCTGGTTAGTATTATTTAAGAAAAACTGTTTGTATATATATATATATATATATATATATATATATGGTTTATATTTCTTGGGGATTTACACCTGACTGATTTTGTGATAATGCACTATTTTTTATGAAATAATCTTTTGTAAACTCTTGTTATATATATATACTGGTTTTGTTAGAAGGCAAGCAATTGTAGTCTATGTACAAACAAAATGTACAGATTTCATATAATTAACTATAGTCTCTCCTCATCACTCTTTCTTTCTTTTTTCTCATGCCTTCCTTCTCTCTCTCATTTCTTTTCTCCCTCTCTTTTTCTTACTTCCCTGTCTTTCTCTCTTGCTTCTTCTTTTT
This sequence comes from Ascarosepion bandense, assembly GCA_037127315.1. Taxonomy (NCBI): domain Eukaryota; kingdom Metazoa; phylum Mollusca; class Cephalopoda; order Sepiida; family Sepiidae; genus Ascarosepion; species Ascarosepion bandense. The sequence continues at coordinate 1,945,918 of JBBBDQ010000484.1, forward strand.
TTCTTTTCCTATCTCTCTTTCTTTTTTTGCTTTCCCACTCTGTTTTTCTCATTTCTCTCTCTCTCTCTCTCTCTCTCTTTCTTGCTCTCTTTCTCTCTTTCCCTTTCACTCTCTCTGCAGTATGTTTGTGTTTAAAAATGAAGTTGGAAGAAATGGATATACTGAAAGGATTTTTATCTCTGTTCAATTGTTAATCTCTTTCTTTTAACTGAAACTCATTATACAGTATTGGTAAAATTGCACATTAAAATTATTACTAAAACTCCTGAAAATAATGCAAAAAAATGCTGATGAATATCAATTTATACATGAATTGATGAGTATTCCAAGCATAAATAATGGCTTTATATAAGAATATATATTAATTACTATTACATACTTCTGTTATTTGCTATTATAATATATTGTATAGATTCAAAAACAAAGTATATTCCTTATATTAGTTTGTTCCTCAAGCCATTCAGTTAACAAAGGAATTCAAGCTATAATATTCTTTTACAGCTTTAAATACAGGGTTTTCAAAAAATCCCAGTAGCATTACAAGTATTAATTGTGCAGAAGTCATATGATATAGAGTATTGCAGTTTTTTGCAAAATGTACATTTCCTCAAGTTTACATTCATCGCTTTTATTGACTACATTCTACATGTGCACCTCTAGTTGCCCTCACAAAATCAAGACGATATTCCCTCTCCATCCATATGTGCAGAAAAAGAATGTAATAAAAGCTTGAAAGCTTCATTAACAATTAATATAAATAAAACAAAATGTAAAAACCTAAATGTAAAGATGACTTGAAGATGTGTCCAACATTTTACAAAAAAAAAAAAATCTGTAATACTTTATGCCATATGACTTCTGAGCAATAAATACTTGTCATGGTGTTAGGACTTTATGGACACCCAGCATAACTAAATTTTTAAGTTCTGGAAAAATTAAAATGTAACAACAGCATTACATTGTCTTTAAAGTTTTAAAATGCATTTAATATTGATAATTTTTTCTTATCAGAAAATATTTTAAAAAATTTAACATTTAAATATTCACTCATACCATTTATTAGGGAGAAATATATCAGAAATTTTTGTTTTAAAGTCAACATCCAGTAATCTTTTATATTATAATTTGTTTTATTGTCATTAAAACATTTTGCTTCCATTGGACGGTTCAGTGGTCTCTTCTTAATTTGAGCCTAACATAGTTTGGTAATAGCCTACCAATTCCAATAATAATGTTCTCCTTGTCTTTTGTATGCAGTCCCAGTGGTTTGGCACTCTCGGGCGGCGGTGGGATTTCCCGGACTCTCCCGATGTTTTACCTCCCGCCACCACAGTCGTTGCATTGGCTATCCGTTCCCGCCTCTGATCTGTGACGTGGTCTTTGCTCCTGCTGTCGCTCCCTGCTTTTGTAACCGATCTTCATCCTTGCTAAAACCTCACTCCAACCCTCTGACCATTGCCCACTTGTGTAGATCCCAGTCTATACAAAAAAAAGAGAAATAAAAAAAAAAAGAAAAACACACCCAATCTTCCCTGCCTCTATCCATCCATTCAACCACCTGGAGTTTCATTCCCAAACCCTCTTCAAAAAAAAAAATTATACATATATATTATATTATTATTATTATTACCTTTAGTAATTTTTTAAAAATTTAATCAAAAGAAAAAATTCTTAAATTTTCTTTTAACTAAGAATTGCCCACAATCATTAACTTAAGATATAAGTACCTTAGATTTATGCATAATCATCAACTAAATCTTAATTTTAAAATAAAAATGTACTTATTTCTTTCTAAATAATGCAAACCTTAAAATTATTTTCCCTGCCTAAATATTTGTTTAACAAATTTACATAAATCTTTTTTTTAAACCCACTGGTGTGTATATATATATATATATATATATATATATATATATATGCATTTAAACATACACATATAAGTGTACATATGCTTCTACCTGCCAAAAGACTGTATTTATTGTACTATTCAGAAATAAATATTAATAATTTTTTACTTATGTTAAATATCTATGTAAATAAATATACATTTATATGTGGGTGGCAGTTTCTTATACGTATATATGTATATGTATATATGTGTGGGTATGTAAGAGCAACAGGTATAGATACATGAAATAAAAATATTACCTACTAACATGTAAGTGCATATTTATGCTTTTTCTGAAACTTAAAGCAAATCCTTGCTATATGATTCAATTAAGGAAAACAAAGATAAAGTGCTTCCTTTGTAAAATTTAATTCAAATTATTTCATTATAACTATTTCAAATGCTTAATATGGCAGAAATTTTTAAAAAAATGCTTTTGCGCCTGCTTATAAACTTGCCTTGACACTTCTTTCCTAACTAATCCTTTTAAATTCAATATATATTCCAAAAACCGTCTCGAGTGAGAAACAAGATCAGGCCAACAATGAGATAAGTGGAGAATTTCAGAAAGTAATTCAAAATAATAGGAAATAAACCATTAAGCTTCTCAAAGAATTACATTAAATAAAAAGTATATGACCTCTTGACCTTTTTTTTTAACCATGTTTTACCACAGCTCTGGAGCCGGCTCGGATCGCGGGAGCGACCTCACTTCGGCCACATCTTTGGCAGCTTCACGGAACGCCTCGCTCCGTCACCAACAACAGCAACACCCCTCATCGGTAGGGATTCGCAAGAGGGACGCCTCATTGTCAGCAAATACGTCTGCATCCGATCACCATCACCACTTTCCGCATCACCATCCGCATCATCATCATCACCAGCACCCTCCACCACTATTGTCTTCGACTACCACCACGTCCACGAGGGATCCGGCCTCTGCCACTTCAGGATTGGCACGCAAACACAGTGGTCGATCTGAAGTGAAAATAGCACCTAATCCCATCGTGTCCAGTGGTGGTGGTGGTGGTTCCATCCAGTTGGCTGCTTCTCCAGCAGTTGTGCAACCTACAGGTAGCATCATTGCCGGAGGCAACAACAATCTCCCCTTACAGGGAGGAGGCGGAGGGGGTGGCAGTGGTGGTATTGGGGGTGGTAGTGTGGTTGGTGTTGGAGTAGGAGACATGTCGTCAGCCCTGCAACGACCTTTCTATGCAGCCTCGTCAATTGGGAGCCCTCCTGACCCCGCTTCAATCTTGCGGAGTAGAGAAGTCTCCAAGAGAGTCATTCTAAATGTAGGCGGGGTAAAACACGAGGTGCTGTGGCGCACCCTGGACCGTATGCCTCACACTCGGCTAGGAAAACTAAAGGACTGCAACACACACGATGCAATTGTTGACCTATGCGACGATTATAGCTTGGCTGAAAATGAGTACTTCTTTGACAGACATCCACGATCATTTGCTTCCATCCTCAATTTTTACCGCACTGGAAAACTTCACTTGGTGGAGGAAATGTGCGTGTTGGCATTCAGTGAGGATTTGGAGTATTGGGGTGTGGATGAACTCTACTTGGAGTCGTGCTGCCAGCACAAGTATCATCAGAAAAAAGAACATGTGTTTGAAGAAATACGCAAGGAGGCAGAGAGCCTCCGAAAGGGAGAGGATGAGGACTTTGGGACCGGCTCGTTCGCCAAATGGCGACAACGAGTATGGGACCTTCTTGAAAAACCGACTACGTCCATGGCTGCGAGGGTGAGTAGGGAAAGGCTTCTCTTTTATTATTATTATTTTTATGATTATTATTATTATTATTATTATTATTATTGCAGATTATATTTATTATTTTCAATTTGTAATAATTTTAACCTACATTTTCAGCATTAACTTGCAATTGACCAACCAAAGAAGCAAGTTGATCTCTTTATTATTTAATGTATTTAAATTTGATTTATATATATATATGCTGATAAAACACATAGCCTTCTGTTGATATCTTAAAATTTTTTTTTATGTCATTGATACTTTGATTTTCATGCAACTAATTACCAAGTAATAACTGCTTTTAAACACTTATATTGTTTGTTTTTTATAACATTTTGTCTTTTTACCTATGTAAAGGTAACCATAATGATATATCTTTGAATATAATTTTACAAATTATACATATGCACATAGGCAAACATACAGACATAAATATGTATTGAATACCATTCAATGCCTTTTCAGCTGATATCATTATTACAACTTTATCAAAATTTCTGACAAAGTATTGTCTGCTACAAACAAATAATAATTTATAACCATTTTTTTTTTGCAGATGCTGTTTTTTATTTTTGTCTTTGTTATGATAAAGTAACCTCACCATTGTTCATGTTGCATTCTTTTTTTTTCTTTTTTTTTTTACAGAGTCATGTTCTTTTGAATATAACCTAACACTTCCTTCTCTCTTTTTGCTGATCTCTAAATACTTCTCTTTGATTTCCTCTATTGATTTTATTTTTATTTTTCCTTCTCTATTTGTTTGGGTTCTTCTGTTTCTCTCATTTATATGTATTTTTTAAGCTCCCTTGTTGACTTCTCAGTCTAAGAATATCCGCTTGAAATTTATTTTTTTTATCTTTGTTTCTTCTTTCAAATCTCTTTACTGCTCGATTGAAGATTCTGCCATTTCAATATGGTGTCATGAATTCTTTAGCTGACATCTTAGTATTTTTGCAAACCTAATAAAGTTTAAGCAAAAAACCGCAGAGACCCATTGAAATAATCAAACACTTGAAAATTGATCGTCTGCTCAAATAACTGAATGATTATATTAGACAAAAAAATAAAAGAAATTTTCAAATGTTCAAGTACTTTAATGTTACAAGGTTCTTAGGATCTTTCAACATGATGGCTGGCCATTATCAAATCATCTTATATTCTCAAATTAACAAAACTAAGTACAACTCAAGAAAAAATCATACATATTTCTGTGTGTGTGTATTCAGGTAGATTAATAAGTCAATAGGTTGAACAATTTATAGTTATATGCAAATAATTCATAGATAATTTATATAGTAAATATTTATTATTGAGTATCATTTTTATCTTTGTCAATGCACTTAATTCATTGGTTAATATTATTCACATAGAATTAAGTTTTACACAGAACAATTAAGCTGAAATTCAGCTAAAAACTAGATGTGAAGTTTGACATTAATTCAAATTGTGCATCTTTGTTTTGGTTTTTCTAAAAATAATTGTAGAATATGCCCTAAATTGTTATCAAAATTGATGAAACTCTTTCTTAAATTATTCCAACTGAAAATATCATGATTTTCTTCATAATTAATCAAAGACTGAATTCTGAATGAGAACTGCTCAGTACTTGGTACCTGTTTTTTTTTAATTAAATGAAAATTATAATAACTTAGTATTCAAACAATGAAATGAAAAACATTTAAATTGTTGGTGAAATGTGGAACCTACACCAGAATTTCACATATGTAGTTTATATTCAATAAATCAAGAAAAGTTCAAGTGACTTATCTGGTTGACAGATTCAAGAGTTTTGTGTTGAAATGCTCATCAGGACCAGATGCTTGCTGGAATTTTATGAGTGTTTTTTTGCTAAAATCTTGAGTTAGTTAACAAAATAAATTACTTTAACTTTTTTTAGTTTCTTTCCACACAGACTTTTAAGCTAGTTCTTGCAGAGGGCCTAATTGAGCCTCCAATCCAAAACTAAAGGGGCCTCTGGTCCAGCTAATTAAACAACAATGATAATTTTGAAGAAATAACTTTGAATTCCTTAATTCCCTCCATGGAACTTCAAAATCTCACTTTAATTCAGGCTATTCAGTCTAATTCCAGTCAAAAGATCAATTTAGACCAAAACTTCTATTTGAGCTGATATTCCAGTTTAGGTTAGAAATTTTAAAAGTTCTGCAGAGTTTGTGATTTAAAGAACTGAACTCAATTTAAGTTCTACAGGATTTTTGATTTGAAGAACTCAAATCAAAAATCCTGTAGAACTTAAACTGAAAAAAAATTGATTTTCTTACTTTACAAAGTTTTGGAGATATTTTACACTAAATTTAAAAAATAAATTTTTAAATTCACAATATAAATTAAAAACTTTATAATCACTAATTTTTTCTTTTCTTCGCACAGACAAACAGACAGAATTTATTGTTTATTTTGATAGAAGATTACAGACCTAGTTATCTATTGAACTCTTTTTGGTTGAAGTCCTGCTAGCCTAAAAAATACATTAAATTCTCCATAACCTTCATAAATTTTTTCAATTATATTATTATTATTATTGTTGTTGTAGTAGTTGTACTTTATATATAATTTCCAGAATATCATATATAGTTTCTATATAATCTTGAGAACATCATATATAAGTACAGAAGTGTACATTTTACAATAAATGCTTGAATATAAAATTCAAACTCAAAATGGATGGACTGCTGCTCAGTTCATAGATATTGACAATCATTTGTGCTTTTAAGTAGAAAGAGTAATGAACACAAGCTCAAGCTTTGATGCTGTTTGAAAGTATATCTGATAAGTTGCTGCACTCAAAAAATCTTCAAAGATATTTGTACCTGAATAACCTGAGGCCAGAGTCTTGATGTCGATCATCAGATTGGCTTGAACCAAAAGTTCTCCCAAAAATACTAGATAGATATTTCATTAGCAAAATATAAAGTTCAATAAATAAATAAAAACTACAAAGCCTGCAGACTGTAACAGTCTTAGATTTCAAAACATATCAATTGCATTAAAAATTCTATTTAATAATTTTAAGTTTTGAATCACGTTGCCACATTAAAAAAATCAGTTAATATACGATAATTTAATACTATTTGAAATCTGAGATAACTAGCATTTTTGATTTGCTTTAAATTTATTATTTCTTTCCTCCACATAATATTTTTAATTTTACCTAAAATTACACAAAGCTAATTTGTTCAATACAAATACAGATTTCCAAAAGTAAATTTATTAAAAAAAACTATTCCCCAAATTTTATTATTTGTATATTTTATGCAATATATAATTTGTATAATATACATATAATAATCTATAATTAAAATATGCAAATAACAGTCTCTCTCTCTCTCTCTATATATATATATATATATATATATATATATATGTATAAAAATCCCCAAAAAGTGGCTTGATGGTAAAATCCCAAAGGAGATCCTATCATTATTAATTATTGGAAATTAAATATTAGAAATGATCCAGCAAGTGAACTCAGTGTAATTTAAATTATTTATTTACAGAGACAATATATATACATATTTTACATAAATTGTTTTAGGTATATAAATGTATATATATTTTAAAAAAATGTTTTAACTATATATATATATATATATATAGTCATCCGCAGACAGATCTGTTTCGCTGTATCACAGCTCATTAGTACGGTTACACTCCGATTGCTACCTAACCTAGGCTCGAAACCCTACCGAATTGGCGTCAATCGGCGACTCTACCCCTAGGCCACAGGGCATTCGGTGGAAGAAGGCAGTCTTTTTAGCACATATCATATTACGCGCTCAATAGCTAGAGTGCTCCAATTCATTTTACTGAATGAGCGATGAGTATATATATATATATATATATATATATGTGTGTGTGTGTGTGTGTGTATAGTAAAAAATAAACCCCAGCTGTTATTATTTCTATATTTTATACAATATATAATACATAATATATGAAAAATATATATAATAATAACATATGATATATATATATATATATATATATATATATATATATATATATATATATATATATATATATATATATATATATATATATATATATATATATATATATATATATATATATATATATAATATACATAATAATCTATAATTATATAATTAGTTCTGTATTTTATATAATATATAATATTTATAGTTTTATAAAAAAAAATCTGTTACTAACTTACATAAAACAAATAAGTCTTTTACACATTAAGAGCTTACTGCTCTATCACATTGAAAGTTAAACAACACCAACCTGTTCAGTACCTAGATGGGTGACTATTTGTAAATGCCTAGGATGTGCAGATGGTGTAGTGGATAAGACCTCAGAATTGTTAATTCATTAGGTTTGTTATATTCACTTAAATGCAAATACCCTTGGAAAATATATGAATGCACATCTTCTATCCCCAGCTATGAGTTAGCTAATACCTAAATGGCTGGCCACTTTGGAATAGCATGGGTTGTAAACTTGAATGGGCAGATGGTGTAATGGATAATGACTCAGAATTGGAGATCATAAAACTGAGTTACGATTCCTGTTGGGTTCATTACATTCACTTATGCACTAATACTCTCCCAGCTATGGGTTAATTAGTAGGACTAGCATCAGAAAATTATTATTATCTTCAAAAAAATCTCATAATCTAAAATCTGGTTGCTTGTTTTGTTTCATGGTATATCAACATCTATGGGTTATTTAATGCCAACATCTAAATATTTTGTTGAACGTGATGTGTCGATAAGCCAAAATTATGCTTGAATGTTTTGGTTATCTAAAATTTCTCTTATAAACTACTTATAACTTAATGATGATTATACATGTTATTGACTTATCTATGATTTAAAAATTAGGTTTGCATAAAAAACTGTTTAATTTAGTCTTTCTTTACTTTCATGTCTTTTCTTCCTTTCTTTTTATTGATTTATCAAACTTTTCTCTTTTTGGGGGGTTTTTCTTATTCCTTTTTATCATTATTTTATTTTTATTTCATATTAAAATATAATTTGAAACTTATGTTTATAATTAATTGACAATATATGTAATTATATTCATGATTTTGTTTTTTTGTTTTTTTTTTTCATGGATATTTTGTCTGTTCCATATTGTCAAGTTAAATGCAATGTCAGTTTGTCTTCCATCTTTTAATGTCTGCTACAATTTTTTCTTCATTGTCTTTTCTTTTGCTGGAGATAAGCATTGCATGATACAGACTTACACAAATATTTGTTCATACTATAAAAAACTGTGTTTTTTTTTCTTTTTTATCAAATAAAAAAATCACAATCAACATCCACATCAACATCAAATAAACCACAAAAATAAAATGTTTTATTAAATATTAATCCCATCTTGTATTTTTACTTTAAAAGAAGTATAGAATATTTTTTTAAGTTCATCTTCTTTTGTTTTTTAACAAATTGATGATCAGCATTAAAATCAAATTAATATTTATTTCAACTGAAATTTATATCATGTAAATTTTTGGTTATAATCATTTTATTTCAATAATTATTATTAATTATTTTGGGTTAATATCGTTCTATCATTATTAATTATAGTTGTTTATCTAACTATTTATTGCACCTAAATATCTATAGTCTAAACAAATCTTCTCCCATATTTTTTATTACTGTATATTGTTCAACTTGTTCAACTTATTATTAGTTAATGTTAATTTCATATGTCTAATTTATAAATTAAAGTTTATCACATGTATATGAATACAAGTAGAACATTATATAGAGTGTTTAATACTCACCACGGTTTAATGCATCAATGGTAGTTATGGAATATATCTCCAAAAAGAGACTCCTGTACTTATCTCATCTAATCTCATCAATTAGAGGAAATTGGAGGTTAAAATTAAAATATTTCACTAATATACTAATATACCAAAAATAAGCTGTAAACTGATTCATTGAAATGAAAACTTGAAATTCCTCAATTAAATTAGAAAATAAAAAATGATGTTGGCTAAGATATATGGAAAATGGACTTTTCTCTAAGTCACACAAATTTTTACAGTATATTGTTAATTTGACAATATTTATACTTTTCAAACTGTTGTCCTAATCTTTATTGCCATGTTTTTATGATGTTTCAGCTGTTGTATACTCCCACCTTCATCAGTTTCTAGGAATTTTGAACTGAACCCTTTATTTCAATCACTGGGGTATATCATTCTCATTGAATGTGAAATGCCACTTCTGGATGCCGTGTAGTTATCTTCCTTTAACTTAACTCTCTAAGTTATTTGTTCACCACTGTTGTAGCCAGGTATTGAACTCACAGCACTTTGGGTTAATTCACTGGAACCAACCAACACCTATATCCACTAGGCCATGTGTCCTTGAGGATGACAATAAAGATGAGGAGAACAGTCCAACAGTCCAAACAGTGAAAATAATGTAAATACTACAAGAAGTACAAAAACATACTGTTATAATTTTGTTATTAGTTACTGTTGTTACTCCCTTGTTTTATTGAATTCACAAACTAATTTTTATACTAGGTTTGTATACATAAGATAATATTTATTAGTTTCAATTTCCGGTGTATTATTTAATAACATTCTTTAAATAATTAACAAAAGGAAGGCTTTAGGAATATAGAGTAACCAACCAGAGGCAAAAGGCCATATCATATGATATACATGATATCCATGTGATATATATAAGATACTATATACTGGTTTCAGTTTCCAGTGAATTAATCAATAGCATTCTTTAAGAAATTAGTAAAAGGAAGGCTTCAGGAATGCAGGGTAAACAATTAGAAACAAAAAGCTACATCATGTGATATTTAAAAAAATATTCTTCCTTCTCTGCTGTCATATTGCTATGGTTTCTATAGCAAGTAATTTTTTTTTATGGAATGGAATTACTTCACAAACAATTGTTTTTGAATTCAGAGTTTTTCTTATCCTAGACTGGTTGTTATCCAAGATTAGAGAACCTAGTCAATATAAACCATAGATTGGGAAAAGAAGAGAGGGATTCATGCTTTTCTTAAGGGCATATGTGCAAACACAAAGGGAACAAGTAAGACTGGAATTTTAACTCAGTGCATTGATTTCATCTTCCATGCTGATAGCTGAACACAACTCTCATGCCCTTTTTAATAAATACTCTCACTCCAGGTCAAAAAAATATTATTTTCTTCTAAATTTCCTACAAAACATTCACACTGTTTCTTCTTTTATATTTCTGTATAGTTTGTCAGTTTTTTCTTCTGATGGTTTTACATGATCCTAACAAACTGATTAAAATTCAAGAAACTGAGCCACTTTGTCTACATAATGTTTTACAACAAATCAAATTATTAAAGAAAGTTGCTTCTCTTCTAAATTACACATATTTGATAACTTATAGCATTTAAGTATTAGGTTATTGCAGAGAGTTAAAATTTTCTGTATTCGAGTTGAATTATGAAAAACAAGCAATTTATCTTTGAGCAACATGGGCATAAATTGTCATCTCTCAAAAACATTAACAAAAATAAAATAATATGAAAATTTCAAAGCAAAATAATTTCTTTTTAACAATAATGAGTTTTTTAACAATAATGAGTTAAGATGAATATTTTCTCCGGTAAAATATGGCTGATAAAACTAAAAGAAATCCTTGGTATTTTTTTACAAGAAAGAATTTTGATTGTAATAAGCACTGGATAAAAGATTATTTGAATTCAATAAAGAATGGTCAAAAGTACTTAAAATAGTTCAATTGGGTTCAGATACTACTTGAATTCTTTCAGACTATTTAGACTTTGTTCTTTGTATTTTGCTATTTGGTATTTGGCCAAAGTTTAGCTCATATCAAAACTGATCTATTTTGAGTATGAAGCGGATAAACTAGAACAGATCATTGATCTGTAATGATGATTTCTTTTATTTCTTTATCTTTTATTGTCAGAGCTTCTGGATTAGTCTTTGTCATTCTTTCTGCAGCCATTTTAGTTACTTTTTAGAAATCACAAGGAATGAAGCATTCTACTTAAAACAAACTCCAAATACCTCCAGGATTCTCCTTGTTTGTTTCAAGAATTAGTTAAAAAATAGAAAAGGAATACCCCAAATGTCTGAGAGCAGTAGTTTCTGTGAAATTCAGCTATATACAATAAACTTAGCTTACTAAATCTGATTTCTATAATATTTTTGAATGCTACATCTTTTCTTCAGATCCCCAGCCAAGATTTTGCTCAGCATTTCTCTTAACTCTTTTGGAGAACTCAGGTTTTTGACAGTAATTAGATTTTTACTTAATTACCAAGAGAAATTGTAATAAATTTCTATTAAACTAATTAATGAATTTACTACATAAAATTAAAATGTTTCCAAAACAAAATAATAAAAAAAATGTGTGTCTACAGAACTGTTAATTCTAAGAAATATAAAGTGTGCTAATATGGAGTCTGAATATGTTTGACACAACCCCTTATTTTTGGGCTTGTAAATATATTGATCTATATATGGAATCATATATTGTATATTTAATTCTGCTTACATTGATACCCATTCCTTATCAGAGCATCTATATACCTATGTTGACATAAAGCAAAGTACTAAGAAATAGAAAAAAATTTTGCTAGAAACATGGAAAAGAGTAATAAACTGCTGCATTTCCTATTGTATGGCAGTAAGTGCTGGACAATCTCCTCAAAAATGAAGAGGAGATTGGAGGAATAGAAATGTGGTTCTACAGAATGTAGCAGATGATACAGTGGATGGAACATGTGAGTAACTACAAAGTTTTGGAGAAAATGAAAACAAATAAGAAGCTAATACTTAACAACAGGAAAAGACAGTTGAGGTTTCTGGGAAATATAGTGAGTAAAGAGGGCTGGGAAAATCTGACACTCACATAACAGACAGAGGGCAAAATGAAAAAAAATTTATAACATAGTTACTGAGCTTGAGAAAAATGGCTTAAGAGAAAAACAAAGAAAGACAAAATTTATAAAAGCTACAAAATATGTTGATAGCACATAAAGCAGAAGAAGAATTTTAAGAATAGAATATGTACATTGTGGTGTAATGAACATTGACTTGGAATGAGAAATCAAAGAGCCAAGTTTGAATTTCAGTTAAATTTATTTAATTCATTTGTGCACAAATAATCTTGGTAAAGATATTAATCCATCTCTTCTCCCTCCAGCTATGGGTTGAATAGAAGGACAGACTGGGTTCTGTAGCCTTGGTTGGAAATCAGTCTACTTCAGAAAGTAATGGTAACCTACTGTGGGAAAATCTTCTGTCTAGTCAGTCATGTCTTAAAAGAGATATGATCATCTAAATGCGTATGACATATTGCAGTTAAATGACTAATACAAATTATATATATATAACATAGCACACTTGGTATACAATCCAGGTAAATTCTGATAAAGATGAACTCAAAAGAACTCAATGTTAAATTCATTTATTTAATTTAACAGAGTAATATAATTTATAAAAGATTTTAGATTATTACAATGGGTAATATACATATTTTACCGCGTCATGATGTTATTATCATGGCCCATCTGATGAGCCACGATAATAACATCATGACGCGGTAAAATATGTATTACCCATTGTAATAATCTAAAATCTTTTATAAATTATATATATATATATATATATATATATATATATATATATATTTTTAATAGATTTTCTATCCAACATTTCTTATTATGATAAACATTATTTCTAGTGGGTGGGTATTTGAGTTACTCTCCTGGGATTTGTTTTTTTATAATTTTGTTAGTAAGACTTTTCAATTTTGATTGGTTGTTTTTAATTTCTCTATTTAATAAAATAAAATGAAAAATTAGAGATAGCAACTCAAATACATGTATGCACTAAACATTTATACAATAAAAAAATTATTTATAAAAAAATATTTATGGTCTTGGACACTGATTGAGAATTATGAAGAAATGGTAGACTTTAAAAACAGTAGCAGCTCACACACTTACACATTTCTTTGGATACGGAATTTTATTTCATCTATACCTATCTCATACTTGGTTTTATATATATATATATATATATATATATATAAAGTTTAAATCTAATTTAACCATATTTAAAGTCATAACTTAGGATTCTGGTTATAAGTCAGTATTCTGACATAGACTGACATGGGATCAAACAATTTCATCCAACTGTTTCCTGTCTGTATAGGTCAGTCAGTCAGTTCATATCAGTCAGTCAGTTAAATATCATATGTGATACATGCTTAACCAATCATGTCTTTTTCAGTCCCTGACTGACTAAACCATGGGTTGCCATTTCTTTATGTGGTAGACTGTCTGCTAACCAAGATTATAGAACCCAATCTGTCCTTCTATTCAACCCATAGCTAGAGGAAGAAGTGATGGATTACCTTTCCCAAGGGTATTTACTCGTAAGTTAATGCACTGAATTCAACTGGAATTAGAACTCGGTATCTTAGATTTCTCATCCCAAGCCAATATCTACTGTGCCACAGCGTACATTAGAGGTACATTTTCTAAAACAAAAAGGTACATTGTAAAGGTATATTTTCTTCCTATGATGGAGAATTTATTTGTACATATTAATATCAGTTCAGGGTCAATACCAATTACTGAGAATCAACAATAAAAAAAGTGTCTACTAGAATAAGTAAGATCTCAGATATTACTGAGGTCCATTTCAGAAAGATTTATTAAAACCTTACTAATTGATTCCTCAATATGTATGAAAATTGGCACAGAATTCATCAAGATATACACTGTAAATATATTGTGCCAGATATCCTTTTTATAAAATGATAAAATCACTGTGCATCTATTATAATCCAAAAGTAATTATACACTTTTAATTTAGAGACTTGTCTATAACGAAACTAGTGTTTCTGATCAATTGGACTGACTGGGTTAGAATTAATAGTTTGTTCAGTTCTCATTATCTGCTTGGACAATGTTTTAATTGAATGTTTTATTTGCAAAGGTTTTCTCTAGCATCAGCCAGACTTGAGCAAACACAGCCTTGTTAGATGTTACTGGACAGACAAGTGCAGATTACAGAATGAGCAAATATTTACTAAAGACGAGTTGAAGAGCTCAGTAGTAAAATAAAAGCAAAATAATTAGAAAAGAGACATCAAGAGAAAGTAAATTATACAAACGAACAATCTTTCCCTTTTTAAATGAAAATCTATTTTTAGTCTGATTTGTTCTTTCTTAAGGATTAAATGTTCAGCATTTTATTATATTTAGTCAAATAATAATAATATTTTGTAGTTTCTATCTGCTTTTATATATATTTTTAAATCTTTTGACCCCAAGTAAAACAATAACGCTAGTAAGACACATGGATTTGTTGAGGGTGAGAGAATATGAAAAAAAAAACTTAAAAGAAAAAGAACAGTAAAAGAACAAGAATTAAGAAAACAAGATAACAAGTGGCATTGCATTTAAATTTTTGAAGTTCAAGTTGGAAGAGCATTTCAAGCAGGAGAAGTGTGAGAGAAGAAACTGTTAGTATAGAACTTACTGTTATATATAGCCATTTCAACTGTGAAAGGATAAGACCTATCTATCAGTCTAGGCCAGCCATACATGATGCAGACTTGGGTAATCATGTCTCTTTTGATCCATGGTTGACTAGGCAAAAGATTTTCTCACACTAGGTTGTCATTTATTTCTGCAGTAGACAGGTTTCTAACCAAGGCTATAGAACCCAATCTGTCAATCCAAGGGCATTTGTGCATAAGTGAATGAAACAACTGGAATTTGAACTTGGCTCTCCAATTTCTCATTTGAAGGCAATATTCATTGCACCACAATGCACATCCACCAGTCTAAGTACTGTGCTTAAATTTTTAAAGTTGAGATATCAAAAAGGAAAGCTCATCTGAACAATTACAGTAAAAATATTTTCAGAAAAGGCACAAAGAAGCTACATTACTGAAGTCAAGATACCATGTCAGGAACAACAACATTGCATATTCTTTGAATTTTATCAAGAGTCTCTAAATAAATAACAGAAACACTAGATTAGATGTGGCAGCAATATTCCATGCATTAATGAATTTATAGATGTGCAAGATATATTTATATGTAACAAAATAACCTATCAAGGTATAACTCTGAAAAAATTTAAATAATAGAATGAGGTGAAATAAGTATTATAGCTTTTTTTTCTGTTTTTGAGATTAAAAGAAAATTATCAATTATAATACAGAAATTATTTTATAAAAATACATTATGGGATTATAAGTCTTTTTAAGGCCTAAATATCAGGGTAGACTGGAATCTCTAACCATGGTAACTATCCTAGGAGAAAGAAAATTCTAGAATTGAAAACTTAGCCACTAGAAGCTGTATAAAGATGGCTAAAACATGAGGTGAAGATACCATATCTGTAAATTAAAAACATAAAAATTTGAATAATTATCATTAATATCATATACAAATGAAAATATATTCAAGTTTAAAAGTTTGCAGTTCAGTTACTGAATTACTTTAAAAGATTTAAAACATTTTGAATGATGCAAAATAAATAGTTTACTGGCTAAAATGTCCATTTTTTTCTACTGTCTTCTGCCATCTGGCAAGCTAATTCTGATCTTTCTCAATAAACAACTTCTCAAGATTTTTACAGTAAGCAAGGGAATTAAATTCTTTCATTATAACAATCCTGAAATACATGAGAAGCCAAAGGTGCAATATCTGCAAAATATGGCATGTGTGTGGAAACTCTACTCAAATATGTAAGAATTTTAGCCCAGAGAAATGCCAAAGAGACATGTAGTTTAGCCTTATCTTCATGGATTATTATGCAATTTCTAATTCAGGGTCGTTTTTGTCCATTACTGCTTCTGCTAAGTCTAACTGGAAGTAGTAAGTATTTAAAGATGAGTCAATAGTGTAGTGGATGTTGGAAAAGAAAGTGAAATTATCATATCAAATTGAAATTCTTACAGAGCCTGTTGTGTTCACTTTTGTACTATTACTGATGGGAAGGGCATGACTTCATCTACCTTCCATCAAAATTGTTGGCCATTGATTAAGTAGCAAGATAGACTGGGCTCTCTAGCTTTGAGTTGCAAAGAAAAGTAAAATGCTGTATTCAAAACTGTGGTGAAGTAAAAAAAACAAAAAAACACTCCACTATCTTTGCATGGCAATTCAAAGATAAAAAAGAAAAGGAATCTGTAGAGAGTTGTGCTTACTTATATCCTGAAAGAACATGGTATTAAGTTATATTATATTATAAAATATTAAGATATTTGAATCAGTTGTTCTTTTATCTCCAGAAATATTTTATAGTGTCATTCCTATCTGAAAAATACAACCTTTCCTGGATAAAGATCTGACTTTCATATGATTTGTGGTGGTTTATTTTGCATATCAGACAATTTCTTCTGCTCCACATTGGTGTAAAGTATCTATTTTTCATCATCCACTTGTTTAAAAGGTAAAACATTTTACTATGTTTTTAAGTACTGAATCTCAAATAGAATGCAGTCAAATAAGTCTTGCATTTTAGTTCATGTGTAAACAGCACAGCAATGTGACTAACATAACTAAATTAGTGCAACTAATTCTCACTTATTGATTTGGATATCTTTGAGTATGTTGTCTAATTCTTACATCATATATTGTCAATTATTCATAAGTAATGCACTGGTTTGGTTGCTACTAACCTCATCTGGTCAACCTGACCATGGTGCATCATTTAGTAAGAAATATCTGCCTAATTGCAAACCATTTTATGATATATTTTATAATTAACAGTTTTTCCTTGACACTTTTTGTTTTTACACATCTCTTTAAAATATTTTATTCTTTAAAATAAAAAGCACAAAATACAGTGATGCTGTCACCGTCAATGTTAAAATCAAGTAACAAAACTGTCCCAAATTTTAACAAATTCTTTTACAAACTACATTTTTTGTTATAACAGCTACTGCAATATAGCCAAAATCAATTATTTTGAATGAAAATAATTAAAATTAAATTCTCCTTATGCTATCTCAGGACAAAAGACAAACTTTTTGGTCAACATGATAATATTGATAGACTATAACAGAATACAAGATAAAATTGCTACTTTTTTTATGATTGTAATCATTTCATCCCAAGCAAGATAAAGTCATAAAGATGCAAGGGTTTACTGAGTGCAAAAGAAGATAGAAGAAAAAGAAAAATAGTTTTTAAGGAGAGAGAACAATAAAAGAACAGGAATTAAGAAGACAGAAGATAACGATTGATATCACATTCAAATTTTTAAAGATCAAAGTTGACTAAAAAGCAAGAAACCGGAACAGAGTTTCACAAATGAAAAGAGTAAGAGAAGAAAGTGTTAGCATATACGGAAATAATTTAGCTATCAGTATTATGTAGCTGTAGACATATGGGAGACTGTAGAACTAAAATACCAACAAAGGATGCCCTGACTTGCTAAAAGTTTTATTTTGATTTAAATAACCTGGAAAATAATAGGATTACATAATTTTTATTGCTCCTGATTTCAATATTATTTTATTACTTCTGATTTCAATATTATTGAATATCAAATTATTAATATTAGATATTATTCATTATTTTATTATTCCTGATTTAAATATTATTTTATTACTCTTGATTTCAATATTATTGAATATTAAATATTATTCAATATTTTGTTACTCCTGATTTGAATATTATTTTATTACTTGTGATTAAAAATATAAATATATTACAATCAATTTCAAAAACAATTATAATAAATTATTACTCAATTACTCCTTATTTCAATATTATTGAACTCTTAAAAATTGATTTTCCCCTAATTAAAAAATTATATACATTTATTGGTTTAAAAAAATCCTTGGGAAAAGTTTCTTTTAACAAGTTTTTTAATAGATTTGCTGTTATTGATTTTCAACAAAACATATAGCATAAGCTTTATAAATGCTTTCTGGCATAAAATCAAAATTGAAAAGAAAAATCAAACACTTCCCCATTATAGAGCGCATTGCTTGCAAGAATACACAAATACCAAAAGGATTGATCTCTGTGATCTTTTGAACATGTCAAGAAGATGGGAAGTTAGATCAGAGGAAGTGTCAGACAAAAAGAGAATCAAATAAAAATATCTGTGCAACAACAAAACAACAACAGTCACTAATTCTATTTTTCTGCTTTTGAATGCTAAGAAGCTCAAACCATCACCTGGAGGAGATATAGATTTTCAAACATTGTGAATTTCAATTTCACTTTAACATAAATGTATACAAGTATACACTGTAGAAAACACACATACACACACACACACACACACACACACACACACACACACACACACATATATATATATATATGTATAAGTTTAATTTTTATTTTTAATATTGAGCACTTTTTTTGCAAAAGTCTGCTTACTTTAAATGTGTTCATTTTCAGTAATCTACTAGCCAATGTGTTTTGTTAGGTGGAAATGTTATTTATTATTAATTTATAATATATAACTTGGAGCATAGAAAAAAAAGTCAAACCATGCACATTAAACATATTAGTTGCTCACTGAATGAGACTAACCACAATTTTGCTATTCCAATTAAAAGAAAAAACAATTCACTAAGAGAAAAATGCTTAGAAAGTGCTTTAATTTGTAAATTTGTAGCTAGGTTCTTACAATGTTTGGCCATTCTTGGCAGACCTTCTCTTATCACAATATAGGATATTTAATAACAAAGATGAAAACAAAAAGGAAAAGAATCTAAGTTAAATTGACAATATTATATATCCAAAACACATAAACATTTTTTTTATAAATTTAAAATTCCCAAAATCTCTTGTTTGTGTGCATGTGTAACTATATCATTTAAACAAACCTAGCAAACCTTGTCCGATGAACTAATAAGAGATGAAATGCATCACAAGAAAATTTTTCCAACTTTGTTATACATCATTCCTCTAAAATCTTGATATATATTTATATATCCTAATCTCATATATATATATATATATGAGTATCCATTAAAAATACTATTTAAAGAAATAAATTTTATATATATATATATTTATAGTTTTTATTATTAAACAGAATATTTTTTATTTACATTTATCAGCCTAAATTTACTTACATCTATTAGCAAAAATATGCATTCATATTTTCTAACAAGATTTCTTGAATATTCAGCCCGGTAAATGTAAATGAAGAAATATACTGTTCAATAATAAAAAAACACAAAATCTACTTAAATATTAGTATGAGTATTGATTAAAAAATAATATTTAAACAAATAAATTAAAAATATGTTGGATTTAATCCATTTCTTAATATATATATATACACATAGATAATATCTTATGTCTATGGTACGACTTGGAGTTTCATGCATTATGCAATCATCATAGCTTCCAGTTGTGCCATGGATGTAAAATAATATGTATAGTTATTAATTTATGTATATTATGCAGCTCTGTTCATACATTGATTAATGTGTTTTATTAACACATAAATAATAATACTATACAAATATACACCCTCCTCGTGTATATATTTATTAATTTACGTCACTCCATATATATATATATTAAAATAATAAATATCTATGGTTTATATAAATGATCCTTAGCAAACTTCAGATGTTCCTAGACATGTAATGTCTTCAAAAGCAATCCTTTTTATGTTCTATTGGATTGCAAGTCATGAAACTGTATCCAGCAACAAGGCCTCTGATCTCTCATTAGGATGCTTGGTAGAGTGTGGAATTACCTTTTAATTCCTGTTGTACCCAGGTTCACCCTGACCTGAGGTGGTTGCACCTGTTTGATTCCAAGCTATGGGTAAATAATGATGCCCTCCACCCAAACTAAAACCAAACATAATAAAAGTATAGAAATGTGTTTTTATAGTAAAATAACATTAATACATTTTTATATAAAAAAATACCAACAATATGCCCATACTAACAAACTGGAGTAACTTCACCTAAATCAATTTAAAATGTTATCAAACAACCAACATGAAAGAACTTTCATGACATTAATATAATAACCTACAATTTCTTAAATCAAATTGTATTCCAAAATATAACATTAACAAAACAACACAAAATACATATCACTGCCTTTAATAATCATGTTATGTATGTGCACAAATGCTGAATATCATCTACCACATATTCAATTGTGAAAGCAGAATAACATATATCATATTTTTAATCCTTCCAAGCTCCCAAGGAAATTTTATTTTGTCATTAAATGATCCATAAAGAGTTGATATACTGTTAAACAGATAAATCAAATCAATCAGCAAGCCATGAAGGCAAAGGGTGTTGCAAGAGAATGGACTGTAACAAATTCTCTGATGCTCGGGAAGCTTCTAACAACTCTTCATGAATAATCTTTTTCTGTTTTCTTACTATTTTGCTTGCAAGAGAAAAAGAAATCTTTCAAAGAGCATTAGATTCAGGGCAGTTCACTGTTGAGTCATGTTTTTTTTTCACTTCCAAACCATTTACAGACAATGTTGCAAGCTTATTTCTTGTGGCACTTGTACCCTTATTTTTACAATAATGGTTTAACTGCATTATTTTTAATTTCCTAAAAATATTCCTTCATCTTCAGCTTTATTGCTCTTACTGTAATGATGGTTAGCAGTCAACTGATAAACAATACCATTATCCCAGGAATGTTAACTAGCGCTTAGAATGTTCTAGAATAACCTAAAGCTGTTTAGAACCAACCACCTAGAAATGTTCTTTCTCTTTTGCTATTAGTTTCTTTCTTTTATAACTGAGCATTGAATATTTTTTACTCTATTTTGAAATATTTATCTTGCATATTATAATTGCATTTGTTGAATTTTTTGCTTATATTTATGGTGCCATTTTAAGGTAAAGGTTTACTATACATGTCTTTCATTTTTGCCTTTGGGATGTAGACAGTCATAAATCTCCACATATTTCTTTTTCTTTATAATCTATGAAAAGCCATGCATTCTTGAGAAAGATAGTGGATGATTTCCAGTTATTTTCACATTTTGAAATTCAAAGTGATCTTTTTCTTCGACTTGTTAGAAAAGGCCAGAGAGCCCAATCTACCTTACTACTTAACCTCTAGCTATGGAGAGAAGAGATGGTTTTATGTCTTTCCCCAAGAGCATTAGTGAGAAAATAAATGCATTAGACTAGCTCAGAATTTGAACTCAGCCCACTGATTTCTCTTTCTGCACTGATCTGTTGCCATCTCTTGACATCAGATTCATGCAAGTTAATAATGAAATAAACTGTTTACTGTGTAGATTGAATATTTGCTTTCATTAAATATCTGTCTATATTTCTGAAATGTGGTATGTAACTATTCACACTATTTACATTGTTTGGACTGTTGTTCTCGTCTTTATTGCCACATTCACAATGTTTCCACCATTGTACACTCTGGTTTTCTTCAGGAACTCTATATTTATGAGATGAGTATTCGAACTATTTACATTCTTCAGACATTTGTCATCATCTTTATATTGACCTTCACAATGTTTCAGCCTTCTTCAGGAGCTCTCTATATTTCTGAGATGAGGCATTGTAACTAATTAAATTCTCCAGACTGTTATGCTCATCTTTATTGCTACATTCACAACATTTTGAATGTTGTATGCTCGATACATCTTCAAGATATTACTAATATTTCTGAATATTGTAACTATTTAAACTATTTACATTGTTCGGACAGTTGTCCTCATCTTTATTGTCATACTTACAACAATTCAGCTATTATATATTTCAGCCATCTTCAGGTGATTGGAATTTTAAAACAAACTCTTTATTTAGTCCACATAAGTAGATTATTTTAGTTTCAATTATTTTCTCTTAGTAATTCAACTCTCCAAGTTTTCCTCACCTCTGCTATGGCCAGGTATTGAATTCACCGCTCACGGACACATGGCCCAATTGATAAAAGTGTTGGTTGAAGTAATGTAATGACTTGACCCAAAGACAAACTGAAATATCTAGAAGAGGCATGGCATGTGAAACTAGAACAATCTATCCCAGTGGACAAAAAGGGTTCAGTCTAAAATTCCAATCACCTGAAGAAGGTCAGAGCATACAATGCTGTGAAAATGACAACAAAAGATGAAGAAAACAATCCAAACAATACAAATAGTATAAACATATCATTTTCCTACTTCTTGTGTTTGTGTGTGAGAGTGAGCACCTTTGCTCATAGATTTTTTCTTATTCCACATGAGTGAAAACTAAGGACATTTTTAAATACTATGTCCCTTATTGTCATTATAACTTTCTACAGATTTCTGTTTGTTTGGTATTTATGAAGAGATAGTGACATGGTTTTCTTTTGCCTTCTACATGATTTGAAATTCAGAGTTTTCTTTTTATTAGATGGGTTGGCACCTAAAGATAAAATGCCAAGTCTAGTCTGCTATTTAACCCAAGCATTTGTGTAAAAGTAAATGCATTAGACTATCCTGCAAACTTATTTTAATTTCTGTGCTTATATCTGTTACACTAACTGAACATCCTATACATGTAGGTTTCTTTTCTTCTTCTATATGCTGTATCCTTTCATGACAGTAGCAATTATGCCTCTCCACAATTTCTTGTCCTTTGTAGCTTTTAATAAATGTTATCATTTTGCTGTCTATTCCAAACTCTGCTTTGTTATCTATTCACTCACGTTTACCATGTAGGTTATGCATTGTTTTCTTATTTTTCTCTTGCTTTTAATCTGTCCTGTGAGTATCTAATTTTCAAAGCCCTCTTTCCTTCTTATGTACCCTAGAAATTTCAGCTTCATGAAGTTTAATATAAGTGTCCCTTTTTTCTTTTTCATTTTCTCTAAAACTTTATGAAGTGGAGATTGTCTAGCACTCACTTTCATATAGATGTACTAATATTACATTACAGTATTCTTTTCTGTGCTTATATCTGAACATCCTATAAATGCAGGGTTTTTTCTTCTTCTACATGCAGTGTCAATACAGGACATTGGCAATCATAGCTCTTTATAATTTTCTGTCCTTTGTAGCTCTTAATAACTTTTGTCTTTCCAGTTTTAAGTTTATAAGTATCCTGTCTTTTTTCATTACTCATATGTTTGAAACATGGTATTCACGGTATTCTTCTGTAGAACCACATTACTATTGTCTCAAGTTTTTACATTATCTTTGAGGAAATTGTGCATCATTTTCTAGCATATAGAAGGATTAATAATAAATAACTGCTTAGTATTCTTTCTTTGTTGCTAATGAAATTTTCCTGTTTCTTAATACTTTGCTTAGCTTTTAGAAGGTACCTTTCACTATCTTAATATATCTTTGAAATTTAAGTGCCACACTTTTTATCCTCTGTTAAAATACTTTCCAGATATTTATATTGTTGTACTTGTTTGATTTTGTTATCTCCAATTTATAATTTGCTTGCTGGCCGTCCCCTTTGCTAACAAGCATGCATTCTCTCTTCTTGCAATTGATGTTTAGTGCTTTGTTCTCACTTTCCTTCACTACTTTCTGTAGGAGTCTTTGTAGTTTCTTTTTTATGTCTATTATCATCACTGTGATATTAGCATATTTTATGTTAATGCAGTAAACTGGTCTTTGTGTGGAATGAATATAAAGAACTGATATACTTATGAACTTTTTCAAGGTAATTTAAGCATCAAGGTAATTGCAAACAGTTATGATTAAGAAAACATTTATTTTCCATAATATTTTCAAAATGGAAAATTTAATCAAGTTTATTATTTATCATATTTAATAAACATTTACAATCATGCAATCTTATTTTGTCTAATATTTTCCCACAATCTGGAGTAATTATAAAAAAAATGTTAATTGTGAAATGTAGCTTTTATGATAAAATACCCTTTGCTATTATGCACTTAATCTGTTCCTGACATTAGTATATTATTTTAATGCAACTGTGTCTTTGGCAATTTCAAAACATGAAATTAAAATAATTGCAAAGATTCTATCAACTTATAATTTTTGCACATCGACAATTTGAAAACTCTATGCTACATGACAAAATTTACAGACTTTCAATAAACATGGAAAAATATGGAGTTCCAAGCAATTCCTTTTGCCAATCTCACTTTTGACCTGGTCTTTCACAATTTCATTTATCCTTTCCAGTTTGGGCCAACTGACCATTTCAACTCTGAACCCCTAGAGCTAAAATTCTATCTATCCACACTAGAGTAGATTTCTGCAATTGATTTCTGAAAATGGCTTGTCTTACTTTGTTTGACTGGCCTCAGTTTCAATAAGTCACTTTTAATAAAGACTTCTTTTCTGCACTTTCTTGTAGTAGTCCCATATAAAATCAATAGACATTTAGATCATTTCTAATTTGGTTTCTAGACAGAATAAAAAGGATGGGCAATACTTTCAGATAAGAAAAGAAGGTGATATGATTGATTTTTGTGATTCACTGATTTTAGAAGCATTTGGCTCAAAGAGAGAAAGTGCATTAAACTAGAGTCATTAAACAACAATTTCTAAAAATCGATAGAAATGCAGTGAAATTATAAACTAATGAAATATTTTCTTCTTCTATGTGCTGTGTCCCTTCAGGATGTAGGCAATCATAGCCTTCTACAATTCCCTATCCATTGTAGCTCTTAACACCTCTTCTCCTGTTACCCACTCAAACCCTGCCCTGCCATCTATCTTCTAAAGTCCATCAAATATGTCATGCATTGCTTTCCCTTGTCTCTTTTACCCTTTATCCATCCTGTAAGCATCAGATTCTCCAAGAGCTCCTTTCTCATGACATGTTCCAGAACCTTCAGTTGGCTTTTCTTGATGTGAAGTATCAGTTTCCTTTTTGTGCCCATCCTCTCCAAAACATTGTCATTGCTTGCAGGTTTAGTCCATGGTATCCTCAGCACACTTCTGTAGAACCACATTTCAGTTGCTTCAAGTCTTTGCTTTATCTTTGATGAGATTGTCTTGTATTCATTGACATATCAAAGGGCAGTCATCACATAACAATCCAGTACTCTCTTCTTTGTTTCCAGTACCAGAATTAAAATACAGAGTTAATATTTCATGATTATAGTAAATAATTTTAGATCAGTCACATTAGTTGGCATTTATAACATCAGATCTATCAAATACTCACTTCATATAAACTAAATTTAGTAATTCATTGGAGTTGTTACGAAATAAAAGACAGGAATTTGAGAAGGCCTATGATCACCAGTAAACTGAAAAGATACATACACACATGTACGTGTATGTGTGTGTATGTATGTGTGTTTGTGTGTGTGTATATATATATATACACACACACACACACACACACACACACACAGACTCTAGAGAGCACTAGATTAGCAGTTATGTCCTATTGTTATACAGTTAAAATGTCGACCTGTAACTTTAAGTTTTATGCTTAAAGTTTCTTCCCTCACACTACTCTCTTGTGGAAACCTTTTTCAGTTTCTTGTTTTCCATTCAATTCAGAAATTTTTTGAAATTTATTATTCTCAGAATTTAAATGACTTTCAAATAACTTTTATGATTCTGCTGCTTTTATGACAGCATCATATTAGTTAATTAATCAGGCCTATAAATAAATGTATGTCATAATAAATATGTAAACAATGACAAATAACTTAAGAAAGACTTATTAAACGACAAAAATAACCTTCATTATAAATTATATGAAAAGAGGAGATTTTCTTTTTCTTGGTCTCTTCATATACCAAGTCAATTTTTATAAATAAAAGAAATTAGGTTTGTACTTCATCATCAAAATGAAATACAGAACCAATGGAACTCATATCACCTTTTTTTCAATATTTATCTTTTGTATTCCTGAAAAATAATTGATTTACTTTATTAATATTGGAAAGGCACTTTCAACAAATAACCCCAAATAACTTTGCTTTGGAGCAATGGTTTTGTTTCTACTTTCACATCTTCAATAATAAAACAAAATTTGAAGACATTTTTTACAAATGTAATTCAAAAAGTTATTTTTCAAGGATACATCTCAGATGCTCGTTTTTATTGTTTCTTTCATTCAAATTACAGAATAAGACAAAGAGCAAATCAATGAACATAATCATTTCGGATAATATTTACTGTCAAGTCTTTCATATTTCTAAACATCACACTTGTAATTTGAATTGAAAATCAATGCATTATTGATAATCTATTATTCATTTTCTGTAAAACAAATTCTGTAAACAAAACCAAATTGGTATCCATATTAATGAGAGGAATTTGGCATAACCCCAAAGATTTATCTTAATTATTGATATATTACTAGCTTATTTCTACATTTTTTTGTTTTAATCATTTCACCCCAAGCAAGATGATAATGCTACTAAGATGCAAGGGAAGTGGTACTGGGAGTGAAAGAGAAAGAGAAATCTTTAGTGAAGAGAACTGAGGAAAGGACAATAAAGAAACCAGTTTAGAAAGACAGAAGATGGCAACTGATATTATATTTAGATTTTTTACATAGTAAGTGGCAAGAAAGCAAGTAATCGGAAAAGAGTTCCAAAGGCAAGAATTGCAAGAAAAGAAACTACTAAAAAATAACAGACTGTTCCATCTAGATAGTTCAACAGTAAAACAGTAAGATCTATTTGCCAATCTAGTAGCACACATAAATTCAGGATGTCAAGGCACGAAGAAAAAAAATCATAACAATTGCTATGAAAATATTTATAGAAAAGAGAGTGGGAAACCATATCATGATGAGAAAATGACTGAATTCTAAATACCAGATCAGGATCAATTACATAACAAACCGTTCTTTAAATTTTTTCAAAAAGCTCAAGATATATAGTAGAAACACCTGACCAGATATGGTAGTAATATTCAATGCATGGATAAAGAGTAGATTTATAAATGTGCAAAATGAATTCTGAAAAGAAATTTTTCTAGCACAACAACAGAGTGAATCAGTTTTTCTAGCAGTAGTAGCAATATTCAATTATTACAGTTTTTCAAAGAATGTATAAAATTTAGTTCTTAGCTATACAAAGCTAGATCATTATTGATCTAGCCTGACACAATTATTATCAAATTTTGAAAGAAGATTGTATGAGAAAAAAGTCAAAACAAGTACCACTGGTTAGGTGAAATGAAAAGAAGACATGAACTGTTAAGATAAAATTTTTTGTATAGCCAATATAGTGGATCAAAGTTGAATGTCTCTCTGTTGGTGAGGTAAGCAACCTGAAAAATGGGGAGAGTTAGTAGGGCCTGTAGTTGATGCTTGTGTCTGGTCAGTTAACTGAGGTCTTCGGTGGTGATATTGACAGCCTACAAACTACTTCATGACTGCTAACAGTGTTGTGAGTGGCATTCTTAAAAGCTGACAGAGTGGACTATGACTCAACATTTTTAACATGCATTTAGCTTTAGTGGCAATGTCCATGATTGTCGCCTTTTAAATTGTATTTGTTTTTTTCATTTTGTTAGGCAGATATGATGCACAGAATCCCTGCAAAGAGAGCAACTTATTTACTTTTAGTTTTGCTTTCTTAGCTTTCACATCTAGCTGACAAGTTTTGATATAGAGTGAATCAGAAAAAGATCCTGTCTGAAGTAGAATATAAAACAAACATACAGATAATTATATTATTGATTCAAATATACATAATTATTATTTATGAAAACTTACAAATGCATATTAAATTCAGTCAGTCAGTTAAGTGCCATGCAGGATACACATTTGGGTAATGATGTCTCTTTTGATCCATAACTGAATAGGCAGAAGATTTTCCTGCTGCAGGTTGCCATTTCTTTCTGTGGTAGACTGATTGCCAACCAAGAACACAATTTTTCCTGCTATTTAACCCATAGCTAGAAGAAGAAGGAATGGATTAATACTTTTTCCAAGAATATTTGCACATAAGTGAATAGAACAAATTCAACTAAAATTTTAAATTGGCTCTCCGATTTCTCATTCTTAGTCGATATCTACTGCACTACAATGTACATCCATATTCTTTTTCTTCTATGTGCCATGTCTCTTCAGGATGTAGGTGATCATGGCTTTCCTCAAATTTACAAAATAGCTTGTAATGTTTTTTAGTAATAATGTAATTTATGATGTGATAAATATATAACAGATTTAAATTAATGATTAAAATTCCAAATAGTATATTTCACAAAATGAAATAAATTTTCAATTTAAGAAACTTTATTCTTATTATTCTTATCTGTCATTCTTTGTTCAGAAGACTCAAAAGTAGATCAATAAATAAATAATTCTACACAGCATTGACCAAAGTCATTTATTGTGTGAATGCAAAAAGATAAGAAAACAATTTGGTTTTTAAAGATTGTACAACACAATGTGCCAAGAACATTACTCATTCCTAACACATCAAACTGAAATGAAAAGGAAATTATATTGTAATAATCGATTTATTTTCTCTTCTGAGGATGATGAGAGCAATCATCAAACTTTAAACCAAATCAAACTCATTTACTTTTGAGTTCATCAAATATTGATTGCTTTCAAGTATGTTTTTTCAGGGTTACTTTAATCTTATACATTATTTTCATCTAGTTCTTCAATTGTTTGGTAAGGTTGGTGCCAACTATTGAAATGGCATCTATTCAAATTGTTTAAATTATTAGTAGTTCTTACATATATATATATTGTTTAAAGTTTGGTACAGAGCAGCATACATGATATTTAGCAGATGAGGTGTGAAAATAAAAGTCACCATACTTTAGTGATACTTACTCACCAACTAAATATTCTCTCCCCATACATATACAAAATTTTAACAATATAACAATATAATTATACAATAGATCTATTTTAAGCATTATAAATATATATGTATACATATAGAAATTTACAAAACTGGCATTAGCTGACATGTTTTAATTTTCATTTATTTAATACTATTATTTTTTTTAATGAATACTCATATTTGAGTGGAAAGCCTGTTTATTTTTTATATATACAGTTAAACAATGCATTATAATTTCCACTAGCCTTAAATATTTGAGAAATTTCTGGAAAATATTTATCTTCTAACAATTTGAGTATGTTGGGAGTATGCAGGTTCGATTCCTGCTGGAAGATATCAATAAATGCTTGGTGTATGTATATCTATACATATTCATGTATGATTATATATATATATATATATATATATATATATGTGTGTGTGTGTGTGTGTGTGTGTGTGTGTGTGTGTGTGTGTCTATGCATGTATATATATCTATATATATAAATGTTTATGTATGTCTCTATACCTATATATATGTGTGTTTATATGTATGCATATATATATATATATATATATATATATATATGTGCATGTATATATATCTGTGTATATATGTGTCTGTATGTATATATGTAAATATCTATATATCTATATATATATATGTGTATGTATATATATAGCTATATTTATATGTGTGCATGTATATATATATATGTGTGTGTGTGTGTGTATGTATATATGTGTATATCTATATACATGTGTGTATGTCTGTATATATCTATATATATATCTGTGCATCTATGTATATATATATATATATGTCTGTATGTATGTATATATATATACATGTGAGTATGCATGTATATATATTTATATATATATGCATATATATGTGTGTGTATGTATATATATATGTGTGTGTATATATATATGTATATATGTATGCATGTATATATGTATGTGTATATATATGTGTATGTAGCTATATATTATATGAATGTGTATGTATATATGTATGGATGTATATATATGTGTGTGTGTGTGTGTGTATGCATATATATACGTATGTATATGCATGTGTGTGTATATATATATATATATATATATATATACACGTATATATATCTTTTAGTATAGTGAAGTAAAATTTAAATCTGTTATCTAGATAAGTTTTAAAGCCTCTCACAATCAATAAAACTCAAATCGACCCTTTGCCACAAAGCAATATGTATTCTTCCGAAAATATGAAAAGAAAATAACTTGATATTTGTGAGAAGAACTTCTCCGTGTGTAGCAGTAAAGGTGATGGTGGTGGCAGGTGTCCATTGTGATTTTACATGACAGCTGACAATAGTTTGATTTTGTCATTGTTTTCTTTTATTATTTTGTTTATTTTTCTTAATGCATCTGATGAAATTATAAGCAGATTAGCAGAATTAAAAGAGAAAAAAGTGTATGAAGTTCTGTCTTATGTCTGAAGCTGTTTATTTCCTTTGTCATTGAATAGCTGCATTTGTCACAGCCTATAAAAAGGAAAAATGTTACATGTTTGCTGAAATACAAATGTGAAGATTATCAAGAAGAAAATAGTCAAAGACAGCTTTTTTAAGGAAGAGAAAGAAAAGAAATCTGAGTAGCCAGGAAACCAATTC
This sequence comes from Ascarosepion bandense, assembly GCA_037127315.1. Classification (NCBI taxonomy): domain Eukaryota; kingdom Metazoa; phylum Mollusca; class Cephalopoda; order Sepiida; family Sepiidae; genus Ascarosepion; species Ascarosepion bandense. The sequence continues at coordinate 1,976,907 of JBBBDQ010000484.1, forward strand.
CATTTATTTAACCATAAAATTGCTATATTGAGATCTTCTTTTTATGTGCTCTGATCTTTCAGGACATGGATGATCATGGCTCTCCACAATTACCTTTTATTTTGCAGCTTTTATCAATGTTAGTCTTTTCAATATCCTGTTCTGACAACTATTTAAACTAGCTTATAAACTAGTTTGCTTGCTATTTTTTTCTGTCTTTCTTCTCTTCAATATATACTATGTGTGTTAAAGTCTCCAAACTCTTTTTCCTGATTATTTCTTCCAGAAATTTAAACTTTGTGTTTCTGATTCTAAATACAAGTGTCCTTTTCTATCTTCTTTTCCTTAAATAGGCTTTATTATTCACATATCTCAGAATTCTTCTGAAGAACCAGATCTTTGTTATTTCAAACATTCACTTGTCTGAGTTTATATTAAACAGCAGTTCAGCAATAATTCTAACAAAATTTTTGCATTTCATAATACTTTTTAACTTTTGGAAAGCCACTTTTTCTATTATGTTGAAACACTTTTCAGCTAGATAGATAGATAGATAGATAGATAGATAGATAGATAGATAGATAGATAGTTTCTTTGTAACTTTCATCTTTGCTGCTTTTTCTTGCTGACAGTTATGCACTTTTATCTTGTAACTAATAATTAGTGCTCGCTTCCTGCTTTTCTTTACTAACTCATCTAGGTGTTTCTAGAGCTTCTTTTCGCTATCAACACTTTATCTGAATATCTTATATTGTTAAGGTTACATCCACAAATAATAAATCTTGATAAAAAGCCTCACTAAGTAAATTCCAGCAAGAAGACATCTCCTTGTCTTATGCCACTTTCTGTTTTTGTGCACCTGCTCTTCTGTTTGTAAATTGAGTTAAAACTACATAAGTAGTTTTACAGTATTTCCAAAACAAGAACACATTAATTCAGTATACGAAGTCTAGTCTTAATAATTAGAAAACTCCAAGTAAATATTTAAAATCTTGGCATTTTACTCATCCTAAAAAAAGGGATAACTTACAGAAACTTCTTCATTCTGTTGGGAAGTTTGATGCTTCCATTACAATTAACCTTGTCTGATGACATCATTTCTTGTATCTCCTTACATAAATAGCAATCAACCATTTAGGGAAAGGAATATTTCAAGTACTTCTAAGCTTTCTTGCATTAAATGCCTTTCTCTTCACCTGTTTATGTACAATTTATCATTTTTCTTTTATAACATTTGGTAAATTTTATTTTTGGCTTCTATTCAAGTCAAGTGCAGCAGATTAACTTTAATCTTTCTCCACCAAAACAAATTCATATTTTAAATAAAAAGACAAATTCCAAACAGTGTCAGTCTTTTTAATTAGATTTGTATAAAATATGGCAAAAATTTCAGCACTACTTGGTTCCTGCATAAAAATATTAGGGAAAAGTTTTGGGAAATAATTTTTGTATCTGTCTATATTTCTGATATGTGTGATTGTAACTATTTATATTGTTCAGACTAATGTCCTCATCTTTCCTGCCATTTTCATGACATTTTGGCCATTGTATGCTCTAGTATTATTCAGGTGATAAATGTTGGAATTTCAAACCAAACTCATGGCCCAGTGAATAAAGTGTTGGCTGAAGTAATCCAGTGCCTTGACCCAAAGAGTTGAGTTCAACACCTAGCCACAGCAAAGGTGAACAAAAACTTGGAGAGTTAAGTTACTAAAGAAAATTGAGACATCCAAAATAGGCATGGGGAACTAGAACAATCTACCCAAGTATACAAAATAAAGTATTTGGTTTGAAATTCCAATATGTATCACCTGAAGAAGGTCAAAGTGTACAACAGCCGAAATGTCATGACTATGACAATAATGATGAGGATAATAGTCTGAATGGTGTAAATAATTTTTGTAGATTAGCATCTTTTTATAACTTCTTTAGGTTGCAACACTTATCAGAATCAAAAAATATTGTTTTGTCATCATTTTAGTTCAGAAGTTCTATTTATAATATTGACATAGTCTCAAATTTATCCATGGCTTTGAAGAGTTACTGGTCTTAAGTCACTTAGCTGTTGAATCACTGGTTCTCATATGATCACCAAAGTTAAGCAATGTTGAGCCTGTGATTACTTCAGAATACCAAGTTCTGTAGGCTTAGATATGCAGGTGGTGTAATGGATAATGGCTAAGAAGAGCCAAGTTCCAATGCCAGTTATATTCAATTACATGCAAATACCTTTGGGAAAAGTAAGAATCCACCTCTTCTCCTTCCAGCTATGGGTTAATTAGTAGTTCCTGTATCCAGAAAATCTTTAAAATCTAAAAATCTTTTCTGGCTTCAAATAATATACAATTGGGTGATTAAGTGCCAAAAAACAAATCAGTCAGTCAATCAAGTCACTTTGTTGTTATTTATAGTTTGAAAATGTGTTAACATATTATTTTATATTTCTTTTGATTACTTTTTTTTTTTACTGTTTTTGACTTTTTCAAAAACTTTTTTGTTGTACAGGATTATTTGGGAATCACATGCACAAACATTTGAGTTTCAAAGATATTTATATAAATTAAGAATAAACAGATACATAATTTCATCTGTCCATGCAAATGTTCGTTCTTTAATGAAAAGTATATAAATCTGTTCATGTGTGATTTACAAAAAAGCTTTCTGTAACCCTCACTTGAATAAAAGTCTGTTTTTATAGGCAAAACACCTGACAATGTAACTCTAAAAAGTCAAAGAAATAACTTTCCCCAAAAACGTTTCCAAGTTTTTATGAATGAACCAAAGTAGTGCTCACTTTTTTTGACAAATAAAGATCAATTATACAGTTTACCAATGAGTCATTGGGAATTCTATGAGACTTCCATTTTTTGTATATAATATATGCTTTGTCAGAGCAACATACAGTTTTTCATTTCAGAGTTGTCATTCTTCTAGACTGTTTGCCTATCAAGGCTGAAGAACCAACTCTATCTTACTATTTAACCCATAGCTGGGGAAGAGGTAGGTTTATACCTTTCCCAATGATATTTTCACATAAGTCAATCTAATGAACTCAAATGGAACTCGGAACTCCATTTTCTCATTCCATTCACCTGCTCATCCATTGCATAGTTAAAAATTATTCTTATCTGAGAAATTTTACACACCTAAGATGAGCAAATTCTTTCCCTGCAGGCATGTGAGTCTGGGATGGTAGCAATCTTCTTATAGGGTAAGCAAATTTTAAATTTTCAGGGCAAAAGCTGGTTATTTAAAGGTCAACTTAGAAAAATTTCAGGGTAAATTTCTTCTGCTTCTCTACCTTGTAAAATTTCCTCCCATACACCTATAGATTTACCAAAGAATAGTTATTTATTTCCTTTACTAGCTATGAATTTTACAAGCATAAGATTGCATGTAAATTAGTTTTTATTTTTTCCAAGTTTGAACTGTTATGCTTTTGTTTAATGTAACATAATCTTTGATGATAAAAGCTCAGAAAAGAAAAAATATGAAAATATAAAGCAGTCTTCTTAAGACAGAAAGGGCTTTGTACATTGCATCTAGAAGCTTTGTCTAATCTTATATATGAGGTTAATGCATGACAAAGTAGAAAAATTTATGTGTCAGGCATTTTGTCCTGTAAAAGATAGAGTAACCAAAGTATTGAAAGAGCTTAAAAGTATTTTCCTCATCATTTAAATATTGAGGGCTACATTTTTTTTTACTTTGTTCTTCATTTGCCTAACATTGTTCTGATATATAGAAATTTATATAGAATTTTATCCCATATATATATTTATAGAATTTGTCAAAAGAAATTTTATTGAATAAAACTAACAAGGTCTGACTATCTAAACTTTTCTATTGTTTTCACAACTTCTAAGGTGTTTTACATTAAGATTAAATATGTTAAACTGTCCAAAGTTAATTCTTTTTACTTTCAAGTGTTGCTACAGTCATTATAAAGAATTGTAGTTTTTTTTTTATCAAAATGTCTTTGGCAAATTGTGGCATTTTTAGTTTGCTGGAATTCAAATTCAAGTCACTTAAAGATAATACCATCTACAATGGTCAAGATGAACTTATATGTGCTTTTGCTTTATTTAATACACATTTCAATGTACAATTCTGTATATATATTCAAGGCAACAACCCTTTGCTATAAAAGTAATTTGTCATAATCAGTGTCATGCTTAATATAGCAACAGATTTCACTAATTTAATGGTTAGTGCGAAGGTTTTTTTTCTTTGAGTTTTTGAGAATAATTATTGTCTAAGTGTGGGTGGAATCACTGACAAGCAGATCAAAATGAAAAATTCAATTCAATTTCCATACATTTATTTATGCACAAATACCCTTGGCAAAGATATGGATCAATCTCTTCTTCCCACAGCTATGAGTTAAATAGCAGAAAAAGTTAGGTCCTATAGTTTTTGTTGCAACCAGTCTACTACAGAAAGTAATGGTAGCCTCCTGCCAACACATTCATGAATTGATTTGCTAAGTGTGCATCATGCTTGACACCTTGGGAGAGAAGGAAGGAAAGAGATTCACCGACAAGATTAAACTATAAATGCATCATTCCTTTATCAAGCCAGTAAAAGTATCTGATCAAGAGTAACTCATGATTTCTCTCTGGATTTTCCTTAACAAAAATTAGTTTTCTGTTTATTTATTGTTAATAACTTGTAAAAAAGACATGAAGATTCACCAAGAAAATTCCCAGGATATTTATTCTATACAATGTGACTAGATTGGCAGCCATATTAATTATTAAATGTAAAAAAATGCATATAAATTTTCCTGTAGCTTGTATAATGCTTATTTATATGAGAAAACTGATTATTTTTATAATCATATCATTGCATACAAACAAGTTGTGAATAAAAATATCATTATCAAAGACATTGCATTCTAAAGGTAGTTTCAATGGAATTATTGAGGGAAATAAAATGAATACAATTCCAATGTATAGATATACACATGTGGATAGTTTTATATAAATGGAAGCCAACCAAAAACTACATAACCTTTTAGAAGACTCAGTATTATAAAATAAAATCGCTTTTATTTCACTGGAAGACATTCAGGGAAAAAACATGTAAGCTGCTTATGTCTTTATGAAATTAGTTGGTCTGCAATTTAGGAAGAATTGTTTCAATTCTTAAAACTTTATTTGACTATGAAAGAAGTAAATTATTCTAAGTAGACAATCATTCAAATCAGGTTTTTAATTTATATTTTAATCAATGATTCTTCAGTTTTAAGCATAAAAAATAAGAATTCAAATAAAGATAAATGTATTTTTTGCATTCAGAGATAATCCGGTTAGCAAGCAAGTACAAGAAGAGCTGAATGACTAGTAAACAACTATAGCAACATGAAAAATCATATATATATATATATATATATAGAAAGAGAGAGAGAGAGAGAGAGAGAGAGAGAGAGAGAGAGAAACACTTGTGCTGAAAATCACTTGAGGCATGAAACTGATTGTTACCATGCAGTATTGATTCCTTTGTCTACACTGTCTACATCTCGGATTAATGGGATAATGAATATTTTTTACCCATAAATATAGAAAATTTTAAAGCATCATATATATATATATATATATATATATATAGGGATTTTGTAATCATAGCTTAGATGTGGCACAAGGCTACAACTATGAAGCACCCAGTGAGGATTAAACTCACTACTCGCTTGTAATTGATCTTGTTAGACAAGTTTGCTAACTATTATGCAATGTCAAAGTGCCCTATAGCAATTTACTAAGTTACAGCACAAGACTGAAAGTATGGAGCACTCAGTGAGGATCAAAGTTACTACTCAGTCATAATTAATCTAAGAAGACAAACTTGTTAACCATTATACTATATCTAAATGACCAAATGATTTTCTGAACATAATGTAGATGTGGCACAATGCTGAAAGTTTAGAGCACCCAGTGAGGATTGAATTCACTACTCAGCCATAATTAAGCTAGCAAGACAAGCTTGCCAACAATTACATCATGTTAAAGTGCCCTTATATATATATATATATATATATATATTTGTCATCCACATACAAACCTGTTTCGCTGTATCACAGCTCATCAGTATAGCTAGCTAGACATCTATTTTATATATATATATATACTTAAAAGCACTGTTTTCTAAACACCAGCACTATATTTGTGATATATATATATATATATATATGTATATAATGCAAATGGCTAAAAACAAAAAATTTCTATCCTATAGTTTCAGTATAAGATAAGGTTTCAAACAGAGTTATTATATCATCTGTAGAAATAAATTCAGAAGAAAAGGTGAGAACAATATATATATATATATATATATATATATATGCTATTACTATAAACACTATATTTAATGAGTACACATATTTGTATAGACATTCTCAATTTTTAAACAGGAAAATTCATGTCCACCAGCCTAGTGACTGAAAGTCCAATTAAAGAAAATGTGCCTCCCAACAGTAACTGACCCTGTATTCTCTTTTTAATCCAGACCATATATGGTAGAATTATGCAATGCACAGATAAATAATAGATTTATAAATGTGCAAGATGAATTTTCTCAAGAAAAAATGTCTGACACAACACAGTCAACCAAGTTTATATATATATTGTTACAACCTAATTACTGCAGCATAAAATATAAAAAGAAAAGTAAAAGAAAATGTTACACTTGTTGCCAAGAGGTATGGTCAAGAATTCCACTCTGGTAGTGGATGGGTCTCTCACAAGTAAGAAAAAACCCATCAGAGACAAACAAGAAAAGCCGGGAAGATAATTTAACAATTTAATTTAAAGCAATAATGATACAGGGAAATATGTCTGTGTGGAAAAGTGGGTGCAATTTATGCGATATAAGCACTTAACATTTATCCAAAGTCTGAAATATAAAAAAATAGTGTTTTTTCTTTTTCTTCTCTTTCTTTCACTCTCTCTCCCTCTAGCTTTTACATTTTACTTTCCTTTTCCTGTAGTTTACTTTCTTTTCAAAGTTGCAAGCCTCTGTTGTCAAATGATGTTTGTTTCTTTCTTGCAGACTCAACAGCATAAAAGTCTACTTTCAATTGTAAAGATTTAATGTTGAGTTGACTAATACATTCTCAGTTTTTCTTAAATGGAAAAATCACACATGGCCTTATGTTCAGTGATTAACACTCTTAGTAATTCACCATTGCTCTTTGGTTTGGGACTATGTAGTCAGTCAAGTAAATGTCCATATGTAGTATGGAATTAATGTTGTTGGGTTGGATGCAATTTTGGGGTTTTTTCATTTAGCAATCTCCTTGTGTATTGATATCATAAAAAGTTTTAAATTTTATACATACGAGGGAATTTTGAAAAGATGTTATCCTGTTTATGAAGGGATTACCTCTAAAAATACTGATGTTTGATCATTTGCCCAATTTTGGGAAGTGGCTTAAAACCAAAAAATTTTTCAGCACCTCCTCATATGTGTGTGTGTGTGTGTGTGTGTGTGTGTGTGTGTGTGTGTGTGTGTGAATATTGACATATAAGTACAACCTTCAAACATTTATATTCATTTAAGCAATGCATTTGCAACTTGGAAATGCAGCTAGTGTAATGGTTATCAGTGCAAAAAGTGGAATCAGCAATCCAAATTCAAACTGCATGCTAGATGTTTATGCTTACTTTCAAACACATGCCCTTGGAGAAGGCATGAATCTATCTTTTCTCCCACCAACTAGGGTTAAAAAGCAGAGTTGCCTTGACTAGCAACTAGCCTAAGATAAATAAAAACTCAGAATTACAAACCATTGGGAAGCCAATAAAAACCACAATCTCCACATGACTTCAGAATCTCCTGCAACTCTTCTGGATGGTCTCTTTGTTTAAGTTGTGAATGCTGCTATAATCCTTGCTTTTAATTCCTCTTTAGTACTACAAGAAGTTTTATTGGTCTCTTGCTTAAATGCACCTCATACATAATAATCAAAGAGATGGCAGTCTGGAGAGTTAGGAGACCAGATGTAAAGTGTGATGTGGTTGCAGAAGTTCTCTTGCTTGTGTGGCATGGTGCAGAGTCCTGTTGCCAGACATAGTCTTCTAGCATCAATCTTTTTGACCCAGGGCAGCACTACATCTTCAATGCAATAGATGTAGATGTCCTTGTTGAGTTTGAGACCTAGTAGAAAGATGAATGAAGGCATAACATTGCCATCAGTAGTGATCACTCCAAACACTTTTGTAATTATCATTAGACTCATCCAGCTCTTTCTGAATCTTCTGCACCATTCTCAGATTTACACTCAAACCTTCTGAAATGTTTCTATTGAAGTTTCCAGAGCAAATACCAAGCAGTACAACATGCTATTTCTGAATTTCTAGTGGCATGAATTGTGTCATGGTGCTATTTGCTCACAGTGCCAAACTGACCCTACTATATTGTGTAGTTGACAAAATCAAAAACAAACAATGCGCATGTATGAAATGCATAAAATGGTAACAAATTTACTCATTGCACCCTGTATATATATATATATATATATATATATATATATATTACATGCACTTGGAAATTCAGTTATGTAAATTTGTGCTAGAGATTTAGAATTAGAGACAAGTATAAAAATAAATATATCATTTTAAAAGTTATAATATATATGACAGAAAGAAAAGAACTACATGATTGGACAATAATTTGTGACTACTTCTTCAATTCATTATTTCGATAACTTCACGTTTCTGATTAGAAGCAACCACTGCAAATTGCACATCTGTATGAAACTGAAAGTAATAGCCTTTCTCAAAGCTATGCATCTACATTGATACATACTCTTGTGTCTCTGCATATGTGCATTGCTGCCACACACAGAGTACATTGGTATGATAGTACATATAACTTTACACCACAGACTTAATCAATATTTTGCCTTCTACAAGTGGTCTGCCACCACCACAATCACTCCTCCTCTTCCTTCCCTTCACAGCATTTTTCATCCCTCATACTACTACTATTGTAGCTCCTGCTTGTGTTGGCCAACATATGGCTACTCTGTGATACTCTTTCTACTTTACTACTTTCACTTCAAACTCACCTCTCTTTATATTCTATTTGCTCCTCACACTACTATTGCTTCTCTTATTTTTCTACTATAAACTCAACTACTGCTGCTATGACAGATTAGGATCTGGTTGTCATGGTATCAGATCCAATGGCAGGTAACAGCAGTGGTAGTGGTGAAAGTTGTTCTGCAAAACAGGGCCAGTGTCAATTCAAAATTAGAGCCAATTCCATAACAAATATATGATTACATTTTTTTAATTTTCTCCTGTTAATTCATCTCTGATTTAAATTCTTTGTTTTTCAAGATAACGAGACTACTAAATGAAAGTTTGAGGTTAAATATTAATGTCATTTAAAGATTTCTTTTCGAAAACAGAAAAAATATAATTATTTGATTTATTTTATATTGCAAATAAATATCATTTACTCTTGGTTGTCTAATACAAAGGAGGGAGTTTTAAGAATTGAGTGGGTAAGAATTTTCTCAGTATGTCAAAGCTGGGAGAAATCATTTAAAAGTGAAAAATTAACAAAAAGGGTAAAAAATCAGAAGGTGGTTTGGAAAATTTCTTCAAAAAATAAACATGCCTGATTTTGGTTAGGTATTTTAAGTTCTGATAATTTTTTCAGTCATTAAAAAAATATATTGACTACCAGACTGACAAATTTCAATCAAAAAATTTAAATTTAAAGCTAAAAACTATTGTAATACTTGTCTCAAGTGTGTGTGTGTGTGTGTGTGTGTGTGTGAGAGAGTTTGTGTGTGGTGGGGAGATTATTCACAGTGGCACCATATTTACTACAGTCCTAGCAGCAGTAATATGGCTAGTGTACAGTCTCTTTAGGTGAGTTTTGAATTATCTAATTATTGAGTTATCTTTCTCTTAAATTGGTTATACCTTAAGGCAAGATAACAAAGCCTACCCTGCTATTTAACCCATAGTTAGAGGGAGAAGAGATGGATTGAAACCTTATTCAAGAGGATTTGGGAAAAACGAATTTAATGAACTCAGTCTGAATTCAAATTCAGCTCATTGATTTCTGAATCCCTAACTGTTTACACAACCTGCATGTCCTAACCCAAGGACTGCATAGCCTGATCAAAGTACAAGCTGACCAAAGTATAACCTGTATAGCTTGTCCCAAGCAAAACCTGCATTGCCTGACCCAAGGACATATTGTAATAAAAAGAAATCACCTGAACAAATAAACCTGTAGATATTCAGTGCCATAATCAAAAAGGTGTTTTTGTATGTTTTTCATGCTGAAGTTTGTAGGCTTATTTTTTCATGTGTCCATAAAAGTTGTTTAATGAAGTTTCAAGAGAAATTGTTTTTTAATGCAGATTTTATAGACAAACAGTTTTCCTTCACAAGATGACTTTTATATTGTAATCTTCTTCCTTTCATTTCATCCTGTTTCACTTTGATCAAAATTAAATTAGGTCTTGCAAATACTGTAAAGAAGTTCTTCATTATTCCATTTATTTCATCTTTCTTGGTTTTGCCAGTTCCAATCAGTTTGCTTAATTGGGAAAACCAGTGACAAATATTTCATAGAAACAATCCCTGAATTATCAAAATAAACAGCAGTAGTGATGCTTCTTCAACTGGAACTGGGCATTTGTCCTCAATTATCAGGGGATCTAAGTAAGAGTTTCTAAATTTTGAGATTCCACCACTGATCTTGGACAATATATTTTGAGATTTTCTTCAGTTAATACTTCTACCCAAGACTAAGTAATAAAAATATTCTAAAGATCAGAAGCAACATTGAGGAAGACCAAAGAATATCTCAGTTAAAAATTTCTGTTTGAAAGAGAAAAATATGAAGGAAGTAGTTTGAAAGATATATGAAATAATCTAAAAAAGCAATAATTTTTTACAAAAGTATTAGCAAATGAAACAATATTGACTGAAAATAAACCTCAAAAAGTAATTTTAAAAATATATAAAAATAATGGTAATGGGGAGATTAGCTGTTTCCTTACAAGAAAACATTTGGCATTCATTGACTGAACAGTTAGCATTACTGTGAGTTGAAAATTATAAAACATTTCTTTTAATAGTTTTTCAAGAAAAGTCTCTGATTATTGCTCTTTATAGCATTAATATGAGTTTCCTTCCTAACAATTTGTTTAGTAGAGTAGGGGAAGTCAGTATCTTGATTATGTCATTATTTTATCTGCTATTCTCATGTGCTATCCATTTTACTTGTTGCTACTGTTGGAAGTTTTTGCTATTTGGCGAGGTTATTTGCTTCTAACTCTGTCTTAAAGATATAATGAAAAATAGTCTTCTTTAAGATTTTCAAGCCTCATATTCTTGAAGTCATTTTGAATTATTAATCTGAGAAAATACTTGTATATAGTTGATAGTTTAGATCTTTCTGAATGAGTTGGATATCATGCATAACATTCATATGAGAGTCAGAACCTGGTTATGTTATTTAAGGATATGACTTGAGTTCTTAGGTTAATGTTGTAGTTTTGTAGCATCTTGTAGAGTTGGACAAATGTAATCCTAGGGCAATTTGAAAAAACAATAATCATAGACAATTCTTCCATATAGTAACTGTAAGTTCTATGCTAACAGTTTCTTCTCTGGCCCTTCTTTCTTATGGAACTCCCTTTGAGCTTCTTCCATTCTATTCAACTTTAACTTTCAAAAATTTAAATGCAATTTCAATCATTATTTTCTGGCTTCCTAATTCCTGTTCTTTAATTGTTCTCTCACCTTAATAATGTATTTTTTTCATATTATCTCCCATTCAGTAATTTCTTGTGTCTTAATGGCTTTATTGCCTTGATTAGCATGAATATTTTTGTTTTTACAATGATGTTCACCCTTTAAAAGGCCTGAGAGTTATTTGGGGTTAGAGAGTTACAGAATTTGAGGCAATTTTTCTGAGATTTTTAGGGAATGTAATGGTTGATCCTAGACTTGAACATATTGAATGGTGATTGGGGAACTATCCTCTTGGGAGTTGGTTACAAAAAGCAGTGGTTCATTTGAAGAAACTACTCAAGTGAGAGCTTACATCTCAATAATGGAATATGAAGAGAATGATAAAAAAGACAAAAATGTATCCTATTTTCTCTCTCTCTCTCTCTCTCTATATATATATATATATATATATATATATATAAATTTTTAAATATCAAGAACAGTTTTCAAGAAAAATTTTTTATGACAAATTGGTATACACACATGTGAATTAATCTTAATTTCTACCAATATGCCCAATTTGTTACAGATTTTGTGGCATTTTCTTCTCTCTCTCCTCCTATGAAAATTTGACATTAGAATTCCTTTAAAATGGAGATTAAAAACTGTTCTTTCTTTAGAATTGATTTTACACAAATTCCAGCATTTTCCCCATGAGTTAATTCATTAGCTAACAAGTGCAATCTGTATCAGCTGATTTTAATTTAATTTCTACAATTGAATTGACACCTGTTGTGTCTTGAAGCATTTACATTATGACCAGGGAAATGCCTATGCAAATTATTCAGATCACTGAGAAATACAGAATTGATACTGAGAAGTGAATTTCTATTTAGGTGAGAAAACAGTTTTCATTCTTTTTCTAACAGATCAGATAGAAATTATTTGACGAGATATGGATTTTATTTATAATAATTTAAACAGATGTTATCAATTCTTTCAGTAACAAGCACTTTAAAAGAAATTACCTTGCATACCAATAATGAAATAATGTTTAACTGCAACAGTTGGCATTAAGTTGTGTGTGTGAGAGAGGGAGGGAGGGATGAAGGGAGGGAGAGAGAGATTATTCACATGATTTGTTTCTACTAATTTGATTATTTTCCACTGTGTCTATTCTTGTTTTTATAACTTGCATCAGAGAAGCAAAATTATCTTTTCAGAAACTGAACTCTTTTAGTAATAATGCCAATAGACCATGGAACCATATTATAAAAAAACAGATTAAGAGTCAATGTAGAATCAATGCAAAAGAGATAATAAAATCACACTCACTTATATATTTTTATCACTTTAGGTGTTATTTTACAGATATCCATATTTGAGTAGACGGTCTGTTTATTTCTTAAGCAGTATAATTATTTTTGTATAGCACTTGAATATTTCGGAAATCTCATTGAAGAAAATATGCACTCTTCAGTGGGATAGAATCTGTCAGATTAATAAATACAAAACTTTTACTTTAGAAATTACATATGCATTAAAAAAAATCAATAAAACACACATACACATATATTTCAAAATATAGCAAAAAAGTCCATTACTTGAAACACACTCACAAACACACACACAGACAGATATATATATATATAAGAAAAATTAAGGCAGACACATTATTTCATGGTAAATCAAAAGTATAGGCCTATTTCAGGTGAACCATCATGTAAAATCTTTTATACAATAAAGACAGAAGCTGATGATGGTTCGCCTGAAATAGGTCTATACTTTTGATTTACCATGAAATAACATGTCTGCCTTAATTTTTCATATATTTGCTCTATATGTATTTATATACTTAGAGAGTTATCTTACCACTGTATGTACAGGATACTCCTTTGGATTCTTCTATATCTACACTGCATGCTGATATATATATATATATATATATATTACTACAAACTATTTCAGGGTGCACTATAGTTAATGGTATATTATTAACTTTTTTTCAGTTTCTATATAACCTGTCATATATATATATATATATATGAGTGCATGGCTATGGTTAGAACATTCACTTTCTGACCATGAAGCCCCGGTTCGAATTTCACCATGGTTGATTTGTCAGGAAGGTCACTTAATGTTATCTGTCTAGAGGAGGTCTTCTCAGTGTGTAGCACATTTGGAAAGTACCTGAAAAGTATACCACAGGCTTACCAAAATCTTCTGAATGAAATTGGGTAGATGACTCCCTTATAAAGGATGGACAGAATAAACCACGGGTGGGTCTCTGGGTGTCGAACAGACACAAGTGTGCCTGAATAAATGACTGCAATTGGGATTAGCCAGCCGTCCTTCTAGACAGGCATCCCCAGTTATGAGTGGCCAGATATATATATATATATATATATATATATATATATATATATATATAAGAGTTTTATTAAAGATAATTGACAAGTTACTGCAGTTAAGTTTTCATTTTAATTTTTGTTGTGTTAATATCTCATATGAACACAAGAAAAATTAGGCTTTATGTTTAAACAAATTTAATTTGGACAAAAATACAAATTAAAGTAGAAAAACAAATAAGAAATTGGTGAAAGATAACCAACTACAGAACAATAATAGACTATATTTAAAAAACAACTTCATTGTTATGTGTCATGTTCCTTCAGAATGTGGCTGATCTTGGCTCTTCACAACTTTCTGTTTCTTCATTACTCTAAAAATCTGTTTAACTTTTATCATTCCTCTTTCACTAAAACACATTAGGTAAGTTTCTAAGTTTCCCTCTGCCCCATTTCTGTGAGTGTTAAATCTTCCAAGCCTTCTTTCCTGATTATCTGTTCCAGAAATTTCAATTGTCTCTTTCTGATTTTAAGTATAAGTGTCTTTCCTAAGTTTCCAATTTCTTTAGAATTTTCTTATTGTTCATGGTATTGTTAACATCAGTCTATAAAATGACATCTCTGTCACTTCAAGTCTATTTCTGTAATAATATTTTTCCAGCATTCACTGGTATACAAGATTATAGACATGGCATGGCAGGTCAGGACTCCTTTCTTTATTTCTAATGAAATTTTCCCATCTCTTAATACTTTCTAAGACTTCATGCACTATTTCTATGTTCCTTCAGATCTCTGGATCACTCTTTTCATGATCTGTTACTACATCAAAGATAAACAGGAAATAATTGTTTTATATTATTGTTACCCCAATACAAGACCCAAGAGTAACCCAAAGTAGAGGATTACTGTATAGAGTTGTAAGAGTGTCAGAAAAGGCAAGTGCAGTTCCACAACATATATAGGAAAGATAATGATTAACCCTAAACTTAAAGAAGTGACTGGGAAAATGTCCTGCTGACAGCTTGAAACTTATTTCTTACTAATGTATTACGAAGGGAATGAAGATGATTTATCCTTGTGTATGTGGCATGGCAGATCTCAGCAGGAATAGTTAAGTCTGGTAGAACCAAGGAATGTAACTTGTTATGGAATTTGCAACAGAACAGCAAGAGGCTTGTGATGTTTCATCTGTGGGAAAGGGTTTGGGGGGTTTGAAATAATTCATCACCCATAAGTTGATGCTGATGTTTTTTATATTATTTTAAACACTGTTATGTTGTTAAACTGACAGACTTTTCTGCAGTGTATAGGACCACAACCTCTCAGCACTGAGTGTTGCTGCTGTGGTTTCCCTAGCAAGAGCATTTTTTTGTATTGTTGTTGGCCTCATATCCAACTGCTTTTAAATTCAGAGTTACCCTTCTCAACTAGTCATGAACCAAAGCTAGTATGCCTGTTATTAACTCTTAACTGGAGGAAGTAAAGATGACTTCATAACTTTCCAAACAATATTTGCACAAAAGTGAATGCTATAGGTTCAGCTGGAATTTAAACTTGATACACCAAGGATGTGTGTTGTGGTGCAGGAGATATCAACTTCAAATGACAAATTGAGGTGCTGAGTTTGAATTCCAGTTGAATTCCTTGCATTCACTTATGCACAAATACCCTTGGGAAATCCATCTCTTTCCTCCAGTTATGAGTTAAATAATAGAACAGATTAAGTTTTATAGCCTTGGTTGACAACCAGTCTACCGCAGAAAGCAATGGCAACCTACTGTGGGACAACCTTCTGCCCAGTCAGTCATGTCTCTTTTGAGACATGATCACCCAAAGCGTGTATCATGTTTGGCACTTAACTGACTGACACCAATTCCATTCTCCTCATGAATACCCTGTATTTAGCTACAATAATGCAGCACCAATATCTTAAGGTACATTGGAATAGATAAAGATATCCTACCAAAAGCTAAGCAAACTATTAAGAAATAGAAAAATTTTGTTAGAAAAAAATAAAAGACAACTGAACTGTCATGCAATCTCAGTACTCCTACATGGCAGTGAATGTTGGACAGTCTTCTAACAGACAAAAAAGAGAACAGAAATGTGATTCTAAAAAAGGATGCTGAGAATACAATAGACTGAATATGTGAGTGATAAGGGAGTGTTATGAAAAATGAAACTAAAAAAGGATATTTATAATTAGAATCAAAAAGTGACAGCTAAAATTTCTAGAGTACATAAATGAGGAAAAAGTACTTGGAAAATTTACAGGATGTATTGAAGGCAAGATGAAAGCTATAAGTAAACTACTTAATGAGCTCATGTAAATGGTTTGTGGGAAAGGGATTAAAAGACATGCAAAAAGACAAACCTTACAGTGATCCATGATAATTATAGTCTTTCAGGACTTGGCACATAGAAGATTTAAAAACTTGTTGGTTATTGAAAATATATTAAATCTTATGAATATTTTATAAGTATTTTTTCCAGTAACCAATAACATTTTGCTTATAGATACTTTCTTTAAAATAAAATTAATTTCATTTCTTTGCCTTGGTAAACTAGTAGATTTCAACAGTAATAAAATTCATGCGGAAAAAATTTTTAACTTCATTTTATTTTCATTGAGAAATTCTCAAAATTTCAATCTTTAACATCTTTTCTCATGATGCTTCTATTTGGTCAAAAGACCAACAAAAATACAACAAATTTTATTAGTCTTATTATCAATATTGTTATTGTTTTTTATCTTGAATTTCCTTTATTGATGTACTATATCTATCTATCTATCTATCTATCTATCTATCTATCTATCTATCTATCTATCTCTTTCTTTCAATTTCTCTCTGTATATATATAAATGTGTGTGTGTTATTTTGAGTTGATATATGTTATTTTAAACAGTAAAATTAATATCAACCATGCTAGAAATCAAGAATTCTTTATAAAAGAAAATGTGGCTCTTCACAGGAATTGAATCTGTATGACCTTTTTAGTCAAGGAAACCCCTACTTTAGCCAAAGTATACCTTACCAGTTATACCATAGGTAACCTTAATGCTAGAACGAGTTTCAATTACCTCCTCTTATTGGGATCTTTTGAAGTCTATATCTGCTAGACTTATTTTCATACACAAAATGTAAACAAAATGTTTGCAAATGGATATTTTAATCCAGCATCATTTCTTATTACTATAAATCTTATTTTTAGTGTGTAATAATATCATATTAAAGAGTCCACCAGTTCAGCAGAGTTCAAACTCTGTAGGTCATCTGTAGGTCATCCCCTTGTCTATTGTGCAGCTCACCTTTCATTCAGGTTTTTAGCAGTAGTTTCAAAAGCACTAGAACAACACATGTGCCTTACCTAAACTGCAAATGGTATCTCTGAACATTGCCTCTTAGACACAAATAAGTTAAAATTCTTTGGTCAGACTTCACCATATATATATATATATATATATATATATATATATATATATAGTAATGAATTATAGTGGTGCTTTGCGCCAAAACTGCTGATTTTTAAGTAGTTTGCTGATGGGGAGGCATTTTTGTTGAGCAGATTTTTTACTCATAAAGTGTTAGATATTAAAGCAGATTTCCTGAATAGTAAAGACATCATAATAATACCTCCACAAAATTTCAAAGTCAGTATGACTGAAATAACACTGCCCAGTTAAGTAAAAACCTGTCCACATTATATATATATATATATATAAATATTTTTGTAGGTACAAAATTTAATTATCGAAATAAAAGTATGTAGCTTGATATTACAAGACATTCTAAAAGTGAAGCAACCAGTTTCGCTCCCATTCTTCATGCCTCTAGGAGAGATTCAAACTTGGAATAAAATAACAATGAAATGTGCGATGGAAAGGAAAAAATGTAGGAAAAAAAAATTATGAATAGAAAATAAAGAGCTAGAGACAAATAATAGCAAGCACAACAAACATTCATGTTGTTTACACAGTGTGAATGTTTATATATATATATATATATATATATATATATAATCACACTTGGAGTGCTGATGTTAATAAAAAAACACAACTCTGAGTTTCATGCACAATGCAGTCTTCAGGTGGTCAGTTAAAACTGCCTTATTTAAAATTTTGAAATTCATATACTGGACAATCATAATAGAGGAGCAGTAGCATAAGAGTTTTTTCCCATGTTGTCATTCATTCAACCACAACAATTAATAGCAAAATATCATTTACTGTAAATTAAACTCATCTAATAAATATTTGTGTTGTATTCATATTTGAAAATATCAATAACTGCCTACGAAAATTAGCAAAAGTAGAAAATGTAAAAAAAAAAATATAGCAATATGATTGTTAGTAAAATCAAAGCTAAAATTAAGAGATAGTCTTCTTCTGTTTGAGAAAAGTCACCCCACAGCCAGTTCATATCTCTCAACTCTTCCTCAACTTCCAAGGTCAGTGACCAATCCTGCTGAAAGAGTAACCAATCAGCTAACTTGCCTATCTTTCTGTCTGCTTGAAAGATAACAATTTTTTTCTATTTTTGCATTGGATTTAGTTAGCATCAATCACTGTCTCTTGCTTATAATTATGTTTAGTCTCTATCTCTTCAGAGTTCACTTCCAATTTTTGTAACAATGATTCTATTTATTTTAATTTTATCTCTATTTACATAAATTTCACTTTTACCAAGTGTTCCAAAAAATAAGACATAAGATAAACTTTTCCAAAACAGAAACTATGGTCTGGAATTGGAATGTGATGGCACATACTCTGAATCTAACATAAAAATTCAAAATGTGGAAGGAATAAACTCTAAACACTTCAAATACCTCAGTGTATGAATCAGTTATAACAAATCTAGTATAGAAGATAAGAAAATTTAATAGAGAATATACTTTATTTGTTTTATTTCTCCCAGGCAAGGCAATAAAGCAAATTGGACACAAGGGGTTACTGAGTGTTAGAGAATATAAGAAAAATATACTATTAAGAAGAGATGACAATAAAAGAATAAGGATTAAGAAGACAGAATATAATGATTGGCATTCCATTTAAATTTTTGAAGATCAAAGTTGACTGGAAAGCAAGAAGCCAGAAGAGTGTTCCACAAATTAGAAGTGTGATAGAAGAAACTGTTAGTATAGAATTTAGGTTTACATCTAGCCATTGCAAGTGTAAAATAATGAGACCTTGCAGCCAATCTAGTATTGCACTTAAATTCATAAAGTCTAGCTACCATAGCTCGTCAGAGCAATTACCATGTAAGTATTCATAAAAAAGATACAAAAATTACATTACAGTGGTGGAAAAGAGACTAAGGCTGAAATGCCAGACCTCTAAATATATAGCAGGAGTACCAGACCAAATTTGGCAGCAAAATTCAAAGCAAGGACAAATGGTAAATTTATAAATATGTAAGATAGATTCAGGTGAGAAAAGTTATCTAGCATGGCACTGTGAACGAACTTTCTTAGCTGCAAACTCAGCAATTGATTTGGTATAATCTTTTCACTTTATGTCAGCTGAAAATGTTAGTCTGAGAAGGCACAATGAGTTGCTCTCCTGGAAGTTAGCAACAGCCATGCTGATAGAAGCTAAAAAATCTTTTCTCAGATGATTAGATGAGAGCCATTTATGTTTTTAAGGCATTAAAATTAACAAGTCACTCCTTGCCCCATTTAAAAACAGATTGTAGGTAATTTTTTAGATCAACTGCCAATTTGACTTTATTGAACTGATCTGACTTAGCTGCTTTGAGGGCACATTTACAATAATTTCAAGCAGTTACTGTGACTGAAATTATCATACTGGAATACCTGGAAAAAGAGATTCCTATGGGCTACAGCAAATGAACAGGTTTGTGTGAACCAAGAATATTTTGGTTTTACCTAATATTTGCAAGAAGCTGCAAAAAGCATCAGTGCAGAGCTTTAACACCAGAAGAAACATCTGTGGCATAATGTTCAAGATAAAGCTTCAGAATATTCATCTAAGGTATGTCTCAGAGTCATTTTATCAAACGCTGCAAGATGCTACAAAACCAAAATATTAACCTAAGAACTCAAGTCATATTTTTAAATAACATAACCAGATCTCAACTGTCATATGAATGTTATGCATGGCATCCAACTCATTCAGAAAGGTCTAAACTATCAAATACATTCGTTTTCTCAGATTAATAATTCAAAATGGCTTCAAGAAGATGAAGCTTGGAGGTTTTAAAGTTAACTATTTTTCATTAAATCTTGCAGAGTCACAAACAAATAACTTTACAAAATAGCAAAATCCTCCTACTTGAAGAATTCCAATAGTAGCAACAACTAAAATGAATAGCACATGGAAATATCAAAGAAAATAATGACATAACTAATCAATGACTTTCCCTACTATATTAAACAAAAGATCAGTATGGAAACTTATATCAGTGCTTAAAGAGTAATAATCATGGACATGAGGTATCTATTTTCTTGAAAAACTATATTAAAAGAAACGTTTTATGAATTTAAACCCACAGTAATGCTAACTGTTCAGTGAATGAGTGATAAATATTTCCTCATAAGAAAACACCATCACTATTTTGTAGCTCCCCAAATTGCTACCTTGGATATTGTCTCTAATTTCAAGAAAAGTTCTAAAATTCTAAATTTTTGCTTGGGAAATTGAACTTCTTTGTATTCCCATTTTTTTTCTATTTTGGAATCACTAAAATTTAGAGAAAGTCTGTGGAGTCCTATATTCTGATTAGACATAACATTGACAATGTGCCTTCTACCAAAAAATCTGATGCCAGTATTAAGTATTTGTTAATCCAAAGAATACATTTAAGTAGAAGTTTTACCAAAGATTTCTGATTTCAATAAAAATGTTAAAGTAAAAATCAAATATACAATACTTTGTTCCTTAAGAAAACTTAAACTTTAAGCTTTTTATCACAATTTCCTCAGTTTTTACTCTCTGAAAAGTGTATTTTTCTTAAGAATTTGTAGTAAGAAACAACAATTAAATGGAAAGAAACTAAAGAATGAAGGATGATAAAAAATTAATCTCAGAATTAAACTAATTTAATTGAATCATGAAGTATTCAAGTTTTCTCTCCTTCCTACCTCTCTCTACAACCCTTTACAAAGAAAATATTTTGAAAGAATATTAATAGATAACCTACATGCAATAAGCACATGATGGACACACTTTTTCATAGCAACAATATTCATAAAGCCTATATTTAATGAATATAATATTTGCAGATGTTACCTAATTTTACATAATCTTTATTCAAAATTTTGTCATATTCACCCTGCAGCAATCAAAAAATACACTCATTTCCAACACACACCAATAATCTCCCATTACGTATAATTTGTTTTAGTAATAAACACAACCTATAAAATAATAAAAAAGTTTAAAACACATGCCAAAATACACACTCTCAATACACACTAAAAAAATTTTAAACACACAAAATCCTTTAAATAATACAATAATCCAAATAATAATTTAATCCAAAAGTAATATGATAAAGAAAATTTAATTCAAATTGAAACACACACACACAATCTATTGGTAGTCATTGTACACACATAATAAATTTGATACACACTATCCATTTCTTCCCACTAACATTTCAGGAATTAGATAAGTTCACACAAACACTAAAAAGTAGATAAGTTAGCCTATCATCAATTTCACGCTTCTCCCCAGTTTTTGAACAGAAGTATAAGTTTATCCTTTGTTTCTTGTTCAGGACTGGGTTTCTAGTTTCTTCTAAAGTTTTCTCTTTCATTCCCAATAACCCACTTGCATCTTAATTGAATTGATTTTTAAAAAATTTACAAATTATGTACAAAAAACAGAAGGATTTAGACAGGTATATATATATTAACACCATAAAAAAAACACAGTAACACTGCATGGTAATTTGACTATCTCTTGAGACTTGTACTAGGCAAACATGAGTAAAAACAAAATAGATGAACATGTGATATCAATCCAACCAATAAAAATGAATAACATAGAACTCAAAACATCTTCACATTTCCCTCATTCTCAAAAATTTCTGTTGAAGCCAAAATAAAAAACAAAATATGTCTAATCTATAAAAATTGTCTTCTTGTTCATTATTTTATAGTATATATATATATATATATATATATATATATATATATATATATTCCTTTTGTAGACCTTAAATAAGGAATTTTTAAAAACATGTAACTATTATAAATTTACATTTAAACTTGAAAACCATAAAAATTGTACTGAACTGGCTTGCCATATGTGGAAAAGAAAAATGGAAACGACCCTGATATAACATGAAGTATAGTAAAAAAAAAAGCCAAACCACACCACAGTGGTGATGTCTACAGATTGTGCCAGGAAGAAAAATTAGTCATTATGTTGTTTCCAGAGCAAAAAATTACTGAATGAAAAATCAGAAGTAATTACCAGATATAATCATCCTTATAAATACATATTACGTTCATACAAACCTGCATAAAAGTGTTCGAAAATCTTTAAGTAACTCCTCTCTAATTTTAAAAGTTTTCAGTTGTTTAAAAATTCCAGTCATGCATTCAGAAAAACCCCTGTTTGTACGTTTGAAAAACATTGGAAAATCAGTTATTATAAATTGCCTGAAGATACCAAAATGTTGAAAACCTAGGTTGCAGATATAACTCTTTTCCAAATGAAATATATATATATATATATATATATATATGAATGATAAAAATATAGTTTTAAGTTATGCTATATTTATGGGTAAAGGTGCTCAATATCAGAGATACCCCATATGTAATTATAAATATAAAAGTGGGCACTGAGGTCAACATTAAGCAGCAACAGAGTATTTCATGCCTGAATGCAATTTTCAGGTCAACTATAACCATTTGGTGTTGAACTCAGTTTTATACTTATATATAAAAAAATTACCCAGCCTTGCTGAAGTTTCTAAAAATCAGAAAGAAACGCAATAACAAGTTCACCATATCTTTTATCAGTTGTTCTATCATAATTACTATATCCAAGTAGTTTAAAAAATATATAAGGTTTAAAATGAAATTGTGTTCATTTTTTAATTTTCTTGAAAACTATCCTTTTAATTAATACAGTAGTAATTTATATAAATAGTCTGTGAAATTTTAAATCAAGTTGTTTTGTTTAAATGTCAACTGCATTTATTTCTCTTCATGCCTGTCCCAACATTAATAATGCAAAGTGAATGCAAATTATCTAAGACTGAACTGATTTAATTGTAAGTGCTTTAAAGCTAAACAATGGATTATAAGAGACAAGAAAGTTTCATTAGAAACAAAGAAAATAGTGCTGAACTACTGTATAATGTCTCCTATATGGTAGTGAATCTTTTCACAGATGAAGAGATCACAAGAAGTAACAGATACATGGTTATAAAGAAGGATTCTTTGAATCATCTGGACAGAGCACTTGAGTAAAGTGGAATTTTTAATGAAATTAGTCCCAAAAAGAACACTTACAATTAGAAAGAGTTAGATGAAATTTCTGGGACACAATGAGGAAAGATGGCTTAGAGAATCTGACAATCACAGTGAACATATTGAAGGCAAGAGGTACAGAATGAAATGGCAAGTAACCCATTTAATATTCTTGAGCAACAGATGACACAACAGGAAGTAGGAAGGATCATAAAAAACTACAAAAAATAAGAAATTGTGTAGAACAATGATTACCCAAATCCTAGAGGGACACATCACACAAAAGGAAAACCACTTGTCTGTTGGCATCTTCCCTTATAGTCTCTAGAAATTAATAAATGGATGCTTATAATTCATGGATGTGTGTAATTCAAGAACTTTTAATTCTAAATTGACTTCTGACAACCTCTATTGATCTGTGAAATCAGCAACACCTATCCAGTGTTCCTCATTGAATCAGGTTTTTTTACAGACTAATTTTCAGCCTCTATAGTTTGACCATTTCATGACATATACATACAAACAGAATAGACAATAGTGATTAAACATGTGAGCACAACAAGATTTTGGAGAGGATGGAAACAAAAAGAAAACTGATATTTAACATCAGAAAAAAACAGCTGAAGTTCCTGGAACATGTAGCAAGGGAAAAGGGCTTGGAGAATCTGATATTCACAGGTCATGTAGAGGGAAAGAGAGACAGGAGAAAGTAATACATGACATATTTGATGAGCTTGAGCAAATGGATGGCAGAGCAGGAGTTAGGAGGTGTAACAAGAGGAATGGTGTTAAGTGATACAAGGGATTGGGAGATGTGGGAGGCCACAATTACCTACGTCCTGAAGGGACATGTTGCATAGAAAAAGAATACAGTCATTTGTGGTAGTGAATTTAAAGCTTAAAATTATTTTCACTTTTTCAATTTATTTTACAAGAAAGAAAAGGTGTCTTTTAAATAGAACAGAAGTTGCATGTTTGTTGTGATTTTGATAAAATTTGCAATATTTACATCATGCAAATATTAAAATCAACTCTGCTAAATGTTAAAATAATTATTTGATAAACAGATCAAATATGTAAAAACTAGATTTCACTTCTTTAAATAAATAAATTTATTTAATTATAGGGCAGATGAGAGCAGATTATATCATTTATATAAGAAGAGATATTTTTATTCTAATTACTTACATGGATACTTTGGAAAACTGGTTGTAAAATTACAAATTTGGGAAGGTCTTTAGATGAGATTTTTTTTTCTTTTTCTGGTGAGAGAATTATAAAAGAATTTAGAAGGAAAATGTTTACTTAATTCAGTCAAATTTGCCGAAGAAGTATAAAAGTGGGTTTGGTGCATAAATCAACTTGAGTTAATCATTACAATTCTTATAAAATTATAATTATTATAATTGTTATAAAAAAACAGAAAATACTCAATATACACACACACACACACACACACACATATATATATATATATATATATATATATATATATATATATATATATATATATATATATATATAATTCCAGGTGAAGAGGACTCAAGGTTTTACTTGAGATATATATATATATAAAAGTAAAATAAAATTCATATTTGATAATAGCTAAAATTTATCTTTTATAATAGTAATTTATGTACTGAAAAGAAAAAAATTATAAGATCACATGAAAAACAAAATTATATAAAAAACTTAACTACAGCACCTTATCATTTTCAATAAACTATATATATATACATCAAATGTTCTAACTCTTTAAAAATTCTCTCTCTTTATATATCAGTCAGTTAAGTGCCATACATGATACATGCTTTGGACAATCATGTCTCGAAAGAGACATGACTGACTGGGCAGAAGATTATCTCACAGTAAGTTACCATTGCTTTCTGTGGTAGACTAGTTGCCAGCCAAGGCTATAGAACCCAATCTGTCTTATTATTTAATCCATAACTGAAGGGAAGAGATAGATTTATACTTTTCCCAAGGGTATTTGTGTGTAAGTGAACGCAAGGAATTCAACTAGAATTTAAACTCGACTCCACCAATTTGTCATTCCAAGTCAATATTCATTGCTCCACAACAAACATCTTTATATATAGTTATTTAAACAAATTTCTACCTAATAGATTTTAAACATTTCCAGAAACTCAATAAATAAAGACATTAAATAGCTTTCTTTAACATATATAAAATTAGAAACGATATATATTGGTATGTATTTATTTAAATACATACATACACCTACACAGTCGGATAATAATTATTCAATACATGCCACAAAGGCAGTTTATAGTATGATAAAGTATTTCTTTTAAATTTCAACCAATACATTTACATTAAATTATAAATAATATATTTAAGAAAATGGCTCCAGTAAAGTGAGTATTAAATATAATTTACAAAGCAGAATCAAACAGAGCTAAATATTTTGTGAATACCTTCTTCACAATGACAGCCTCCAGTCACTTCTTGTAAGTAGTCATTAATTTCAAACTCTTTTTGGCTGGTATTCTGAACCATTCAATGGTAGATCATTAGTTCATCCAAATTAATAGGCTGATGAGCATCAATGCATGTTTTTAATCAGGTTCCATTCAGCTCAGTAGGTTTATTTCTCATTTCCAAACTACTGGTTGGTTGTGTTGACCATAAGTTTAGGATCCTTTTTCTATGAAACACCCCACTGCACTTGATTTTGAAAGCCTTGGTTTATTTAACAAGTTTTTGTTCAATATATTTTGTTACCCAGCTCTATTCATTCTTCTCTCTCAATAATATGAAGTCTTGTGATGAAAACAACCCCACACTATTACATTGTCACCTCAATTGTAAGGATTGTGTTATTGGACTTGAGTTTTCCACTTGGGAATAGCAGGTACTGAAAGTTTGGATGTGTGGTGAGTGTAATCAATAATGATACTGTAACATTTAGCTTTATAATTGTATTTAATTGTATTTGCAATAAACTTGTTTTTGTGTCACTGACTGGATACTTCTTTTATTGTTCATAATTTCTGTACTAATAAGACAAGATGGAAAAAAAAAGCATTCCACAATGCACCTCTCATTTTGAGAAGATGTCATCTCACCAGAGTGAGATGCAAACCTGTATAAGGGAAGACAATAATAAAAATATTTCTCAGGTGCAGCAAACAAATTATAGGTAACTCTTTTACTGAGGTCATAAATGTCTTCAGATTGGAAATTTAGTTTGGTTCCAAAAATAATCTTCAATATCAAACATAGGCTGAAAGTTTCTGAATTTTCAAAAGACTTTGTTGCATTCCCACATGTTCATTAATTAAAAAACAAAAAATATACAAAGGATATTTTTTTGTCATCACATATACATTGCATGCCAAATTATTATCACGATAACTTTTTTCTAATATTTCAAAAACCATCCAATCAATTCACACAAATTTTCACACAATGTTGGCAACACTGACTTCCACAATCACCGAAATTTTCGTACTGATCTGCGCAATGTAAACAGGTGCCATATTTGTTATCAGCACAGTGATTTGAGCATGCCAAATTATTAGAAAGGTTTAGTAAAATTCCCATAATTGAACAGAGAAAACGTTTATTAATGTTGCACGTGAATGTTTATGATCAAAAGAAGCTAATAAATAAGATAATCAAACAATTAATAACAGATACAAACAAAGGCAGAGTTTTAAACAAATTAATATGGAATGTGCCTTTCCTGTTTTGAAATTACTTGAAGAAGTTGATGATCCATAGAATTTGTTAATTGTAGGATGTCATCTGCTGTAATGCCGCGAGATATGTCAAGAATTGCTTCCCACAACTCAGCGTTGCTCCTGAATTGTTGTCCATTGATGTACAGTCTTTGCTTGATGATACTCCAAAGGTTTTTGATTGGGTTCAAATCTGAAGAATTTACTGGATACTTCATTTTTTGAGGTCCATCGAAGTCTAACTGTTTCAAATATTCAGTAGTCTTATGAGCAGCATGTGAGGGAGCATTATCTTGCATAAAAACAATAGCCCTTCTGAAGGCAACTCTTGCCTTTTCATCCACAGTTCAAGATGCTCCTTCATAAATGCTATGTATGCATCAGCAGTAACTTTGACACCATCTGGTACTCTACATGGACCCACTAATGTTTTTTCAATAACACCACCCCAGATCATTATGCCTTCACCACCTTGTTCATGTCTTAAACACTGATGGCGATTATGTATGTTCATTACCCAGCTTTTGCACCATCTATCTAGCCCATCAAGTGTTGCTCAAGTTTTGTCTGTGAACAAAATTTTAGAGAAGTCAATCTTCATATTGTCTTCAGCTCTTTTCAGTCAGTTTTGAATGTGATTTCTCGTCAACTGAGGCTTCGATACAGGTTTGACTGTTGTTGCTATTTCCCTCAGATACTGACACCGAGTACTTTTAGAAACAGTAGGATCCCCAATGCGAATGAAAAGCTCTTGACTAGTAAGTCCAGGGTTCTTTGTGGCCTCTTGTTTAAGTCATGACATGAGACGACGTGAAATAACCCTCAGCTTGCCTTTATCTGCCATTTTGCATACTTGTATAGGGTTGGCGGTGAACTTTTTCACTGTTTGATGACAGCTTCCTATCATTTTAGAAATTTCTAGGCTAGATTTACCTTTTGAGAGTTCTGAGGTGATAGTTTTCTATTCAGCATCATTTAAACTGCTTATACAGCCCATCTTTTCACTAAATTCTTACACTTTTCTAATAATTTGGCACACTCAAATCACCATGCTGATAACAAATATGGCACCAGTATGCTTACATTGTGCAGATCAGTACAAAAATTTCAGTGATTGCACAAGTCAATGTTGCCAATATTGTGTGAAAATTTTGTGTGAATTGTTTTTGAAATATTAGAAAAAGAATTATCTTGATAATAATTTGGCACACAGTGTGTGTATATATATATATATATATATATATATATATATATATATCCTAATCTTATATATATATATATATATATATATATATATATATATATATATATATTTGTGTATTTAGGCAGCAAATTCTCTTTTAGGCATGTCAGATTATATAAATTACAAAAATTATGTCTGTTTAATAAAAATCAGTTTATACTCATGAATAATCCTTTGTGTATTATAATTGAAACATGTGGGAAAGGCACTGTAGCTTTTAATGTTGATTTTATTTTCCATTTCTTGAGTTCTCACGTACTTTCAATCTTCTACCAAGAACATTTTCAGGGGTGTAAATAGTAATAAAAAAAAGTAACCAAAAAACTGTATTGCTATATATTACTGTCATTTTTTTATGCTTCAAATGAAATGGTCAACAGCTATGCTTAGCATTCATTAGAAACTGAAAATGATCCACTATGGAATTTTTTGTGTTGTAATATCATGGTCATAATACATGAAAGATTATTCATGAGTAGGAACAAATTTTATTAAAAATAAGCAGACATAATATTTGTAATTTATTTAATTTAACATATATATATATCCTAATTTTATATGTATGTATATACATATATTCTATTATTTATATATATATATATATATATATATATATATATATATATATAGGGCATATGGCCTAGTGGTTAGAAAGTTCGGTTTTCAACTATGGAACCCAGGTTTGAAACTCATGATGGTTGATGAATCAGGTAGATTAATGATGTTATTAACAAGATTCAATACAAGCATGCAGCACCTTTGGAAAGTGTCTGGAAATCATACCATGTACTAACCCAAGCTTTGTAAGTGAAATTGTGTAGACAGAACTATTCAGGAGTCATCAATGATTGTTCTAGCATGGAGTCTCAAGTCATCATAAATGAGAGTTTGAGTGTATTGACCTTGTTCAGACTGTTGGTCATACCAGATTATGCACTTTCTCTTGAACTGTAAGTAACGCCCACTCAGCATAGTAGGCATCTGCAACAGGGATTGAATATGATTGGCCAACCACACACACTGATATATATATATATATATATATATATATATATATATATATTTTAAATCATTTCACCCCAAGCAAGGCATTCCACTGCCACTATTGAGCAGGGGGTTACTTAGGGGAAGGTGCTGAGAGAGTGATTAGATATTATGGGAAATGTCAGAAGGAGGGTGATAGACGGGTAAGGAGGTACATAGGAAGGGTGTTTGAGAGAATGGGTGCGAGTTAGTGTGTTAGGAAGTCTCTATTGACCTTACATTTAAACTACTGGAGATTGTAGGTGTTGGGGAAGCAAGTATGTGGAAGGAATTCCACAGGCAGGAGGTGCGAGGAAAGAAGCTGTTGGAGTAGAAATTGCAGTTACATTTTATTGGTTTCACTGTAAAAGGGTGGGACCTAGTTGCTAATCTAGTATCTCATGCATATTCGTACCTAGGGGGCACCAGTGATCTAAGTTCATCGGAGCAAAAGCCGTGAAAGTATTTATAGAAGAAGCATAGGGAAGCCACGTCATGCTGGTGAGAGAGTGACTGCAGGCAGTCTGCCAAGTCGGTATCGATCACATTACAGATTCTCCATTGTATTTTGTCAAGAACCCCCAGGAGAATAGCAGCGGAATCTGACCAGATGTGGCAGCAGTATTCAATACATGGGCAGATGGTAGATTTGTATATGTGCAGGATAGATTCAGACGAAAAGAACTACCGGGCCCTGCACAGAGAACTAACTTTCATAGCAGCGGATTTAGCAATGGATTCAATAGAGTCATTCCACTTGAGGTTTGCTGAGAGTGTGAGGCCAAGGAGGCGTAGTGTTTTACTCTCTGGGAGGCAAGTCTGTTCTATGCTAATGGGAGGTAGGTGCGATTGTCTATGATGGTTAATTGATAGCAGCTTCAGTTTGGAAGAATTGAAATTTACGAGCCATTTCTTACCCCAGTCCACTACGGATTGGAGGTCCTTTTTCAAGCTCGGTAGTGAGGTTCACTTTGTTGCCCACACCAGATTTTTGATCGAGGCTAGAGTAAACTTTGGTGTCATCGGCGTACATGCCTACTTGGGATCTTATGGCATCTGGGAGATCATTAATGTAGATCAGAAAGAGCATAGGACCTAGGATAGAGTCTTGAGGGACACCCACGTTCATATGATAGTTCTGGGAGGCATGTCTGTTTAATACCACCTTCAGTGTGAGGTTAGATAGGAAAAACTGGATTAGGTCAAAGAAATGTCCAGTTATACCATCGCTCCGCAGTATAAGGCCAGCATGCCAAACTCTGTCGAATGCTTTAGAGACATCCAAGGGAATGGTTCAGGCTTCACCATTCTTGTCAAGAGCCTGGTATATATACTCAGTGATGGTCATTAGCATATCAGTAGTAGACCTGGTGAAGTGGAAACCATACTGTTTGTCCAAGAAGAGCCTGTGGGCTGTGAGATGCTGAACCACCTCAGTGTTGATAATGGCTTCGAACACTTTGCCAAAGATCAGAAGAAGGCTGATAGGGTGGTCATTTGTGAGGTCTGAGGGTTCTCTAGTGTTCTTAAATATAGGAACTACAGAGGAAGACTTCCAACAGGCAGGAAAGCAGAAAGCAGATAGACAGAAGTTGTAGAGCTTAGAAAGGACAGAGGAGAGTTCAGGGGTACATTTCTTCAAGACTATGATTGGGATTCCGTTCTCACCGCTTGCTTTGTGAGGGTCAAGTTTTGAGATTATGTTAGAGGCCAGCAAGGGTGTAATGTGGACGTTATTCAGTTGAGCCTCAGTTCTAGGTGGGAAGTCAGGTGTAGAAACTCCAGACGAATCCAGTCTCAAATTGGTCAAGAATCTGTGGGCAAAGCATTCAGTCTTGTCCGCTGAGGAGGTGAGGACCTCAAATTCATTGATTAGCAGGGGTATTGAGGACATTCTTGTTAAGCATGTTTTTACACAGAAAGACATATCCATTTATATGTGTGTATATATATATATATATATAAAAGTGAATACTGAGGTCAGTGCTAGATGGTGACATTCTGTTTCCAGCTCAAACATGAAGATTGTATTTGAGCAAAAAACAAACTGTTGGTACTGTTGAACTTGGTATCCACTTTTATATTTACATATACTCTCTTTCTAATATTGAACACTTTTACCCATAATTAT
Source organism: Ascarosepion bandense (assembly GCA_037127315.1). Lineage (NCBI taxonomy): Eukaryota > Metazoa > Mollusca > Cephalopoda > Sepiida > Sepiidae > Ascarosepion > Ascarosepion bandense. The sequence continues at coordinate 2,008,484 of JBBBDQ010000484.1, forward strand.
AGTATTCATTTAAACTAGAGTCTTATCATATATATGGAGTTGATGAGAATATGCACTTTTGCTTGGGATACTATTACACACACACACACACACACACACACACACACACACACACACACACACACACACACATATATATATATATATATACTCGGAGTTTCATGTATGGTGCAATCATCAGGTGCATAGCTTGAATTATGCACCTGGTAATTGCATAATGCATGAAACTCTGAATCATGCTATATGTGTAGGATAAGGTATATTTATTAATATATATATAAAATATATATATATAATACAGCTCTGTTTATACGTTGAGCACTGTTTTGTTTACACCTGAATAATAATACTATATAGATATGTACACCTTCCTCATATGTATTCTTATTAATTTACACCACTATGTATATATATATATATGCACAAACACACACACACGCACACACACATATATATAAAGGGTGCATCAGAAATACCTTCCACACATACATCTTACATAATATGACATTAGCTAGATAAAGACACCATTGTGACTAATATTTTACCATTATGTGAGAGGTATTTAAGTTACAACCAGTATATATATATCCACACATATATATGTATATATATATGTATACATATACATGCACACACACATCATATACATACATACACACACATAAGTATATACACTAATACATACACACATATATATATATACATACACACATATACATACATGCATACATATACATATAGCGATACATACACACATATATAGATACATACATACACACAGATATATCAGAAATATACATACATTTATATACACACAATTATATATAGAAACATATGTATACACATGCATATATATATATATATATATATATATATTACAGAATTATGCATAAATTTACGAAACTGGCATTAATACATCAAATATATATATGCGTGTATATATATATATATATATATATATATATATGAATTGCATAGATATAGTAAATACATACATATATAAATTTTCTTACCTCCAGCTGTTTTTCTGTTATATCCCCCTCTCTCTCTCATTCTATAAATATTTCATATTGAATTCCCACTTTCTTTGTGTGAACCAAATCTGTTTTCTCATTTTCTTCTTTCAAAAGTGTTTGGCTGAGATTATAAGATTAGCCAAACTCTTATTTCCTCATTTATACTTTTTCAATTTCTTTTTATATTTGTATTTGCTTCTCTTTTTTTCATTTCTGTTGCAGCATTTCATGTATTTTTCTAACGAAATATCTTTCATCCTTTATTCTCTTCCTCCATATGTTTCTATTTATCTTTGTTCATAAATTTTTTTTCGCATTAATTTTAATATTATCTGTTTCCATGATTTATTCAGCCGATTGATATTCCATAAACTATTATCCTCATATATTTTTGTTTTCTTCTCAAGCTTCAACTAATATAAATCAGCATTTTCCAATTCCAGTTCCTGTTTATATGTGACATGTAAATATATATGTTATTAAAATTCCCATCTTTAAATAGGTATGATATTCTGTTAAAGGTGTTGCAATAGAATCGAAAATAAAAAGTGTTCAGATAAAATTCATGTAATTCCTGTTGTCATGTACGTGTTTTCCTTTAAAACTAAATGTACAAAATTTAATCTCCCAAAAGAGACTTAGAAACTCCAATCCTTGAAACTGGATAGAACTGGCTCAAATCTAAATTCATTAAGGTGCAACCTAATCAGTTGATGAAACATAATATGGCACAAGAAAAATAATTTCAAAAACTATTAAAGGAAAGACAGCCATGTATTCAATTCATCATGCTTTGAAATGAAACTATTGTTATATCCATTAATGTAACAAAAGTGGTCTGGCAAGAAACATTCTTCCATTTTTGATCCAGTTTGTGAGATTATAACTTGTAAAAAATAAGAAGCTCACATTCTCTATACATGTACTCTTAGCAGCCATTTATTTCAATGGCATGCAAAGCTTAGATACAGAAAGATGGGAGTAGATAATGAGAATGCCATACATGCTTCATTTATTTAAATCACTCCGGGAATACAATTTCATACTCCTTTGTGATTACAGGTTACATATTGATACAAAGCTTTGTTGCTAAAATATTTCTTCTGGAAGTATAAACTTTCTTTATATTCATAAAAATTACACCCTTTGATTCATTTAAAAAAATTTTCCACTCTACAGATTCATTTAAAAACTAAATTTATAAAAACTATTCCACTGGATTTCTTAACATGATACCAAAATAGATATTTTATGAGGAGAAAAATATTTTCTGAATTAATCTGTTAAGATTTGAAATTACAATTTGTCATAAATGTAATATAGCATTTCTGAGCCTGGGATGATAAAAAAAAACTGGCATCATTTATGCCTACCAATTTAACTATGGACTGGAATGGAATTATGAAATGGACTGCCCATTCATAGATTTTCATCTAAGCTAAAACCAATAAAAGTTGATTAAAATTTTCATTGTATGTTAGATTTAACAATACCTGCATAAAAGAAAATACTGCTTAAATATATAATAATAATTATGTATGTGTGTGTGTGTGTGTGTGTGTGTGTGTGTGTGTGTGTGTGTGTGTGTGTGTTTTAAAAATTCAGATATAAGTTAAATATATTCATAAAGACAAGTTAAAAAAAAAGAAAAACAGATAAAGCTTTCTTTACCAACACCTTTCATCCTCTGAGGGATTTTATCTAAGGTAAATGTAAATATTTTATTTTGTAACTTGTATTGATTCTTTTATTTACACAGCTTTAAGAATATTATAGTCTTCTTAAATTTTAAATTTAAAAACATAATATTTTTCCACCATTTTACTTATGTGTATAAATACATATTGCAAAATAAAATTTCCAATTTTACTTTGACAGTCCCTCAGGGAACAAAATGCATTGATAAAGAAAAACTATAATTTTGTCTTTGATACTTATATCTATCTTATATCAACACAGCATTAAAAGAGGTACTGGTTATACCAGTAGATGGTTATTTAAAAAAAAGTGCCCATTGTACAATCAAAAGAACTTAATATGCAGAGCCACCAATATATTAATGAACAAAATGATCACCACTTACTTGCTACCCAGGTTTCAACCATATTGGTCTCATCAGGCAGAACAAAACATGTCAGATCTAATGACAATATTCCCAAGATGATGAAGATTCTAATCCTGCCAGAGGACACATATTTTCTTAACAAGATTTCTCAATTATTCAGGCCAACAGATGCAAATAAATGTACTGTTTAAATATAAAACAAACAGAACAACTACTCAGATATGAGTATCCATTAAAAGTAATGTTTAAACAAATATATATATATATATTGGCATTAGTTATTAAGGCTTCAATGAAATTCTACTTTAGGTATGTGATGAATCAACACCTTCTTGTCAGAAGCAATCTACTTATTTTTGAACAAGTTGTTCAAGTTTTGTGTCAGAAATAAAAATGTTGTGAATAATTCCATTGATTGCTTCAAGTGCAATTCAATTATTTTAATCTTCATTATTATAAATTTATATAATTCATTCATATATCTGCTTTTGCAAGAAACAAAATCTTCAACATTTTTTCATTCTTCTTATTAATTTTTAATTCACTTTCCTTGTATAGAAGTAAATGAAAATTTTATGATAGATCTATTACAATGAGGATATTAGTTTATGAATATCAGTAAGTCTTTTAATAATATAATAAATGTAATGTTATTCATGTTTATTTTGCCTTTTGAATATATGAAACTGTTGTTTTTATATATTAAGATATTTTTGTATTTTATACTGTTTTGCTAATATATGCATTTTACATGATGTGTTATTATCATTATTATTACTATTGTTGTTGTATGTAACAAATTGAATGAAAACTTTCATTAAATGCAAACATAATTCACTTATATGCACGCATCTTCATATTTCTGTTGATTTCCCCTTTCATACATATTAAACATTTTGCAAGAGCACTTGTAGCCCATTTCTTCCACTTATTTTTTTCTTTCTTTCTTTCTCTAGATTTTTGAATGGATTTTTTCTTCACCTTCATCTTTTGCCATTTTATCATTTTGCCTTTCATTCATTTTTTTCTTTCTTCCTTCTTCTTCTTCTTCTCATTATTTGCATGTCATCTCTTCCCCAACCCCAACACCCCACAATTGCAACCAATACTATTATTATTATTATTATTATTATTATTATTAAGCCACTTATTTGTAGTTTCACTTTTTATAGCTTAGTGATTTCACACCAAAAATCATGGGAGGCAAAAGTGAATCCTTCTTGGCCAACTTTTCTGCCTTCTTCATTTCTTCTTTTACCTTCCCTTTCCACCCCCCTGCCAAAAAACCTGCCCTAATATCTGACTTTTTCCGTTTGTTTTTCTTCTCTTTATCCTTCTACACTGTTTATATTGCCTGATATTTTAGATGTTTATTTCATCTCTATTCCCTTCATTATTTTATGTTGCTTGTTATTCTTACCAGCAATGCATTGTCAACTACAAGTGAGCCAGTGTCCAAACCAATGGCAAGTAACCATCAAGTCATTGAAAATTGCTTCAGAAAGCATAAACTAAATAAGATCAAACATAAATCCTTTCTTTCATTCCCGATAGTTTCAAGAACAAATACCTGCACATGTATAGAATATCAGTTTAGTTTCATTCTGTAGATTCTCTTGTGGATTATAAGGCCACACACTCAACACACAAGGCATTGTGCTTTACAACTTTTGTATTATATTACAAATTCAGTGTGTAAGCAGTGGAGAGTATTCTGAGCACATCATCTATGAACGTCTGCATTATATTATATAAACCAATAACAATAAATTTGTCTAACAATAGCATTAATTTATATTTTGGTTTGCCCATTTTATTTCACTTATAGTTATTTTTATAGGGCACAGTTGTTACAGCCATTCTCAACCTATTTTGAGTTCAAAATTCTTCCTCTCCAAGACTGGTTGCCAACCAAGGCTTGAGACCCCAGTCTGATCTGTGATTAACTTTTAACTTCCAGCTGGGAGAAGAGATCGATTCATAACTTTCCAATAGTATTTGTGCAAAAGTAAATGCAATGATCCCAAGTTGAATTGGAATTCAACATGCCAGTCCCACTTTCTGCACTGATAGCTATTATGCTGCATGAACACAATCATAGATTTATTAGTACTCACTGTATGAAAGCAGCTTTAGGTGCTGACCAGTTCCCTACTGGAGCCTGTCTACTTATAATATCAGCCATACTTCGCTCTATGCTATCTGACTTCCACCTTTTATTGGTGATTCTATAAATTATTACATTTGAGTCTGAATCAGAAGAATGTATTATTCTCAGAAAATGTTCTTCACCTGACTGTCATTCTTATATAACAGACTTTCTTTTGAATTTGGTTTCTAAGACATTTTGTAGTCAACATCTATGGATTGGTACCAAATTCAGCTGAGTTGCAGTAAATAATTGTACTGTCCATTGTCTTTAAATCACTTTCTACCAATAATTTCTATATGCTTATAATTTTGTAGTTTTATTTTTACATATTCTAATAATTACATATGCATTTGGCTGAAACAGCTTGAATTCCAAATAACATTTCCATCAGTTTTTTAATATCTTTCTGATTATCAGTTTTGTAATCTTAAAAACAAATGCCTTATAAAGGTTCACTGTCATATTCAAAGAGACTGTATAAAAATTATTTCAAATAACTAAAATTTTGTAATTAATTTCAAGAATTCCAGAGGTGAACATTTTGCATAAATCTGGGTTGACCAAAGAGTTTTTTTTGGCTTATTATGTTTATTTTTTTTACTTAATAAGTGAACAAAAATTTTGGCAAACACCTATATACTCAAGGAGCTGCAAATGAAACCTGATATATGAATAAGTCTTTGATAATTAATATCTATTAATGAGAGATTTATCTAACTAAAGTGCATTAGGTAGAAACCAAATAAACATCAAATACTCTGAGTGATCCATGAGCCTTGTGCTCTGTTCATTATACTCTCAGCTAAATCTGAATGAAGATCATATTTTTAGAGTAATCATTAAAGATACAGTTCAAATAACTCATTAATTGTTGCAGTTTCAAAAAGTATTCTGCCATCTAATCTTGGGGATAATGTTTTTTAATTACATTATACAAGTTACTAATGATGGAATTTGAATATAAAATAAATCTTTTACTTTTACTAAAACACTGAGTACATTCCTGTTAAGGAAGATTTGAATTCCCCTTTTCAAGTCATAGTAATTATTTAGCTTTTCGCAAGAGAACTGAAATAAAATTCTAATTTTTACTGCAGCTTTCATAAATGTATTTTTATCTATAAATCAATACCTATAAATGAAATGAAAACAAACAAAATGCATATTAATTTGGTTGCTCTCATCATTGGACACTGGCTCAATGAATATTCCTTCTTTTATGTGTTTTATTGTGGTTCAAGACAGAAGTTCTAAAATATATTTAATAGTCATTGAAAGTTTAGAATTTAAATCCTAGAATGAATAGTTTGTCTAAGAAACTTTAGAATGGCATGATGGGTGTATGAACATGTAACAGAACACAAGAAAAGAAATAATTTCATTAATGGTTAAAGAATCCTTAAACACTGGACAACTATACAAATCTCATAGTTCTGAATTATGTTCTTTTTGTGTTTCTGAATGCTAACTATGAAAACACTGCACTGATTTTATTCACGCTAAATTAATACGATCCCACTTAAAATTACATTAAAATATAATTAAGAAGAAATAAGATCTTATGTAGTATTACTAAACACTAGGGAAAATCACTAAATCAATTATATTATGTGTATGATTTTAATCTTATGATCTGTTTTTAGAGTTAACCAAATGAAGATAGCCAAAGTGTTTTATTGTTTTTTTACAAGTTTTTTTACTTCTTAAATAAAACCAGCATAATATAAAAGTAAAAAATAGCCTTATCACAAGACGACATTTTCAAGAATTAAAATTTTTTAAAAAAATCATAGCTTAAAATTGTTTAATAACTTTCTTAAGCAAGAAGTCCAAAATTTTTCTCAAACAATTTCCATTCTCTACAATGGAATCATGTTAGCTTTGGTCTTTTTATTGAATCCAAAATTTAGATGCAGGTTCAATTCATCAGTACTTTAATATATATATATATATATATATATATATATATATATATATATACCTTTGATAATGTTTCGCACCATAATTAATGTCTTTTCAGTAGTTTTACTGATAAAAGGTATTTTGGCAAGCAGTTTTTTTTATTGTAAAGTGCTTGATACCAGGTGGAAATAGAACATTGATAGTTTTATTGCAAAGAATTTGTCATTTTAACAGAGCAGGTTTATGCAACTTCAAAGTTTTGTGAGGACACCATGATTTGCAATAAAACTATGTGTGCATGTGTGTATGTGATATATGTATATATATATATATATATATATATATATATATATAAATTCAATGTTTGCCCAAAAAGAACCACTACAATAATTTTCTTAAAATAAGTAAGAAATGCATGCATTAATTATTAGTTACAGTTCAATTATGATGAAGGAACTAACTATAGATGTTATGATAACTAATTTATAAACAAATCTGTTTATTTCAATATTTTAAAGAAAGATATTAAGAGATTCCATATATTACACAAATTTAAAAGGCATCAAATCAGATGTTAACTCCTTAGATGTAATTTTCACACATTAAAATATAATAGGAATATTAATTAAAAAAATTGAAGACAAATGTTGTTTCTTTTAAGAAGAGGAAATACAGAGAAACTCTTTATGATAAAGTTGAGTAAAAAATTTCAGTCAAATATAGAAATGGATTGATAATCCTAAAATGTTTAAAAGATGTAATATTAATTACTTCATTTAAGTAGAAAAGTATTTTTGTTATAGGCATCTATATTTTGATTTAACAAAATAACTACACAAAACTCTGCTATTTTTCATTTAGTGAAGTTTATCAGAATATTTTCAGATAATGCTAGAAGAATTCATTTTTCTCAAAATTATTTCTTTGATAACATATAATATTCAGAAATTTAACTAGGACTTTATAAACAGATTTAGATCTTACAAAAGTTTAAAAGAAAAATTAGTTGCATGACCAAGCATAGCTGTACAGTCATTGTGCAACTGAGCACCTCTTTCTATAGGTCTCAACTGTGTGACAATATCAGAATCTGTGAATAACGTCCAAGTAAACTCAATGACGTTGTCAGTTCTTTTTATTTTCACTGTCTGCCTCTTCTTCTCTTACATAAACTAAACTTTGTAGCACGGCAGTGGAAAGAATGTTGTCACTCATGGCATGGCCATACCATTTCAACTTTCCCTTCTTCATAGGCCTACTTCTTGTTTGATTTTGTCATGCACTGCATTATTTGTAATGCATTCTACATAGAAAAGGTTTAGGATGGTTCTGTAGTATCTCATTTCAAATGTACGAATTAATTCAAATTATGATTGAATCGCTGATACTCTTGACTAAAAGAAGCAAATATCATTGAACACTCAGTGTTTTTTTAACAGAAACATTAATCTATTCATTGGAGATAAAATTGTTTTGTAATCAATATATATTTCTGTCAACTATTTTTTGTATCTACTACTTAGTTTTGTCAAGTAAGTGTTTAAGTTACACATATGAAGTATAGCCAATAAAATTCAGTTTACAGCTGTATCATATTAAAACACAGGTTACTGTTTGGTTGCCAAAATTAAGCAATGTTGAGCCTGGTCACTAGATGGGTGACCACTTATAAATACCAGGTAGTATAAGCTTGGATGTGTAGATGGTGTAATAGATAATGGCTCAGATTGTTAAATGAAAAGCTGAGTTCCAATTCCTTTTGTGATTATACTCATTTACATGCAAATACCTTTGTGAACGGTATGAATTCATCTTTTCTTCCCCCACCTATGGATTAATTAGTATAAATTGTATCACTAAATTATTATTATCTCCCCCAAAATTTTTACAATTCAATTATATTTTCTGGTTTTAAATAACATGCAAGTGATTGATGGGCTGTAGAAAACAAACCAATAAAAGTTCAGCTAATTTATGAAAGCTTCTAATGGGATCTAAGTACTTATTTACTGGATAACAATTATGAAGGCAGGAATAAAAACTCCAAGTAATTCTGAAGTATTAAAATTTATAAACCACACCAAATTTTGACATTTTATAATCACCATCAAAGTTAATGTGTTTTTATCAATTACTATTTAAATATATGAAAAATAATACAAAATAAATAATAAAAAAAAAACAATTTTGTGAACTGAATTTGTAGCTTGCAATATTTTCTACCATTGTTTTTTATCACATGCTATACCCTAACCCTGCCCGAAAGTCTCTTGTCTCTACCCCCTGCTATATCAGCCACCCTCCCACTTATTGCTGGTGTTGGTGCTGGTGTTATGGCTTTAGTGTTGTTGTCCTTGCTATTGTTATGGTGTTGTGGCAGGAGTATCGGGGCATTGTAACTCATCTAAATAGAAACATTGGATCAAATCATCGGATCAAAGTTATGAACTATCAAGTGAACACTACTTACTTTTGGATCAAAATTTCAACTATTGTATCAATTTTGCATTTATTATTTTACAATAATTCAAACCTAGACTATTATTTATCTGTATATATACATATACATGTATGTATACCATTTATATTTCCCATGTCGGAATTAACACGTATATTTTTATATACCTATGCTCACATCTACATCAAAATACGAGTGTGGATGTATGTACGTATGTGTAGGTGTATGTGCATTCGTGTGTGCATATATCAGGCATGCATTAGTAGAACAGACATTAAATATTATGTCAGTCACAGAAAGACCTTCACAAACAAACAGTGAAGTCCAGTTCTGCTGGTCATGCCATCTTCTCTAAGACAATTTGACAATAAATATCTGCTATTATATTGTGTGAGCTTCACTTTGATTAGAACTTGGTTTCCATTTCTCAAGTATGTTTTTTTATATGATTATTAATATGTATATTATACAGAATTTCATAAATAAAGAAAAATTACAGAAAAACATATATATGCATTTAATGAATATAAAGAACAAGAAATCCTGAGACTATGAATTTCCCAAGACTCTATGTCACATCTACGTCAAACAAATTCTTAGATTTTTAAAATAGATTAATATTTCTGTTTTTAAAATTATTTTTTTTAGTTTTGGCAAATTTTGCATATAAAAATCTTTTACATAATTTAATACACAATGTAAGGTACAATAAAAATATTAGAAATTAAGTTATTTTGAAATTTCATATTTCTTCATATTCATGTGGTTTTAAAGGTGATAAGATTTAGAAAAATGAGTGTTTGTTTTATAGCTTTTATGAGCTTCCATATCTCACATGAGAATTGCTCTTATGAGCTTCCCTAATCTCATATAAGATTTAGATAGGCACAACCTGACAATATCCAAAACAGTTAAATAAGCAAACTAAACTGTTACTTTCTTCTTCTTCTTCTTCTTCTTCTTCTTCTTCTTCTTCTTCTTCTTCTTCTTCAAATAGAGTTGAAGTGTAGTAGTAACATATCACCTTTCTCTTGACTTGAAAAAAGTTTTACTTTCAGCATTGCAATGAAGTTTTGCTCTCTGCTTTGAGAGGAAATCAGGTGTTCTCTTTACTGGCCCTCATCCTTTTGTCATGAGTAGGGGGGTGTCTGTGATGGCATATCAACAATTTACTGTGGTAGATAGAGGTATGGGTTTTGCCTGACTCACATCTTTTCCAGTACGAAAATTCCCCACCTTACTTGCCTAAGATAAAATTTTACCTGACCTCATTTTCAAATAGATCTTTTCAAAACATTTTGGCTACAATAATATTTTACAATGCAAAACTTGTGTGGGAATTTTTATAAGTAATGAAAAAAATATGAAAAAAATAAAACTTCCACAAGTAGACATATGTTCATTGTGGTTAAGGAGAGTGCCTAAGTTTATTTAAAAAAACAATGAAATATCTCCATAAAATTTAAAATATTCATCATAAATATTATTTTGCAATCACAAAATTGTTTTAAATAGACATTATTTACTTTACCAAATAACAACTGCCACACCACTTGAAGACATCCAAAAGTAGTAAATAAAATGGATAGTACATATAACGGAAAGTGAAATAATGATGCAAGATGTTGACTTTCCACCCTACCTTAAACAAAATGTAAGGAAGGAAACATCCATCATTACTAGAGGGAGCAATTGCAGTGAACATGAGAAACCTATTTTCCTGAAAAACTGTTTTAAGAAAAGATTTTATACATTTCAACCAAAAGTTACATTAACTATTCAATCGATGAATGCTGAATATATCCTTATAAGGATTCAATCAATGAATGTTGAATATATCCCTTATAAGGAAACTGTTAATCTAACCATCAAAATGTAAAAAAGAGAAAGCAGAGTCTATCTCACTCCATTTTATGGACAGGACCACAGCCTTACCATACTAGGTGAAAATAAGAAGGCAGAGAATAAATCTATACAAGCCTCAGCTGCATTACAAGCCTCATCTCTTCTTTCCTTTGTCTTTTGCAACTCTGCTAAAATGCATAAAGAACAAAAAGGGCAATGCAGAGAAATATTTTATTCTTCAAACTTAATGATCTGTGAACCAACTTTAAATCTTATGTCACAGCCTCAAATTCTTGCTATTTCACAATGCCATCTTCTGGAATCAAAGAGAGAAAGATGCACTTCCCCAAATTTCTTTGAACACCCCACAAACCACTGAAATGGATTCTATTTCCAAAACAATAAAACAGAATTGAAAATATCTCTCTTGTTAAGATTGGATAACAATTATAGGTTTGCTGTGGTTCTATGAAAATAGAATTAGCTAGACTATCTGAAAAACAAGTTGAACAAGGGCACCAAACATCAAGTTTTGTTAAGTTACTCTACATTACAGGTTTCTGATTTATAATATTTTTGGATTATTTTTTTTTGGATTATTTATTCTCTATAGTTTCATTTTCATTTGCAACACTCATTTATAGAGCAATTAGTAAAAGCAAGGATTCCCTCAGATTTATTTGTGTGATTCAAGAAACTATTATAAAAGAAAATAAGCAAATAAAGGTTTCATTTAAATCATCTTGTATCCTAAAATTATATTAACATGTTTTTGAGAGTGTTAAGAATTTGAGTAAACAAAGAATAGAATTTCTTTACAAAACTCTACTACATGTACATAAATTTTCAACTGCTGCTATGGTTTATCCACTTTACTGAAAGAATTAGTATGATCGTCATTTTCAATAAGATCATATACAGGGTGTGATTAATAAATTGTTGCCATTTTATTTTTAATTTCAGATTGTTTGATTTTGATTTTGTCTACTGCACAGTATACCACCATGACAAAATTCACTCTGCCAGAAATTTGAAAATGGCATGTCATTCTGCTTAAAATTCATGGTGGAAGTGCCAATACAAATATTTCAGAGTCTTTGAGTGTCAATTTGAGAACTATGCAGAGCATTTAGAAAGATTTTGATGAGTTTCATGGTGATTATGAAGATGTTGGCAGTGATTACTAGTGATGGCAATGTTATGCCTCCATTCATCTTCCCACAGGAACCCAGACTCAATGCAGAGGCCTACATCAAGTACCTCGAGAAGGTAGTGCTATCCTGGGTCAAGAGAGTGGCTGCTGGAAAACTTTGTCTGGAACGAGAACTCTGTACCATGCCACATAAGCAGGAAAACTCAGGCTAACAAAACTCCTAAATTTAGATGACAATTTATCCATCTCACTCTGTATAAAGAATTTCAAATTTTATTTAAGTTTATTCTTAAATTGAAAGTAGTTTGATTACATTGATAATGGTCCTCACAAAAATTATCCTTAGAAGCTGCTCTTTGATTTTTCCAACACATCTTAGTTTGATTATTACAAGGACAAAGTAATAATAGTGTACCCTAGTGAATAAAATCTTATAAATATTTGTAAATTAGTAAAGCAACCATTAAGACTGTCTAATTCAAGAAATGATAAAAAAAGTAAATATTTTTAGTGTATCTTGTACAACTGTTAATTCATCATCATTATCATCAGTCTCGTGACCAAGTGTGGTCGTAGGGTCATAGAACAGTTGAGCAACTAACCAGTTCCCACCACATATCTGTGTTGGAAGTTGAAGAAGTATTAATTTATGCATAGCATGTCTTGGGCAAGTAAACTGCACAGTGTCTATTCCTTCCCACAGCTGATCTCCTTCAACTTGAAGGTCAACTAGCCTTGGTCACAGATACATAGGCAATGATTTTATTCCTGCTTTGGAAATTTTAAGCCCTCTATCCAGCATCACTGCACTTGCTCCATACATAGTTATGACACCCAATCTACTCCAATTTGATTATTAACTTTGCAGAAAAGCTTCATTCCTCCCATCACTTTTGACAGGTCTTGCTGGGTGTTTATCTACTCTTTTTGTTAGAAAAGCCTGAAAGTAGAATTGGCTTAGTTACTGATGATCCAACCATGCAGCAGATAATACTAATTTATATACTACATAGCACTTGTGGAATGACCTGACTTTTAGATTTTGTATAGTCAGTTTATCAATAATCATACTGGATTTAGTTACAAAAATAAGAAATGCTACAGGCCCCACATTTTCAGCCAATATTTTCAATCTGTCTGCATCTTACACTCTAACAATATTAATGTTTACATGTCAGATGAACTGCATCTTTAATTATTCATCATTTCAGGTAAAATTATTTATACTGTTTGGACTGTTGTTCTCATCTTTATTGCCATATTCCCAACATTTTGGATGTTGTATGTTCCGGCCTTGTTCAGGTGATTGGAATTTAAACTAAAATGGACATGGCTCAGTGTATAAAAGTGTTGGTTAGATCCAGTGACCTGACCCTCAAAGAGTTGTGAGTTCAATATTTGGCTGCAGCAGTGGTGAACAAATAATTTTGAGAGTTGTGTTAAAGGGAGATAACTAAGACATCTGGAAGTGGCATGCTTCATGGAATGAAAACAATATACCCCCACCAGGGATTGAGATAAATGGTTTGGTTCAAAATTCCAATAACCAGAGCTTACAATGGATAAAATGTTATGAATATGCAATAAAAGTGAGTACAACAGTTTGATCCATATAAATAATGTAAATACTACCTCATCTCAGAAGTATAGACAAATATTCAGGTAACATTATATCAAGTTCATTGAATATCTCACTAGAATTATTACCCTCATATTTTCTAAATTTAGTTCATTATGTTGATTGGACTTAATTACTTACTTATTTTTGTAATCTCTAGCACCATGTGAGTAAATAATTTATGATTTATTATTTATGTATATATATTTTTTAATTATTTAGGACCCACTTATAACATACACTACAGGTCTTGTAATAGCCTTAACTAACCTTTTTAATAAAACCAATGATAAAGAAAATCATTTAATCAAAGATTAAAGATTATCATCTTAAAACCAGATGGTGTTCATGCTTCATTTGAAAAGCATGATATATTCTTGTACAAAATTAATTAGAAGTCAAGAGCAGAAAGATAAATCACATCAACAATAAAGAGATAAATTGCTTTGCTTGAACCGCCATTGTTTAGTAAGTAGCTGACTCAGTATCACAGCCTTTAATACTTTTGATGCCATGCTAATTAGAATTAAAATTTCCAAAAATATCCATTGTATGAATTAAGTACTAAATCTGCAGAGAAGGCAAAATGAAATTGTATTATTTTCACATTTTTTCCTTTAGTTACTGCTATCTTTTTAATCCTTTCACCCCAAGCAAGGTAATAAAGCCACAAAGATGCAAGGGGTTACTGAGTAAGAAAGCATGCGAAAAACTACTATTAAAGAGAGAAGACAATAAAAGAACATGACAAAGCAGAGAGAAGATAATGATTCACATTGCATTTAATTTTTTAAATACCAAAGTTGACTGGTAAGCAAAAAGCCAGAAGAGAGTCCCACAAGTGGGAAGTGCAGCTGAAGAAATTCTTACCATTTCAACAGTAAAATTATGAGACCTTTCTACCAATCTTGTACTGCACTTAAATTCATAAAGTCTAGATACCATAGCAGAAAGTTCATCAGAATAATTACCCTGAAAGTATTTATAAAAAAAGGCACAAAAAATTGTATTATGGCATTGGAAAAGTGACTGAAGCTGCAATGCCAGGTCAGGACCAATAACATTGTATATTCTTCTTTAGATTAAATATATAGCAGAAGCACCAGACTAGAATGGGGCAGCAATATTCAAAGCAAGGATAAATGGTAAACTTATGAATATATAAGATAGATTCTGGTGAGTAAAATTGTTTTGCATTACATAGAAACCAACTTTCTGAGCAGCAAACTTAACTGTTGATTCAATATACTCTTTCCGCTTCATGTCAGCTGAAAATTTTAGTCCAAGAAGACATAATATCATTATCATCATTATATTTACTTAAAGAATTCAGGTGCTAGAGTAATTTTATAAAATGAGTTTCTTCATTTTTAAACAATGAAGACAATTTTTATTGCTGTTCTTCTGAATGCAGGAAATCATAGACTACTTTTTCTTTATTATCAGTGAATATATATGACAACTTGAGAAAGATAGTAGAATGATTTATTGTTGTATTATCCCTGTTTCTGAATTCAGATTAGTTTTTTTCCTAGACTGGCTGCCATCCAAGGCTAGAGAATCAAGTCATCCACTACCCATAAACTGGAGGGGGATAGAAGAAAGGGATTCATTACCTTTATCAAGGACATTTGTATAAAGGTGCACATTCAACACTTTCCTTGTGTTATTTTGTTAATAGCTCTTCTGGATGTAGGCAGTCATGACTTTCCATAGTTTCCTTTTCATTATTTTCTTTAAAGTGCCATGATGTCTTGTGACTTTTATTGCCTTCTCCTAGGCTGGCAACCATCCAAGGCTAGAGAGTCCAGTTTGATCTATTGTTTACAAGAGTTTGAAGTCACCATTGTCTTTCTACTAGATTGATGAATCTAAAGATTAAAAAAGCTCTGTCTGTCCTGCTATTTAACCCATAACTGGGATTACGGAAAAGAGATGTCTTCATACTCTTTTATCATTTCTTCACAACCAATATGAAATTTTATTTTATCAAATCAGAACTAAAAGATAAAATATATATGCAATTTTAAAATAGATTTAGCCAATATGTTTTAATAAAATTGATATCCTCTTCCACAGCCAAATAAATCAATATATATACTTATATACATGGCCATGAATTTTTTTGTGGAGGCAAGACTGGGATTAATCCCACACAAGACAAGGTAGGTTCTGCCTGACAAGGATTTGTCATAATGATTTGAGGTCATTTTTTACAAGTCTGGATGCTCTTCCTGAAACTCAACAGACACTCATGTTAGTCTAAGTACATCGAGTGTTTTATTGAAATACCATCTCTGGGAAGTTTGACATTCAATGCTTGAAACTCCATCCTAGGCTTATATATATATATATATATATATATATATGGTAATATTTTTATTATAAGTTTATAATAAAAACATAGTTTACTGCAACACAAGATCCATTTTTTGGTATTATCTAATATATTTCACTGCCTTGTCAGGTAGTGAAATATTTTTTCTGTTAGGGATCATTATATATAGAAGCTTAAAAAACAACACAGTTTTTACCATATCAAAACAATTAAGTGGAGGGTATTTTCAGAGGGTTTGTCTCAATGAACCAATAAAAGTCCTGGTCATGAAATCATTTCAAGTTTTTATCCACTTTTATCCTTACAATCAAATTTTTCCTATCCATTATGACTTGACTTCCTATTCATTGATTGAGACAAACCCTCTGAAAATACCCCCACTTTATTGTCTGGATATAGTAAAAATTATGTTGTTTTTTAAGCTTCTATATATAATTAGTCTGCATTACTTCTAATATATATATATATATATATATATATATATATATATATATACGCATTTATTGGCTGTTGGCTCCTATAAGAAGCCTATCTGCCCTTTGAAACATTTAGATTTTTATCCTGAATATGAATATCAAATTGTCAATGATACTAAAATTTAAATATGTCAATTTCACTTATGTCATTACAGCCATTTAGTGATGACAAACTTATTTTTATTATAAGAACTTCAGTATTCTCATTGTTTTAATCTCTTTATTTTAATAGTTGTCAATATATTATTTACTAACCATTTGAACTAGAAATTCAGTATCTTATAAATAATTATCCCTAAAAATCATCAACTTCCCAAATTTGAGCTGAGATGCTACAGTCTAATAGTAGTTTATTAGAATTAAATAGTTTTCTTTGTATTTAAAGACACTTTTAATTAATTCCTTTAGATTTTATGTAATAATTTATCTTTTTAAACACTATACACCCAGCAAGACAATAATTCTAGTATGATGCAAGGGGCTACTGTATGTAAGAGAGAGTTAGAAACCTTCAGGAAAATGAAACATAAAGTCAGTTCTAAACAAGAAACAAGAGATAAACCTCTACTTCTAGTCAAAAGATCAAGAAGGAGTGTGAAATGCACAATAAGTGAACCTCTTGATATTTGTATATTAGCCTCTTAACGCCATCAATGAAGCAGACATTTTGATGTCTCTGAGATTTATCTGTAATATATTCAGCATGCAAAATCTGTATGAAATGAGATGTTGGTATATATTGTCAGCCTTGTTTATTAGGTTTTAATTGAGCAAGAGGGAAGATTATGCTATAGGAACATTCTTTTTGCATTTATACATTAAAATTGACATTCTAGAATCCTAAGTTATATAGGATTTTCTATTTTCTCATTGGTAATTATTTTGTGAAATAACTGGAGAGTATTGAAATATATTAGCAAAATTATGGATAAATAACATTCTGATATAAATAACAAAGTTATTTCTGTCAGAATGTTAGATTATGATGATATTGTTTTCTTGATTTGTATTCAGTCAGAATTCAGTTGTCAAGTTTTTATCCCAAAAATACATTCAATTTTAAATAACTAAACATGAATTTTCCCTCATAATATGAAATTCTCACCTATAAGATGACTTCAGGTTTCGTTTTCTAATTGAATATATGAGATACTATACAAACAGATTTTATCTTGTGCAATCAATATATTTGTACATCCTGGTATTTACACTATAGATAGATTTTGCTAAAAACTAAAAAAAAGTAAAACCATATAGAAATTTTTGAAAATAGATCTTGCTTGATTTCAATGTTTTCAGTTCATAGTTTACATTTTCAGCTGTTTCTTTTGCTAGAAAACATACATTCTTCTTATGATTGATATTTAGTCCTTTGTTCTTGCTGTGTCTGCGATCAAAACTCTGTCGTCTATAAGACTGTGGTTACCAATAATGAATCCTTGTAGAACTTCTAATTCTCTAAGGATTATCTCACTCACTGTAAAGGTTAAATAAGTTAACTGCAAAAACACATAATTGCTTGTGGAACCCTGGAAAAGCTGGGAAAGCTGAACTTTAGTTCCCTTATATAGTATAGTACAATATTTTTAAATTTTCATAGGGAGAAAAACTGAAAATATAGAAGAACATGTTTATTACAATATACTTAATACAAACTAAAGAAAACATTCATTATTCTACCTAAAACATTTCTTTCTACCCTTGAGATTTGCAAAATTTTTTCATAGATCTTTCTACACCTATCTTCTTTACAATATCATTTTCTATTGACAAAAATAGTTAAAGAATTTAATCTGTCTTGACTCATGGATGACTGCCAGTATGTTTTTATAAGATTTTGCTTTTGGAAGATCCCAAACACATGACATGGCAGCAATAAGGCACCATCTGCCTTGATGACACTCCTGGTGACTACCTAAGTTGCCAGTGCCTTGAGCCGGCCCTGGATACTGGATGAAAAACTAATATTTATTTTCCTTAAAAACTGGTAATATTCATAAAGAAAGACCTACTAGGTCAGTTTTCATTAATACATGAAAGTAACATTTCTGACAACCCTACAGTTACTGTCATAATGAGTCTATCATAATATACAACTTTTTATAAGCTAAAGAAAAGATTCATTATCCTACCTAAGACATTTTTTTAGCCTTTAAATCTTCAAATTTTTATGGCACTTTCTACACTGATGCATTTTCTACTACCAGAATAGCTGAAGAAATTAATCTGTTTTGAGTCATGGATCACTGCATGTATGTTTTTATAAGCCTTAATTTTGGAAAATCCTAAATGCATGGCATGATGGCACCATGAGCAACTGCCTGGGTTCCCAGTAACTTGATCTAGCTCTGTGTCTCTAACATTAGAAACAAAGAAAAGAGAGCTGAGCTCTTAGGTAACATCAGTCCTCATATATGATAGGAGATGCTAATACTTAGAATCAAACAAAGAGAACATTGAAACTTCTAAAGCACATAAAGAGGAACAATGGCCTGGAAAATTTGACACTTCTAGGATATATTGAAGGCAAGAAAGACAGAAAAAATCCATGAATTACATGTTTAATGAGCTTATATATATATATAGTTTTTTAGAACAGAGTAGAAGGGGTAACAAAAAAGAAACCTTACTCAGAGCTAAAAAGAAGAAAAAGTTGTGAAGAGCTATGATTATACTCTTCTTTTCAAAAATACAACATATAGAACAAGTTCATGGACCATTAACATCAAAGTTATTGTAAAATGTAATAAATATAATTGAACTTTCAGTTAAGTTTAAAAAATAAACTGGAAATTTTGTGAAATGTTTTGTAATTTATTCACATATGAAATCTTAAAGTTGGAAATGCAGTAAAGAATACGTGTTAAAACGTTATTCTAAGAAAATTGTTACATTTATAGTATGTGTCACATTCCAAATCATGTTAAAATAGACTTTGCACAGTATCATATCAGAGAAGCCAGGTACATTAATGAGTTAGCATGTCATATGACCCCCTGGTTACCAAGTACAAATCATAGGATATCAGTGGCTCTCCCAACATGTGAGTATACATGGGAAAGAACCATATAACAGAGATAGATACATAAACACTGACCCCAGAATAGAAAGAGGATAGTCTCTCTCAGACATCACATATTAGAATGTATGGTCAGTGTTCAGATGAGGGCTCACAGTCATTGGGTTAAAGCCTAGAGTTATATGTAATGTTACATGTGAGAGATTCAGTCTCATGTTTTCATTTGTCGGTACAGTGGTTGTACACATTATAATCATCATTTTGAAAATAATAGTATTGAGAAATTGTACAAACTACGCACATCAGAATAATCTTTTAAAATAATGACTAATTTTTTAAGTGTAGAATTTTTTCTAAAAGATCACTTATTTTTAAATATAACTGTAAAATTGTTCACTAGTTGTTTTGTTTCCTGTAAATACATAAAGACGAATATGTGTTTAGTGTAATGTTTGGCAATTTATGAAAGAGAAACTGGCATCCTGAGTTCTAATTCCAAGTATAAGATATTCACTTTTAGACATTCACTTATTCAAGAAATGCTGGACTCAATTTCTTCTTCCCCAAGACATTGCTTAAGCAGCAGAGCTGACTGAGTTTTCTTGCCTTGAGAAGGAAAATACTAATTTTAGTATTTATTTCTGAGATGTGCAATTTTCAGTATCTTGTTATTATTTTGAACTACTGTTCTCATCTTGGTTGATATAGATCTTATTATATTATTATTAACCAACTGCTATATCCATTACGCATCCTTTATAGCAGTTGTAATTGAGCCTTTTATGAAATAATCTTAGATTAAAAAGAAAAAACACCCCATTGCTGATATGATGCTCATATGACCCTTGAGTAATTGAACTTATGATATGACCTAACAAAATAAAGTGCATCATTGTAAATTTATGATAAAGAATTTACAGATATTTTTGGCTGTTGATATTGTTTTTCGAATATTTACAATCAGTGAGTCAGCTCATAAGCAGTTCTCTTTTCATTCTTGACATAACTTACAGGATTATTTTAGTCTCGTTAATATTTTGCTTAAAAACATTTTTTTTCATAAGTTTCATATCAATAAACATACATAAGATACTGAGATAGATTAACATTCATGTGCAATCTACCAAGGTCACCTCAACATGGTATAATAGTTAGCAAGCTTGTCTTAAGCAGTGAGTTCAATCTTCATTGGGTGCCACATGTTTTTGGCCTCCTGCTACATCTAAGCTGCACTTAGAAAATCACCATTCACAATCTACCAAGAGAAAAAAAACAACAACAGAATTAAAGCTTTCTTCTTTAAAAATGAAAATAAATTAACATTTAATATTTCCATAATATTTGTCCTTTTATTCAGTTATTATATGTACTAATGCAAATACTTTATTGATATTTATTAAATTTAGCTTAGTATAACTCAATAGTAATAGCCTGCAAGGTTAGTTTATTAACTATTGCACTGATTATGGTGCCCTAATATATTTATCACTAATGCTTATCTAAGACAGTTGAGCACTTAGTGAAGATAAATTTCAGTGCCTTAGCAAGTTTTTAAAACAGGTTATTTAACCATCATATAACAGTAAGGGCCCAGTATAATTATTTTATTTATAAAGATTAGCTAAGTCTGGTACAAGGCCATAGTTACTGGGTGCCTGTAAAGATTAAATTTCTAAAATTATTGTGCTACATACTTTAATATCAACAAAACTGTAATCAATAATTTCTATCTGAATTTCTGTTATGAGAAGTTATCATTCTTTACATTCAAACTTACGTCTTCAACATGGGACAATAACATAGAGTGTGGGGCCACGAATTTGTTGATAGTAATTCAGTATAAATAGATTGTAAGAAGAAAAACTTATCAGTATTCTGGTTTCAGAGATGGATGCTGATATTATTCTTGACTTAACTTTAATATCAATTTTTTAAATAACATAAGCAATCGCCCCAGTTTCTGAGTGGTATAATGGCTAGTGATTTAAAATGAAAATTTTGAAGGCTGAGTTTCAATTTCAGTTGGCTTCATTATATTTACTTATGCACAAATACCTTTAGAAAAGCTATGAGTCCATCTTCCTTAAATATGGGTTAAATAGTAGTATTAGTACCTGGAAAAATCATTATTATTACCATTTCTTTATTGTCTGTGAATTGACTCCTTGGTTTTATGTTGAGTCCCCCAATGGTTTTGAATTTTAACTTGTTCTCCTTGAGTGACTGCCACACAAGTCTAGAAAGTCTAACCTTTCCTCCAATTTAACCATTAACTAGTTGAAAAAGAGAGAGATCCCACCTTTCCAAACAGTTTGGATACAAAATTGAACACAATAAACTCAATCAAAATTTAACTTAACAATTCCACTCACTGCTTCATTAGCCATTATTATACCCACACATTACATTAATAAAAATACGGGATTTTATCCTCAGAGACGAAGAAGATACTTGAAGTAACAGAAATGTGCTCATACAAAATGACATTGAGAATACCATGGACCACAAATGTGAGAAATAACAAAGTTTTAGATAAAATAGAAACAAAAAGGACACTTATACTTAACAACCAGAAAAAATACAGTTGAAATTTCTAGGGCTTATAATGAGGAAAGGGGGCTTAGAAAATCTGATACTCACAAAACAGATGAAGGCAAAGAGGAAACAATGCATAACCTACATGGATGGTCAAGCAAGGTTTAAAAGAGTTAATAGAAAGACAAAATTTAATAAGGGATACAAAAATAGAAAATTGTAGAGAGCCATAATCTAGGGCTCATAATATGGAAAGAGTGATAGGAAAGTTTGAGACTTACAGAACAGATTGAAGGCAAGAGGGACAGAAGGAAACAACCCCTAACCTACCCAATGTGCTTGAGTACAGGGATGCTGGAGAAAGATTTAAGTGAGATACTAGAAAGACAAAATTTATTAAGAGATAAAAACATAGGAAATTGTAGAGAGCTATGATTGCCAACATCCTAAAGGGTCACAGCACATAGGTTAACATAGATTAACACCTATATGTTTGTACTACTAAAATTACTTGTCCTTCAATCATTATATGCATTAATCAATCTATATTTGGAGATCATGGACAGCAGCTCAGCAATTTGACAACTGAATTGAATGTTGGCATCCTGGAAGACACCAGCTTTTCTCAACACTCTTCAAGGCTAGGCTAAGCCGTACCTGTACAAAGCCAGTGCCAGGCCGAATTTGGCCTGTGTGAATAAAAATTAAGAGGAACAGAGAGAAGCCAGAATCTGTTATTAAGTATTGATCACTTTTCTCACTAAAGATGCTATATTAAAAGATTCAAGGATTCTCCAACTTAACTGTTTCATTTTTTTCTTAACACTTCACCCTCAGCTCAGTTTCATCTTGCCAAATTAATTTTGAAACATTATCAGACAGGTTGTCAAATAGTGATAAGTAATAATCCTATTACTTGTATTCTGGTGCTGATAGGCATGTCAGATACCTGTCATTCCATGTTTTAAAAATACAATACTTTCTACTTTATTGTTTAAGCCAACATGTAAGCCCAAAATTTCAACAAGTTATTTCTGGTGTTATGCCAGTATTCACCATAAAAATCAATCAGAATAACAATGTAGCAACAAAACAGTGTTGATGTGATATTAATTAAAGATTATTTCCCAGAATTACCGTGATTCTCCAAGCATAATATGCCTTCATCCATAATACGCAACCCTAAAATTGTGCTGAAAGTGAGAGAAAGTGCTTCTACTCACACATAATACTTATCCTTTGCCTGCTGGTCATTTAGCTTATACACACACATTTTAGCGATATCCATTTCTACCAAAATAAACTTTTTTATGCTGGTAGCCTCAACCAATCAGAATGTATCATGCAAATGTAACATGCCAACACTCATAGTTCATCTCATAACTGTAAGATTTTCATAAAAAACGATTTTAAACATAGAATAATATTATTCTAATTTAGTATTACAAGTCTTATTTTATTTTACACTTGAAAGTATTTTCAGTTACATATGATTGTATTGTTGTATGTTTGTGGTAAGTAGTCATTTCACAACTGAAATCAACCTATGAAATAGCAATTTAAAAAAAAATTTTTTTGAGACTGTGCATAATACTTACCTCTAATTTTACTCATTATTTTTTAGAAAAAAAATGCATATTATACATGGTGAATTATGGTATGTACTTTGTAATGGCAACCTTACCATTAACAAGAAAAAAATGTAGAAGTTGATACTGACTTGGCAGACCGGCTGCAGCCGCTCTCACACCGGCGTGATGTAGCTTCCCTGTGCCTCTTCTACAAGTACTTTCATGGCTTCTGCTCCGATGAGCTTAGATCACTGGTGCCGCCTAAGCACGAATTTACACGAGATACTAGATTAGCAACTAGGTCCCACCCTTTTACAGTTAAACAAATAAGATGTAACCGTAAGTTCTACTCCAACAGCTTCTTTTCTCGCGCTTCCCGCCTGTGGAACTCCCTTCCACAAGTCTGCTTTCCCGACAGTTACAATCTCCAGGTGTTTAAATGTAGGGTCAATAGATACCTCCTATCACACTAACTCCCAACTATTCTCACAACACTCTCATCTACCCAAATCCTTACCCACCTATCACCCACCCTCTGTCATTTCCTATATTTAACCAGCCTTTCTCCACTCTACGTAGCCCCCTGCACAGTAGTGGCAGTGACATGCCTTGCTCGGGGTGAAACGCTTATAAAAAATAAAAAAATTAAAAAAAGTGTCAAAAACAAGAAATGAAGATAACACCTGGTAGAGATATTTCCTATGATTTACCAAGTTTGCTTGTTCCAGGATATCATATATCAGTTACAGGATACTGAGAGTTCATTTGCAATATAACACAAGGTAGAAGTTGAGATAGACATGCAGAATGAAGAAAAGCAATATGCAAATGTTGTTAAATAAGATAGATTTGCATGAGAAAATCAGTATGTATATGTAGTCGAATGAAATAGACTCATGGAAGAAATTTTCCAAAAATTATTGCATTGTAGTAGCCAAGGGTTAACCTCTGCTGCTGATGTTTTCACCACTGGTCAAAGGTATCACTGTTGGTGAAAGCACTTTGGTGTCACTGCTGGTGGTGTAGTCTGCCATGTTCAGTTAAGCTTGCCTGCTGTGGACACTGTTGCTCATGCCACCCTGATCACAACTGCCTTTTATCAGTATTGGTTTTATAGTGAGTCACTGGCTCAGAAATTGTTGCTACAAAAAACTGCATAAGACTTTTTCTGATTGATCAGAAATTATGTTTCATGCCCCTGATATTTGGGAGCAGTATTCCAGCAGTGTTTATATATAGCCAGATGAAATTAAAATCTGTTTATCAAAATATTAACTTTGATATCAGTAAAAACAATACAATTTGATGAAAATGAGATTTGAACTCATGCAGAGAGACACCTAATAGATTAGCAGTCCATCACCTTAACCACTAGGCCATTACAATCTCTCTCTTACACAATTTTTTACTATCCATGCATTCACTTTTGGAATCCTTTATAAATTCTTGGCGAAACAATCAGTAAAATTTACTCAGTATAAAATAGGAATGAAATGTGATTTCAGTTTCTTTCTGAGTACTGTGACAAGCAATGATATGAAAGTAAATAATATATCAATAACCATGATCACCAAATTTATAAGGAGTTTGTTATTATATTTAAAATAGAATAATAATTCAAAAGAATATAATTTGAAATAGTTTGCATGATATAGCAATACAATCTTAAAATCTGTCATATAAGCTGTGGATATCAAATGAGCACTTGCATTTGATTTTAGGAATTTGAGTTCCAACAGGGCATGACAACTTTATTACTTAGACCAGCATACTCATTTTGATTTTATACTCAATACATTTCAGTTATTTTACCCTCTGGTTTTCTCCAGGTGTCTATCATAAAACTTGAATTTTGAACTGGATACTTTATTCAATCCATAGGGTAGATTATTCTCAGTCTGTTTTCTATGTTTAAGGAATATTTCATATTAGTTAATACTTACTCGTCTCATTCACTCTGTATATTTTTCCATTCTTTCATTGAATGTGTGTAACCTTTCAGCATTACCAAGGATTGAAAAAAACAGCTGTCAGGGAATTTGATATGGTTTAACCATTGTTTTATTCACTAGTCTATATGTATGCATCTGTTTATCTTACGAGATAAAGGCAGACCACTGTAAGGTCAGAATTCAGTCTTTTGTTGGTGAAAGTGAAGTGACCTCTCCAGAGCACAGGTCTGAATAATGATATATGGAGGTCGATAGATGCCCAGGCTACATGGCTTTCCTCTTGACTGTACTGACAAGATCCAAGGGAATATAGGGCATTACATTTAGGACCAGCTTGGCTGCAGGAGTTGCCATAAAGTTGTCAGTGTTGACAGCCAACTGCCTCTCAAGTGCCACTTCAGGTTTCAGTTTGGATTGACTTCTATAATCTTTTCTGTGTTTGGATATAACCAAAAAGCAGCAGAAGTTTAGAACTAGGCCATGTAATAAATATTAATAAAGCAGAGTCCTGGTTATGATGATAAACTACGTCCAGCAGCAAGGCTTCCATCTCTGTGTTCCCAGGTCTACCCTGACCCAGGGTAGTAGCACCTGTTGGGGTCCCAGCTATGTAAAAATAGTTAACTGGAGTCATTTAAGAGAAAAAAGTTTAGGCTGAATAAGAGTCTTTAGATTTGGATAGTAACTTGCATAAGAGAAGAAAATCTCTAAAATAAAAACTTCTACACCTACTCTGTGTAGAAGAGGGTAGGCTGAACTCTCTAACTTTGGTAGGTAATCTTCCTAGAGAAGGTGTTTCAATAAAATCACTGAGTTTCCAGTCTCTTAAACTGGTTGGTGTTAGGAAGTGCATACAACTGTAAAACTTGCTCCAATATTTCATGATAGTTCAATTACAGAGCCATAAAAACCCTGCCTAACCCATGCTAGCATGGAAATGGATGTTAAACAATGACGATGATGATGATAATAATGATAATTCTTCATTTCAAAGATTTTAACATCTTTCTGACACTAGTGATTTCTAAGTTACTTTATTTTTCTGTGAATTCAGAAATTAATAAAAACTCAATGAAGTAATTGTGTGTACGTTTGCTTTCCAGAAGAGACACATTTTATGTTATAAAATATGTTATTCAACATCATGAAATTAACTTGAAGTGATATAAATAATAAAGGAGAACTTATCTTGTGGAAAAAAAAGATTTCATAATAAATCTCCAAACTGACTTCATTATTTACAATTGAACTATTGTCCTCATCTTTGTTGTTGTTATCACAACATTTTGGTCATTGTATCTTTTGGCCTTCATCAAGTGTATATCAATCTGGGTAACCTACAGGGAATTCTGAACTGAATCCTTTATTTATTCTATGGGGCTAGAATGGTCTAGTTTCACTGCCTATGTCTAGGGATATGTCATCTAGTTCTTATTTTTAGTACTACTCAGTTATTGCTTACTTGATTTCCACTGAGTCCAAGTATACCGCCCAACTAAGCAATTGAACTCATTAGAAGCTTTGTTGTTTTTTAAACAAAGTTTTATTTTATCTATTAAAGGGTATATTTTGCTTTAAGTGCACAGGTGTGCCAATGAAATGAATACAGTTAAAAAATTGGAGTATCTACACAAAGCCTGAATATTCAGGAAATCTTATTAGAGAGAAATATTTGTTCTCCAGCAAAACTTGAATATGCATTCACTTAGGGAAAACTGTCATTACATTTGATATGCTTTAACTTCTTGGACAGAGAGTTCATCAATGACCACACAAAGTTGAAAAGTGCTTTTCAACAAAACTTTTTCTTTGACTCTTGAAATAGACATATCTGTTCAGTTTTGTAACTTAAACAAAGCAGTTTGTAAAAGGAAATGGATTTTTTATTTATCAATCCAACAGATTTTTACCACTTTAAATATTATTTTTTACTAAAAATACTCATATTTGAGCAGATATTTGAGCAGATGCTCCATTTATTTATTAAACAGTATATTTATTTACTTTTATGTATTAACCTGAATATTCAAGAAATCATATTAGAGAAAAAACATTTTTTTTAATTTTTAAGTAAATATTTACAGGAAACATCAAGTAACATAAGTGCATGTAAATAGTTTTATATGCAGTCAAATCATTTATAGTACTTACAAAGTAGTTTTATAAGTAAAATACACATTACTAGCAGAGGAGATTGAGCTCTCTCTCATTGGTTGGCAACCATTTTAGAAGGAAAACAACATTGTTTTATAAGTAAAATAGGTGTTAATTAACAGCAGCAGAGATTGAGCTCTCTATCATTAGTTGGCAACCAGTCTAGGAGAAAAGCACATGTACACATATATAGCCACATATTTTTATGGAAGCAGAGCCAGGATTAATCTTGTACAAAGTAAAGTAGGTCCTGCCTGACAAAGTATTTTATTATAATGACTTGAGGCAAGGATTTACAAGGCTGGATGCTCTTCCTGACACACAATTCAGACACCCATGTTAATACAGTGAGAATTTTTATTGAGATACCATCTCTAGGAAGGTTGCTATACCCACCCTTTGATAGGTTTTGTTTTTAGTCCTGTGGGGCGACATGCCACCTTCTTTATCAGCAGAAAAGCTAGTGAGAGATCTGGTTCAAATGCCAGCAGGTTGAACTGGGTGACATGTTATCAGTAGTAGACCTAAGCCCAATTTGACCAGTGTTTTATAAGTAAAATGGGTGTTACATCAGAGAAGTTGCCAGAATAAATTCTTTGCTGTAACAGACTTGGTTAATTTATAATTGTTTATTCTTTAGTAATACAGGAGAAAAAAGTGCCAAGTTCAAATCAAGTGACCATTATCATATCTGTTGCCATTATTTATGTAATTTCTCTATTATAAATATGGTTTTACTACATCTGGGGTGAAATAGGATAAAACAATTCTAACTTACCCATGGCTAAGATGCCACAATGTCTCACCAGCCCAGTCAAAACTACCATTTGAAATTTAAAGCACATGCATGGTTTTAGCTCTTTTAAAACTATTGCTGATTTGCTTGTGAGATTAAAAACCTGAATAAAATGTGATCCACACAGACAAGCAAGGAATTATCTTTATGATTTTGACCTCTTCTGAGATAGACTTATAGTGACTATCAACTACAAAATCAACTACAATGGTAATATAATAATTTGAACTTTTTCATAAATATATTTTGGTCAAATAACATTAAAATAATGTTAATTGATTTTATTTAAAGTTATTATAGAGAATGAAGTATTTACTGTGTGATCATAACTTGAAGATTATTATTCATAATTATGAAAATACTTTTCTACCAATATATTACTTATCAAGTAATGACTCTTTTCAACAAAACTTATTCATTATTGATCAAAAGAAAAACTAGTGTGCCAAAAACATTGTGATAACAACAGTAAAGATGAGGACAATAGCCTGAATATAAATAATATAAATAAAGATAGCTCCTCATCTCAGAAATTTAGCAAAATTTATTCAAAAATTTACTAAATATTGATTGATGACACTTACACTGTTCATTTATTTTCCATGCTTATGTTCCTTTTATATTATAAAAAGAACAAACATAATTAATTTTTTCCTTAAAATTTAGTGTTTGTAGTTTTTAACCAAATGATAATAATATATAAGTAATATAGGGACAATTTTTCTGTCTAAAATTAAGATTCATAATATTTTGTAATAATATATTTTATAGACTATTAAAATCCACATAAACTTTTCTTGAAATCCACTCTTATTGATTATTGGCATGTAATAATTGAATTTTGATTACTCACACTGATTGATTACTTATTACTCTTTGTGTTAGATCATGGCATTTTGAGATTGATTAAATTGTAGTGGTTCATAATTTCCTCATTATATTGACAATAAGTTGATGGAAAATAAAGCTATAATCAACTCAATGAACTGATTTGATTAGCAGTGAAAAGGATCTGACCATTGTGTCAGTGAGTAAACTTCCATATGATTGGTTAAACGTTTAGTCACATGACTTCAATTAACAAAGGACTAGCCCAACCTTTGAATGATACGTGACTGAGTATTTTTTCATTTAATATATTTTTTCAGTAACTTGATAATGAGACCAGAGGCTTTTTTCTGGCACTTGTATGATGAGATTATATTGTCTACCATCTTTAGATTTATTTAAGCATTTTTTTTTACATAAAATCATTAAAGAATATAGATTCATTATCAATTTTTCAGAGTTGTTTTTTTATTCAGAAATTGTATTGTCAGAACAAAATAATTTTTGCTGAAAGATCTGAGATTCAATTTAAGGTATTGAATTGGGGACAAATGTCTAAAAAAAATTGTGTATAATCAAATAGCAATGGGGTTAATAGTTTTGTTTTCAACAATTCACTCCTGAGGATGATATCAGAGGAGATTAAGAATACTTGGGCAAGGAAAAATTACAGCACGTTCCTTGAGAAATTTTACTTTCACATCAAAAAGCTAATTAGAGAACTAGAAAGGATTATTATAAAAAATTATTAGACATAATAATCTTCTGTCCAGTCAGTCATGTCTCTTTCAAGAGACATGACTGACTGGGCAAAAGATTATCCCACAGTAAGTTGCCATTGCTTTCTGCGATAAACTGGTTGCCAGCCAAGGCTATAGAACCTAATCTGTCCTATATATTCAACCTATAACTGGAGGGAAGAGATGGATTAATACCTTTCCCAAGGGTATTTGTGCATAAGTGAATGCAAGAAATTCAACAGGAATTTGAACTCAGCTCCCCAATTTTTCATTCTGAGCTGATATCCACTGCACCACAATGCAATGAATAGTAGATTTGTAAATCTGCAAGATGGATCTGATGAAAAACATCTGGTATGGTATGACTAAGTAAACTGACTTTCAGAGGTGATAAGTGCGAAAAAAGAAATTATTAGAATAGAACATACCATTGTATCTAGGCAGTTTAACAGTAAAACAATGAGACCTAGTTGCCAATGTAGTCAGTCAGTTAAGTGTCATATGTAATACATGCTTGGGTAATCATGTTTTTTCAATCCATGACTGACTAAGCAGAAAATTTTTGTACTGTAGGTTGTCATTTCTTTCTGCAGTAGACTTGTTGCTACCTAAGGCTATAGAACCCAATCTGTCCTGCTATTCAACCCTGAAAGGAGAAGAGATGGATTTATATCTTTCCCAAGGGTATTTGTACATAGAATAAATGCAACGACTTCAAGTGGAATTCAAACTTGGCTTTTCAATTTCTCATTTTAAGCTGATATTTTAAATTTATGCAGGGAATGCATCAAGGAGGAATTACCATGAAAATGTTATTAGCTTTTTCATTGCATCCACCTTAATCCTTTATCCCAAAATCTACCTTTTCAATACCTTTTCAATGTTCATTGCCCTGCTTGGGGTGAAATGATCAATCTATATATGTATATTAGTAAAGAAAGGGTTTTATATATGATTTAAAATGAATTCGACTGTAATTCTATTCGATCAGTAATAACACATTAATTGTTTGAAATCTGTACAAATTTTTGTTCACTTCTTCCCATAAAGCAAGCAGACCTACAAGATTGGCATCTTTTTGTCTATTTTTAATAATTGTTGTATGATTGTAAATCTATTTTCTTAAGCAGAATGTGAGTGAAATAAAGTAGGGACTGACACCTAGAATAATTAAGAAGCAACGATTAATTACAGAACTTATATAAGCAATGTATACACATGTAGTTGGATGTCTGTGTACATGTGTGCTTGTAACTGGAGAAAGAGAACAACAAACAGATGAAACTTTTACACAGTTGCTTCTTCTTTTGATATGATGCCATTTTCAAAGGAGAATTCGTACAGAAGATAATTAATGGAATATTATGGTGCCGTCTATCCAGTCTAAAACTGATAATAGACATCTTCAAAATAAGAACATATGTTTTGAAATGAAAGGTTTGCACATGGTATAAATGAAACCTTGAAAATAGGTAAAACTTTAGGTTATATTGGGCTACAACAACTATTAAAATATGCATGAGGCATACTTTTCTGAAGCACTTATTAGTTAATATTGAATATGCTTAATTTTAATATCAGAAGATTTTCATCATTTCACCCAAAACAAGGTAACAAAGCCACTAGGATACAGGAGGTTATTGAATGTTAGAGAATATAAGAAAAAAATACTATCATAAAAGAACAAGAATTAAGAAGACAGAAAATAATGATTGACACTGCATTTAAAGTTATTAAGATCAAAGTTGACTGGGAAGCAAGAAACTGGAAAAAAGTCCCACAAGCAAGAAGTGCAACAGAAGAAACTGTTAGCATAGAACTTATAGTTACATCTAGCCATTTCAGCTGTAAAATGATGAGACCTAGCTGCCAATCTAGTACTGGTACAACTCTTAAATTCATAAACTCTAAATACCATAACAGAAAGTTCATCGGAAAACTTACCATGAAAGTATTTTTATCAAGAATCTCTAAATAGCTAACAGTAGCATCGGACCATATTTGGCAGCAATATTCAATTCATGGATGAATGGTAGACTTATAAATGTGTGGAATAAATTTTTTAATAATTTTATGACGCTTCTCTTGAATGCAATTCTCAGAAGACAAAACTTTTGATTCAGATTATATCTCTTTGTTGCTTAGTAAATCAATTTAAATTCAATTTTGAACATTCTAATTTACAATGAACAGTATTTTGATGCTGGCATTTTTCTCCTAAATTTTGCCTAAAACTTTATTTGTTATATGCAAGAAATAAAGATGATACTGATATTCCATCTTTATAAATAGTATATGTATTTTCCAACAATGGTGTTAGAATGAAAACCTCTGGCAGACTCAAATTCAAAAGAAAACAATTCTGGAACAGACAGACTAGTGTAATATACTTGTTTTATAATTGATAAAGAAAATATCTTAAAATCAACAGGTTTGGAAAATGTCAACCACATACAGTATTCTACTGAAAATACTTTCTTTTACTTTTACTGTTTAGACCAGGGGTCAGCAACATTTTGCCGTGTGCCAACTTAGGATTTTAAAATCATTCAGTATACCAACAGTATACATATTTTTATACAAGTCAAAGTCAGTATACCTGTTCTACAATATATTTTATATAGTAATATATGCAATAAACCACATTGACAGAAATTGTTTTTAAAAGTTTTTTTTTAGTTTTTATTGTTAATAGTATCTTGCCCTTGAATAGTCTTAGCCAATTGCTCAATAGCAATAAAATACGTTTTTACTTTGAGTTTGACACAAATTTCTAAATGTTCAGGTGTTAGGCAACTTTGTTTTGGACTTAACACAGCTTTCATGTGAGAGAAAATTCACAGGAATAATTTAAACCAAAAAGTCGAAAGAAGAACAAAAGCAATTTTCTTTAAACAGATGAAAGATTTTGGGATGTCCAACAGTTGAGAATAGCAGCAGATTTTTCTAAACTTTCATCTTCCAGAGACTTCCTTAGTTCAACAAATCCTGCCATTGAAAATTGCTTGGAAGGTCATGTGTGGTATGCATGACATAGTTTGCTGACCTCTGAGCTTAGACTTTTTATTCACTTAGGTTTAAATTACTCTTTGATTACAAACTAACAGTGCAATAAATCATGTATACCATTTCAAACAAAACTGGTGCATTAGTAAAAATCATTGTAGTGTTTTGTATTTTCAATTAAAAACTACATAATGTAAATTCAAAACCCACTTCTAATGTTACATAGGATTTGCCCTGCAGAAATATTAAAAAATACTAAAAAAATGACTATTTTGTTATATAATAACAAATCTTTATCTGTTGTTCAATAATTGTTTGATGTTTATGTATTAAAGTAATAATTTTTGCAAAGAAATTTGTCAAGAAAATACTGAAAAGGTATTTTTCTATTTTTAATTAAATTCTTCTTGATAAGCAAAATGCATAACAACTTAAAATTCAGTTTCAAAACTTTACCGTGTGAAGATGTTAATTTTCTCCTGTTGGATACTCAGAAGCTATTTACTTTTCAAATTAGAAAAAAAAGGTTAGTGAGTTCAACTGTTATGTAACTAAAATCTTCGAATAGAGCTGTGAGTTCTACTGCTATGTAATTTCAATTTTCAAATAAAGCAGTAAATTCTGAAAAAACTTGAAGGAACAGAGATGTGGTACTACACAAGAATACTGAGAATACAAAAAATGGAGCATGTTAACAATGAAAACATTTCAAGAAAAATGGGAATGAAAAAGACATTTTTCTTTAGCCTTTAACACACTGCATTATTCACTACTTTCCTTTTCCCTACATTATTCTCCATGGTTCCTCTACTGCACTACTGCACTACTTAATTTCAGTCATGGTCATTTTCTGTTGCCATAGCAGGATATGATAGCACACTATCATTCATTCATCTGAATCATTTGCAGTGGCAGGATAAAATTTTTGCTTTGTAAACAATCACCTTTAAAATGTTAAAGGTTAAAATTAGAAAGAGATAGTTGAAACTTTTATGATGTATAATGAGAAAAGAAGGCTTTGAGAATGTCATACTCACATGACATATTGAAGGCAAGAGGTGCAAAAGGAAACAGTGAATAACTTACTTAACAATCTTATATAATGAATGGCAAAACATGAACGAAGAGAGACAAGGAACACAAAGTCATGTAGAGCCATGACTGTACAGTTCCTGAAAAGGACTTGACACGCAAAAGAAGAAAGACTTATATACACTTGGTTAAGCTTTATGTTCTGCTCCGTATATAATAGTAATGCTAATATTAGCCATTTCCTAATAAGGAAACATTTTTCATTAATTAACAGAACAGCTAATACTAATTTCAGCTGAAATTTATAAAAAACTTTCTCTTAAAAGAATTTTTCTAGAAACTAGTTTTTTGGAGTCCAGCAGCTACTATCACTCTTTGCAGTATTGACAGAGCATTCCTTCCTAACCTTTTATTTGAAATAATGTGTAATGTGCGTTGTGGTGCAATGGATATCGGCTTGGAATGAGAAATTGAGGAACCGAGTTTGAATTCCAGTTGAATTCCTTGCATTCATTTACGCACAAATACCCTTGGGAAAGGTATTAATCCGTCTCTTACCTCCAGTTATGGGTTAAATAATAGGACAGATTAGGTTCTATAGCCTTGGTCAGCAACCAGTCTACCGCAGAAAGCAATGGCAACCTACTGTGGGATAATCTTCTGCCCAGTCAGTCATGTCTCTTTCAAGACATGATCGCCCAAGCGTGTATCATGCATGGCAATTAACTGACTGACTGAATGCGTAATGTCAACATTTTGATTATGTCATTATTTTCTTTTTGCGTTACATGTGCTAGCCATTTTAGTTGTTGCTGTTAATAGTTTTCAAGTGAAATATTTTCTGTTATTTTGTACAGTAATTTGTTCATGATTCTGTAGCACCAGTCCACAATGTTCATAAAAGTGATGGCCTTTGCCAAGAGCCTCAGGCTTCACTCACTCAAAGCCATTTTTAACCATTTATCTTAGAAAGCAAACAATTTAAATATTTCTGAATTGATTTGATACCATGTATGACATCTATGTGATACTCACAATCTGCTGAGGATATTTAAGAACATGACCCAAGTTTACAGGTTGATGTTTTGGATTCATAGAAATTTGCAATGTTGGGTGAAACTACCTTTGCATATTCTATGTTCACTTTCCATTTCTATTATAAATTTAAATCTACAGTAATTATTTTCATTGCAAAAACAGAAAATAAATTATTTTTCCTTATCACTTAAGAAGCTCAACTAAAGATAAACAGATTTTCTAAATGAAATCAGCATTTATATTACACCATTTACAATCAATGCTGATCAGCATTGTTTTTACTTTTACTCATTTCTACACTGGCATCATTTTCATTAATATCATTATTTTAATATATTCAATGATACTTTTTTAATTATTTTATTATTGTAAGTTTAATTAATTCTATGAGAGAATGCTGAAAAATTTTCTACCTGATCCAATACCTAAAATATAACCAAATGATCAAATATCAGACTTTATTTGTGAATGGACAATTGGAGGAGAACAATCTGTACTCATAGATTAAATAAAACTAAAATTCCTTGACATATATCAGTTTCAAGAGACACCTGAAGAAGGCTAGAGAATATATCAGACCAAAGATGAGGAAATTAGTCCAAAAGTAAATTATGTAAATATTAACTGAAGCTATTTGTCTGAACTTCTGAAATGATTTAGTATGTACTTTGTTCAGACTGTTGTCCTCATCTTTATTGAGAAATTTATGATCTTTAGGCCATTGTATGCTCGGGCCTAGGAATGGCCAAAACATCATAAACATGGCAATAAAGAAGAGAACAACATTGAACAATGTAAATAACATTATAACTGAAGCTGATAAAAATCTATATGAATAAAGGTTATTTTAAGAAAAGATTACAAACTTTTGTATCTAATATATTTAATTAAATTTTAAAAGTCGTATAATTCTATCTACTGCTTAAATTTTTATAAAACTAAAACTCCAGTGCCCATGTTATTCCACTAAAGTAGCTTATAGAAATATTGCCAGTGAATATTTAATTTAAAGTTATCTTGAAAATCAAATTCCTTTCCTGCATTGTGTGTAGACCAAAAAGCAAGTTATAAATCAAAAATACTTCAGAACTGGCATAAAAATATATTTTTATGGATGTATTTTGAAGACTATAGTTATGGTGATTTCTTAAGCAAAGCTTAGATGTGGTACAAGGCTAAAAGAATCAAATTCACTACTAAGTTGTAACTGTTCTAGCTTGCTAACCATTACACCACATCAAAGGCTATAATTACGCTTCCTCTATACTTTATACACTTGTAAATATAGTACATATTTTTAATCTTTTTCCCTATCATAAAAAAGCTCCTGCCAGTTAGTACTGATGCACTACACTGAACTCTGATATTAATGACTGGACTTATAAGCAATAATAATAGAACAGACATTCTTTGTTGAACTTTCAAGAGAATCCTTACATATGATTAGTACTAATTAATTTTCTTTACTAATGCCTTTTTTGGGAAAGTGATTCACATCTTGTATGAATGCCAAGGTCATTCATCTAACATTTATTTAGTAAGAATATAGAGATTGCAATATAAGTTGAAGATTTCCTCAGAAAGTAATTTAGCACTATATATAAACCTGGCGCCTACTGAATCAAGCCATTTTAATGATTCATACCACAAATATAGCTTGCTAACAAAAAAGAAAAGTTTTCTGTAAGTCATTAAAGTCACTCCAATACCAAAATAATCCCAAAAAAGTGCTGCATAAAACCTTTGTTTGAAATATACTCTGATGTCTAAACAGTCCACCATCTTTTTATGACTGTTATATTAATTATGTCAGGATAAGGATAATATTTATTTAACTCAGTTATCTCAAATTAGGAACTTAGTAATAATATTGGTCACACAAGTTTACAAAATAGTTCATGTACAAATAACAATATAAAACTTTGTACAAAAATAACTTCATATTCATATATATATATATATATATATATATATATATATCCCAGAAGCAGTAAAACCATTGGGTTGGTAGTCCTCTGTAGTGATTTTAAGAGTGCTTGATACTTAATAGAGCATTATATATGGTAATATTTTCATTATAAATTTATAATAAAAACATAGTTTACTGCAACTCAAGTCATTTCATGTCTTTACTTCCCTTTACTCTTACAATCAAATTTCTCCTGTCCATCATGATCTGACTATCTATTGTTTCACTGAGACAAACCCTCCAAAAATCCCCATTTTAATGTTTGAATTTGGTAAAAATTGTGTTGTTTTTAACCTTCTATATATAATGATTCCTAACAAAAGAAAAATATTTCACTGCCTGACAAGGTGCTAATAAGATAGTACCAAAACACAACAGCTCTTGTGTTGCAGTAAACTAGGTTTTTATAATAAACTTATAATAAAAATATTACACTCTCTCTCTCTATATATACATATATATATATATATATATACATATATATATATATATGTACGAGCCGTTGTGCGAAACCGCGGTAGGTCTTGGCGATCTTGCGATTTTTTCTCGTGTGTTTTTGCTCTGCGTAACTGCCTCTTAGTTAATCCTTTTTGGTTAGTTTAGTATCGAGCACTTTTCTTTCTTTGTGGTTTGTTCCATTTGAGGGTTTTTTTTCTTTGCTGTGAAGTGCTGTATGTATTGTCGGTGCTCCGCAGTTTTCTTTTTTTTTCCCCTCGTTGTCCAAAGCTTTATAGCCGAGGGCGATAACGGAGTTAGATTCTGCCGGTTATTCGTGGTTCTTAAAAATGACTTGTGTAACATTTTAAGATTTGAATACGTACAGAGTCAATTTTATTATTATTATTATATATATATATATATATATATATTTGGGCAGCGACCTTTCTTTTAAACATTTTTCATTAAACATGCCATATTATATATATATATTTGTATATAGTGATGAGTTGTGATAATGTTTAGTGCCAAGATTGTTGTTTTTTCAGTGGTTTGCTGATAAAGAGATATTTTGGCAAGCAGTTTTTTGTTGTAAAGTGCTTGATATTGAGATGGAGATAGAGCAAATATATAGGCTTAATGTGGTGAAGTTTGTCACTTAACTGAGCAGTTATACCAACTTCAAAGTTTTGTGAAGGCACCATTATTATGTCCTCACTCATCAGAGTTTAATTTAGAATCTGCATATTGAATTTCTTTCACAATATTCCTATATATATAGGTAACCCCTTCCTTTTTTTTTAACCAAGTAGAAGACTACCCATACATATAATTTCATTATAGTGGTGAAGGCTTGTGCAAAACTGACTACACTTTTTTTTTAAGAATCATATACAGAAAATTAGTGCACAGTAGCTACAAAGTCTCCAAACGACTCTCCTCGGATTCTGAATTCAGAGCTGTCTTTCTCGTTGATTGGTTGCAATCCAAGTCTTTAGGACTCAGCCTGTTCTGCTTTTATGCTTTTTAGCCATAGCTGGAGGAAGAAAAGATGGGATTCATTGAGCTGTGGAGGAATAATGAATAGCAGCTTGAATTGAAGAATTGGAGAGCAGAGCTTGAATTCCAGTCACATTCATTACATTCCCTTATGTGGTTATACTCTTGGAAAAGTTATATATATATATATATATATATATATATATATAGCGTTAAATTGTGATAATGTTTAGTGCTAAGGTTTTTGTTTATCAGTGGTTTTACTGATAGAATGTACTTTGGTAAGGAGGTTTTTTTATCATAAAGCACTCGATATTGGGATGTAGATAGAGCATTCATAAGTACAAAGAGTTTGTCTATTCAGAACTGACCCATGCCGACTTCAAAGTTTTGTGAGGACATTGTTATGGTGTTCTCACTAGTCAGGTCTGTATATATATATAAGCAGCAACAGTCTACTTCAGGCTTTAGCCCAACCTTTAGGCCAAAAGATTGCATTCAGGAAAGTAAAAAAAAAAATGAAACAAGTTGAGAGAATTGTAAAAATTTCTCTTTCTTTGTATCTAGGATATCTCTCTCTATCCACACTTGGTCCAATGTCATTGCATCAAAATTTTTCTCTGTCCCTGTAACAAAAATTCTTCCTCATTTTGTAACACTGAGGATTTACTTATGCAAAACAGTGATCATGTGCAACAGTGAATTCTTATCATTAGCCAGCACATAAAATAAAAGAAAAAAAAGATTCTCTTTTGCAAGTAGCCTGCTCTGGTTTCCATCCCAGGTCCCTCTCTGATGGACGACACATGGCACAACCCTTATTATCTTTCTTTGTAGATTTGCATGATGGCTGCCACATTCCCTCCTGATCTCATGATCACACATGATGCAGAGCAGGGGTGGCCTTTATGGTTGGAGTGTTTTTTCATAGTGGGATGTGCACCTCAGTTTCTGCCACCAAATTGTCCAACGAGCTCATGGTTATATTTTTGAGGGGACCACTGGTACCACCAGTCAGTGTATGCAATCAACCATCCATCTTTGATCAAAGGGTCAAGTTCTTATTCATATGTGGCCCTAACATTCACAGGTACAGGGTACTCTGTGATGTCATTCTGTAGCTTGGTTGGTGCCTTATTGTCTGTCCACTTCTATGATGCAAACCAGATTTTTTGTTGTTGATCAAACTCTACCTTGAAGTCTGGCTGATTGATCCAAAGTGCAGCACACACCAGGCCTTCAGGAATTGCACAGTTCCAGCTTGGGTAATGAGGAGACCACCTAGTGCCTTGATGGTGTCCTATCCGAGCAGCAGATCAAAGCCCAGTATGTCCTTCAATGTTACCAGCACGTTGACCTCAGCAGATGCACCAGAGTCCACCCAAATTCTCACTAACCCTACCCAACAGCATGCCTATGTCTCGCCATGTATGGTCATTATTTAACACTTCTTCTGATCCAGGTGCACATTGCACTCACTATGGTATATGAGCAGCCAGAATCAAACTGCACTGAGCAAGGCATTTGGTCAACATGCACTTGGATGATTGGTTGTGCCTCATTTACATCTTGTCTGGGGTGCAGAGCGGTAATGACATCTTGTTCCTCAGTTCATTTCCCAGACAGCTTGAAGCCATGTTTCTGATCCCACCAAACTGGAAGCAGTGTATACATCCCCGTCCTTTGCAATACTTGGCAATGTGACCACTCTACCCACAATGGAACCAATTCCCTTTGGAACATAGGTCCAGACTGGGATCTCTGTGGTCACTCTGGGCTGACTGCACAGACATCATGACAGGCTCCCCAAATTCTGCTTTATCCCTGATGATGACCTGTGCATGCTCAGGTAGCTACTCAAAAAGCATCGTATCAGTGCTTGCAGAATCTCTCAGAAATTACTTCACTCAAACCACAAATACCATAAAACCATAAAAGTCTATTCAGCCAATCCTCCAAACAGAACAGCCAGCTTTTTCAGTGGCACAAAGAAGACATCTACTGTCTCATCTAATAATAACTTTTGGGTGGTAAAACATTTGTATGCTGTACAAGGGTTCATCACAAAGGCCTTGCACAGCGCATCCTTAGTTAGATCAACATCAGCTTTATCTCTGTCACTTAACTGCTGGTAAACATCAAGAGCACCTCTTGTCAGTTGGGAATAACTAACTCAACTTGCTTGACCCCATACAAGTGACAGGTTAGCTTCACCCTCTCAATCCAATCCACCACAGACATGGAGCCGTCAAACTCAGGGATGAGTTTCAGGTCAAACTTTGCATCCGCTATTATGCATCAAAATAATTAAAAATCAGCTGCATGCTAAAAAGCCTAAATTCTCCTTCTTTGTGTCTGGGATGTCTCTCTCTATCTGCACATGGTCCAATGTCACTGCGTCAAAACTTTTCTCTGTCCCTGGGATGAATATTCTTTCTCATTTTGTAACATTGAGAATTTGCTTAAGCAAAACAGTGATCCTATACAAAAGTGAATTCTTGTCATCAGGCAAGTAGTCCATTCTGGTTTCAATCCCAAGTCTCTCTCCGATGGATGACATACAGTGTGAATCTTACTTTCTTTCTTCATAGACTTGCATGAGGGATGCCACAGGAATTCTTATTAATACTTCTAAAATTAAATTAGAACACACACAAATTTTAATTAAGCATTGTGTACTTCTTTATTTATCTTACATATATAATCATCTGCAGACAAGCCTGTTTTGCCTGTATCACAGCTCTTCAGTGTAGCTAGATTATCTGTTTAGCATCAAGCTGGGATCGAAATCCAATTAATTTGTCATCAGATGAACATCTTACCACTGAACTATCTGTGTAATGGCAGAGATTGGCAGCTTTCACAACTGGTTATTCACAGGATGTAAACAAACCCCAATGACTGAGAGCATTCAATTTGATAGCTGAACCAAACTGTGTTCAATTTAGTAATCAAAGAACAGCATAAAACCATAGGTAGTCACTGTTTACGTAAACTCTACCCCTCTCTAAAATGCATTATTAACTAGTGAGAGTATATATATATATATAAGTATTTTATATTCTCGATTTGTTTTGCATTTTAATTATTGCTAAATTCTGCAAAAATGTTTTTAATTTGTCTTTAAGTAAACCAGATAATATATATAGTTGCTGTCTTTTAGGAAAATGTAATACTTTTCTTAAAAGAATATCTTTTCAGGTTCCTAAAATTATTTTTAAATACCTATCTGCCTAAATAATAATTTTTTTTTAATTAATGACCCAGGGCCATATTGCTTCACTTTTGAAATGAAATTAGAGACTATAGCTAGGAAAAAAAACATGATTAACATACATTTATTGTGTCAGGTGATGGGAAAAGTTGACAAGTATTCAGTAGAATCTATCTGCCATTTATAACTAAATGACTTTGCTATACGGGTATATCTTACCTTACATTGATAATTTGTTCCAGGAGAGGTGAATTAACTTAAAATGTGCCTCAAGTCAAAAGTACTTTTCTTTGAATTTACTTGTCTCCGAATTTACATGCATTTTTAATAATGTATCATCAATAAGAATCTATTCTAAGCATACAAACAAATAAAATTTAGTTTTTAATATAGTACAGAAAAAAATAATCCTTATTTATGAATATATGTATGTACATACTTGTAAATGTAGATGTTTATAATTTGGTAATCTTTACAGTACATTGCAGATTTTTTTTATTTTTGAATGTGGTTTGCTCTAAGACATTATAAAATAAAATGATTTTGTAAGGTTAAATAACAAATACAGTTATTAAAATTATCTTGTGATAGCACATATTTTAATATGATTTTATATACTTTTATTCTTATTTATTGTAGAGTAACATGATTTTATATTCTTTTAACACTTTCCTAGTGATATTACAACTTCAATATTTGTGGCAGATAAACTTGAAGTTGAATAAAATGACTTAAATTTATTTCTATTTTTCTTTATATTTTTTTTGACAAATGACATATAATCAAGAACAAATTAACTCAATATGAAATAACCCGAGATATACCTGTACTTATGCTGAGCACAAGTCTGAATTCCTCAGTTTGCTTGTGAACTCTCTAGACTGGCAAGCATGCTCATAGTACAATTTGCATTAAGTCAAAGTTTAGGTCATTTTGTTGAGAATAAAGTTTCAATTGTCATGTTTCAAGGCTCATGTTTGCGGTGATTTGGATAAACATTTAAACAGAAATAACAAGCTTACTTGTAATGGTAAAAATAAACTAAGGTTTTGTTGTCAATAAAGAAATGTTTTTTATAGGCGATAGACTAGAAAAATATCTCTTTCAAAATATAACAAGGACAGAATAAATTAATTCTTAGTGTCTTTGTTCTCAAACTCAGTAAACTAATATCTCCACATGCTACAACACCATTTTTAAAAAGGATCTTCCATATTCACTGTAGCCTGTTCAATTTCCCAGCTTTTATAAAACCCTACTTGTCATTTCAAAGACAACCTTTGTCTTTATATAGTTATTCATAAATTGAAATTAATGCCTGTATGTTAAGAAATTATATTTTTCTTTTTCTTTGTCACAGTCATATGCACTGATATGTCAGCATATTAATCTTATTTTACTACAAAAAGTAATGATCACTCCTTTCGTCCTTCCCATGAAATATGTTACTACAAAAAGTAATGATCTCTCCTTTCATCCTTCCCATGAAATAGGTTACTACAAAAAGTAATGATCACTCCTTTTGTCCTTCCCATGAAATATGTTACTACAAAAAGTAATGATCTCTCCTTTCATCCTTCCCATGAAATATGTTACTACAAAAAGTAATGATCACTCCTTTCATCCTTCCCATGAAATGATTTACTTGTTATGTGCCATTTTGTTGCATCACTGTGTTGCAATGAGGTATCTACCTGCTAAAATTCTACCACAATAAATCTCAATTCTTTCCCATACCAATGCAAAAGTTTTCATATAAGGGATGCTTAAAATTTCTAGTCCTGACCAAGAAGCCCTTTGAAAAGAACTTTTTAGCATCCTGTCATATAGCAGCCAATTCCAACATAAGATCACATCATTACAGCCAGTTCTTACTTAATGATTTATCTGTTTAATGACTCCCGGACTTACAACCAGCTTTAAAATCTTATAAAATAAAAAATAATAAAAAAATTAAACCAGTCAGCATTGTACATTATACAAAATCTTTGATCATGATTGCTTTCCCTTTCTTTAAAATAAGTCAAAACAAATAAAATGAATAAAAATAAATAAAAATTGATTTGTACAGTATTTACAACAAACAAACCAAAGTAATCCACAAACATAGAGCTGTTTTTTTTCATTGTTTATTACTTAAAAGTATTATATAAATATTTAAAAATAAATTAGAAATATTACATATTACAAATGTTATAAAATTAATTTTAAAGTTATCTGAAGATTGTTAACAAAAACCCATTACATATAATACGCTTAAAAAGTAGGCAAGTATGACTTCTCACTCAGTGACCAGTTCATTACACAACCAGGTCATTAAGGATCTCTATAACAGTTTTATGCCAATCCTTTCTTTGCAGACTTAAATAAAAATAAAATACAACTTTCTTTTACTGTTTAATTTATTAATGTTTGATCAAGCCACTGTGTACATGATATCAGAATATGCAAGTAATAATAATCAGAGTTAGGCCCCTTAATAAAGGAGTTGGATTTATACTAGATACTACTTTTTATACTAAAATAT
This sequence comes from Ascarosepion bandense, assembly GCA_037127315.1. NCBI lineage: Eukaryota > Metazoa > Mollusca > Cephalopoda > Sepiida > Sepiidae > Ascarosepion > Ascarosepion bandense. The sequence goes on from JBBBDQ010000484.1 coordinate 2,053,325, forward strand.
TTTCTGGGATACTGTCAGTTATCTGAAAGAATTCTTTCAGTTAAATTGAAAGGAAAGACTTTCAAGATATATATTATATTTGTGTATGTTAAAGAAGAAATCAAATCTTTTTACTCCATGCTAGACAACACCAAGACTCAGTGCAAATCACAAGAAATTATAATTATTGTGGGCGACTTGAATGCCAAAGTAGGCAAGGAGAGGGAAGGAGAAATAGCTAGTAAATTTGGACTAAGAACCTGCAATGAATGGTGCACAGCAAATAACCATGCAATAGCCAACACCTGGTTCCATGAATATTCAAGATGATTTTGGATATGGAGAAGCCCAGGAGGACAAAACTAGAAACCAAATTGACTACATAACTATCAACAAGAAATCCAGGAATGCAGTTGTCTACTATAAAATCTATGCAAGTACCAACTGCAGAAGCAATCAACTCCCTGTATATGAAAACTTAAAATAAAATTACAGAAAATGAGGAAACTTAATGCAGCTCCAAAACTGCAAAAGAAAAATATATGCACATTATGAAAACAAAATATGAGGGACATAATGAAAACAGAAAATCAAAATGAGACACACTAAGAGAAGCCTTACCGACATAAGCAAATGACATCAACATAAAAGAAAAAATAAATGGATTGCAAATAAAATTCTTGGGATGTTGCAAAGGAAACAGAAAACAATGTTAAGAGATGGAACGGAATAGAGAAAACTACATAAGAAAATAAAGAAAAAATGCAGACAAGCTAAAGAAGAATGGCCCAGTGAAAAACCAAAGAAATAGAAAAAAGGAGTAAAGGAGATATGCATAAAAAAATAAGAGAACTAACAAGACAAAAGACATGATCATCAACAGGATGCATAAATTCCAAGGATGGAACACTCATATTAGAGAAAGAAGAATGGAACAACTATATATCAGAGATCTCTTCCACAATAAAAGAGAACAACCAGCAAAACACAGAAATACTGACAGACCAAAAATATTAAAAACCAAAGTGAAAGCTACACTGGCCAAATTCAAAAGAAACAAAGCAGCAGGGCCAGATGAAGTTGTAATAATGATGCTGGCAGCCTTAGATGATTTCAGCATAGACAAAATCACAGAAATAATAAATGAAGTCTATGACAGCGGTGATATACCAGAAGACCTAAGCAGACCTATTTTCATAGCACTGCCTAAGAAACCAGGCACAAATGATTATGAACTCTACTGAACAATCAGCCTAATAAGCCTCATGACAAAGCTCATCATTCGGATTCTGATGAATAATGCACGTTGCAAAATCAGGCCAGAGATAGGACAAGAACAGGAGTTTTGGTGAGAGAGGAAATAAAAAGCAAACTTATTCTTTACATCCGAAGAGGCAGTTGAAATTTCTGAGACATGTAATGAGGAAGGAGGGCTTGAAGAATCTGATACTCACAGGTTGATAGAGTAAAAGAGGGACAGGAAAAAGTAGCACATGACACACAATGGACTTGAGCAAATTGATGGCAGAACAGGGCTTGGGAGAAATAACAGCTCAAATTTATTAAGAGCTACAAAAGACAAGAAGATTTGGAGGTCCATGATCACCCACGTCCTGAAGGAACACTGAAGAAAACTATTTAATACTTAAGTTTGATCACAACAGATTATGTTAAAATGTAATGACATTCTCAGCATTTTATAATGTTGAATAAATCTATAATTATGTAATGGGTAGGATTAAAAAGAGAAAAGAAATATCTTGTTCACCTTCACTCTCCTAGGCCTACTATAGACATGATATGCTTACACCTTAACACAACAGAAGGAAGAACTAGAATAACATCAAGAAATGAATTCCAGAAATAAATTATACACCCTTGTACAAATTAATTGAAACAACTGTTTTAGTTTCCTTTCTTTCATCATATGGTCAGTTTTAGACTCACTGGAGTCACTGGGTGTAATCAATTGCTATTTTTAACTCAGATTAGGTCATGTGCAGTGGTGTGCAGTAATATTTTAGGGGTGTATGATGAAATTTGTTTGGCCTTGATAAATATTGTGTCATCCGTGATTGCATTAGATCTTTATCATACCCAGACTGTATTGTCTTGACTGTCAATTAGTTGTCCTACAGCCATTGTCTATGATAGACATTACCCAAGGAATCATACGACTATTGTAATGCTGCACAAACACACTGGCAAGCCTTACAGAGAGATCATGGATATTGTTGGTGTCAGCCTTTCAACTGTCAATTGTATCAAGGCAAAGAAACAAACTGGATCCATCAGTCCAAAATGTAAAGGAAAACGGGATCAGAAGAGAAAAACAACATTAAAGACAATGTATATACATGATCAGGGAGAGTGTTAAAGATCCTAGGAAGACATTATTCGTCTTATTTTAAATAATTTGCACAAGTGTGTACATAAACACATTTTATCTGCAACCTTGAAATATACTAATATAAGTCATACTAAGATACAAAATGCATGCACACATACAAATGCATACATATATATATATGATTTTTTTATAACTGTTTCACCCCAAGCAAGACAGTACTGCCACAGGTACACAGGGGATTGCAATGAGAGAAGACAGATGACAGAAAAAAAACAATATAGGTGATGTTGCAGAAAGAATAAGAGAAACGCAGGAATCACAAAGATAGAAGATGGCAATTGACATTGCATTTAAACTTTTGGAGATTGTAGCTATCAGGGAAGTAAGCATGAGAAAGGGAGTTCCACAGACAGGAAGTGCCAGGAAAAATCTGATCAAGTAGAATTTGCAATTACATTATATATCACAAATTGTTATATACAGAGAAATTAAAATGGCATATATAAGCAAAAGAGATAAAAAGAAGGTTCTACTTGTAACATCCCCAAAAGAGACACAGTACAGCTCTGGTGATATATCTTAGTTTCCTATTTAGGATGCATGGCAATTGTGCCATCTAATATAGTCAGTCAAAGCACAACTAGCATCTGTCTCCATCATGAGCTAAGCAGCAACTGGCTATTCTCACCAATGAGCTGTCATGTGGCTCTCATGGGCCCCTTAAGATATCAGTACATTTTTCCTGTCAAAAGGAAAATGATCACCTTCTGCAGTCCTACATATAAATGAACTACCAAGCTTAATTTATACTGTAAATGATTTTTTCTTCCAGTGAATGTTTCTTTCGTAGTTATTCAGATCTGGATTTTATTCACATTTAAGTAATTAAATATTTTTCAGAGGTAGCTCTTTGTCCTTTAGATACTGTTTGTTAAAATGTTGTATCTGCTGATATGGTTTAAAACTAAAGATGTATATCAAAGAGATACAAATTTCCATGAAACAGGCCAAGATAAGAACATTTAATAAAAAAGTATAGGTCAGTACAAAGGTTTCCTTGTATGAAGTAAGTGTAGAGAGTTTTAAATCACTTTTTGATATTTACAAATGCAAATGAATCAAAAATTAATTTACTATTTTAAAGTAGATATAAATTTTACTTACTTTGCTCTGCTTGCATTCAGAAATTGAGGAAAATTAATTTGAAACCAATTGTTTCTGTTTCCACCCATTCTCTTTAGAAGACAGTTCATTACATATTTGAAAATATTGTTGCATTAGATTATACATATGGAAAAAAATATTTATCTTAATTTTTTTTAAATCTTTCATAAAAACATTAAATCTGTCTCTTATAGCAGCCAAATACTTAGAAGTTTATGCCAGATTACTAGGGTCAGCTAGAAAGTTCATAATCTGACCAAGATATGAGTATTCATCCTACTCCCCTACTGGAGCAAATTGTGACACAAAGTCAGTTTTTAAAGTGGGGAATCTGAGCATTTACGCTCAGGCCACTGGTCAAAGATTACCACATATGGGTACAAAAGCTTGTCTTAGCATGTCTAAGCTTGTCTTTTTTTTTATTATACCAACCTGCCAAGTGACTAGTCAGTATAGTCTAATCAAGATATTAATGTAAGCAAAACTCACTAGTTGGTAAATTAAAAGACTAGCAAGTGCACCAGAATACAGCAGTTGCATGTCTTTTCATCTACCAACTGATAAGTCTACTTACATTTGTATTCTTGGTCAGTCTATGAACTTTTCAACTCAAACAGGCAGCAGCCTACCTTTTAATGTTTTCTATTGTTAAATATCATATATTAAATATATAAGTTATTTTATATTTTCTGAAGCTATTTCTTTGAATGACTACTTTTTATGATGTAATCAGTTTTTAATAATAAACAAAGCTATTTACTCAATGATAAAATATTGAAAAAGTCTTGTCCAGGTTAACAATGGAACCTGTTCCTTTTTTAACCTTCTTTTCTCAATTTCAAATACATCAACATTGAAGAAATGGAAAAGTTGATATTGCAGTTGTAAATGATAAGAAAAAAAGTGATAAATATGACAATTTGTAATATATGTTAATAACAATAAAGAAAAAAATAATTTAAAATAAATGGAACACACTTTCAAAGACATTTTTAAAACTATCATTATTAAATTTTTTTTTTTTTAGTTAATTTGGGAAATTATTGTATATGTTAAGAAAAAAGGTGAAGTTTAGAGATAAGTAATTTTGGAAGATTGCCAGCTGTAATTTTTAAAGAAAGCTGGGATTCTACCACTCACAGTAATCAAAACAACAATGATAAAGATTATAATTAAAAAAAATATTCATTTTATGGCAGTACATCACATGTCAGATCTTGAGATAACATATTCAAGTTTTTCATAGTCTTTATATTATCTTAAGTACCTAATTAAAAATCTAAAAATTAATTTATCTTTGATTGCTAAAGACAAAAGCTTAGGATTTATTCCATTTCAGTAATAATGTAGAAAAACAAGTCTATTTATTTCAGTCTCATTTTATCAATTCTGTTTAATTTAACATGTGAGAAATATATGTTATTAATTGTAAATTTTCAAATAAAATATTTTAGTGTATTTCTGATAATATTTTCATCAGTACATATGTAGTACTTCATGAAAATCCAGTTGTTTCTGATCACAGATATCTATAAATCAAGCATAATAATAATAATTTAAAAATACAACTATAATTATTATTCACCATTGCATATTTTCTTGTTTCCAACTGAAGATCTTGCTTTATGGACAATCTTCATCAAGTTGGATGACCTCAGTCAGAGAATACCTTTCACAGAAATGCAGTACCAAGCAGTACAGAATTCTGAAGCAATGGAATACTAAGCCTTATTATTTTCTCAATATACGACTGTTTGGTAATATAGAATACAAACTCTAATATCTGGAACAATAGCAGCCTGAACATCCCACATTCTGGTAAACTGCAATCTAGAGGTCAATGTATTTCTTAAGTTTATCAATCTCTTTGACCTTGAAATTATGGTCATCAATACCAGTCACAACATTTGTGCAAATTGATTAAAACAAAACAAACAATGTCTTCCTAGAATATTTCACACTTTCCCTGATCCCATAAACGTTGTCTCCTTGTTTTTCTCTTCTGGACACATTTTCTTTTACATTTTGGACTGATGGATCCAGTTTATTTTTTTTTCCTTGATAACACAACTGACAGTTGTAGGGCTGGCACCAACAATATCCACAATCTCTCTTTTAGGCATGCCAGTGTGTTCATGCAACATTACAATTTTTGTATGCTTTCTTAGAATAACATTCAATGTAGACAATGGCTATAGGACAACTAATTGAGAGTTGAAACAATAGTGTATGGGATAAAAATCTGATGCAATCACGGATGATGCAATATTTTTCTAGGCCAAACAAATTTCATCATACACCCCCAAAATAGATTCATATTACTGCACACCACTGCAAATGATCTAATCTGAGGAAAAAATAGAAATTGATTACACCCTGCCACTCTAATGGGTCTAAAACTGACTTTATGGTAAAAGAAAAGAAATTAAAGCAGTTGTTTCAATTAATTTGCGCAAGAGTGTATCTTTGTCATCATTATCATCATCTCTGTTATTATTACTATTTTTATAACACTTAGAGAATATCATGAATTAAGAAAATAAAAAGTATATTATTATTAACTTCTATTTTTAATTAGTGTTGTCCAGTATTTAAGTTAAAGACCGTAGAGAAAAAGCTAAATGTTCTTTTTTCAAATTTCTGGTGGTTCCACAAATTTGATGAAAATGCTGATTTGAAGCCATTGCAACAATGCTGACATAATCCATCATATTTCTGCTATGACAGAACATAGTTATTGCAAAAAGTTTAAGCAGAAATCATTCAGTAAGTAATGGCAGATAGAGTTGAATGAAAGTGATTATAATTCAAGACACTTGCAAAAATCACTGTAGTTTAGAAATCATACTTGAACCCTTTTTATTCATATGAATTAGTTGCTTAGTTTCCCTGATTATAAATTAACTTTTACCTGAATTCATTCTTCATTATTTACTCCTCACTTTAACTATTACAGGGTGCAATGGATAAATTGTCGTCTAAATTACACAAAAATGAAAATAATATTGACATCTTATTTTAGCAGATATATTTACTAAAATTCATGAAAATATCTTGAAACACTAAAGAGTAAATTCATTCAATAAAATCATCATTGGCTTCAAACATGTCTTCCAGATGGTTACGGAATCTGCTGCAACTCTTCTGGATGGTCTCCTTGTTTAAGTTTGTGAATTCTCCCATAATCCTTGCTTTCAGATCATCTTTGCTATTACAAAGTGTTTTGTTGATCTCTCGCTCAACTGCACCCCACACATAATAATCAAGGGGGTTGCAGTCTGGGAAGTCAGGTGGCAAGGGGTAATCAGGTCACAGAAGTGGTCTGACAGCCATGACTGGGTTTTCCTGCTTGTGTGGCATGATGTAGAATCATATTACCAAACATAGGATCTTGATGTGGGACATGAATACCACCTCAAGGCACTTGATGTAAGCCTCCATGTTGAGTCTGAGGCCCTCACCAACAAATTCAGGAGCTCTTTTCATATCAGAATGATCAGAGTAAGTTTTCTGAGCTGTCATATCTTTGTTATCACCATTAAACTCATTCAACTCTTACTGACATCTCTGCACTGTCCTCAGATTGGCACCCAAACACTCTGAAATATTTGTATTAGAACTTCCAAGCAGTACAGCATAATACATCCAAATTTCTGGCAGAGTGAATTGCATCATGTTGCTATTTTTTCATAGATGGTGCCCAACTGACCTTACTATACTGTGTAGTTGTCAAAATCAAAAACAATGTGCATATGCAAAATTAGGAATATAAAATGGCGACAATTTACCCATCGCATGCTGTATATTCATGTGTCATAAGAATAAAATATTGAAAAAATAATCTTTTTTATTGTTTCATTGACACAATGGGAAAATTTAAGGTATTGTATATTCATTTTACTCAGAGGAATGGATCAATTTTTATTTATTCATATAAAAAGTTTTTAAAATTTAATTACATTTTTACAATTTTTATAAATCTGACAAAAATTTTACAAGAAAAAATTTAACTAAATAGTTTTAAATCTAATTTTTTATATATTTAAAGTATTAAACTTTCTATTTCATGAATAGACTTTCATCCTTTAGGTTTGTGTTAAAAGGATCGTCGTCGGGTAGAAGCCATGGACGGTAGGGAGGAAACAGATGCTGGAATATTCCTTTTATTTAATAAAGGAAGACTTCTGCTTGTCTGAATATTTCTTGCTATCGTCCCTGGATTTAGGGATGAAACTTTAAACATGAATGGGAAGTTTAGTAGCACATTTTAAATTATTTTCTGCATTTTAAAACCTGAATGTGTTTGTATATTATGCTTGACCTTGTGTGTGTATATATATATATATATATATATATATATATATATATATATATATACATGCTGTAACAGATCAAGCTTGTATTTTTCATTTTATTTTACTCTTTTTTCATAATTACTTATATTGTGATATTTAAGTTTTATGCACTATAATTTAATGCATCTTGAGAAAAGTCACTTTTACTTTTTACCAATTTCTTTTGGTCATGCTAAATCCAATATTGTACCAAAATATAGCACTTCCTCTATACACTTGATGTTTAATTCACCTTTTATTCTAAACTGATCACAAATATGTAAACACACACATTTACACAAATATATCATAGCATACATATCTGCCCACTTTCACATACATGCATATTCTGGACACACACATACATGTCAGTTATAGAAGTTATGCATATATGTATATGAATATTTTATACTGATATTTTTTTTATCCCTTAGTTTATTTTATTTCTATAACTTTGAAGTCAAAATAAAAAGAAAAGAAATACTGAATATTTTTTCTGATTATGTCTTTATTATATCAAACATTTTATGTATTATTCTTAAGAATCTTTATTTAATTCCTTGAGATTATTATTATCATTAATATTATTATTTTCCTTATTTTCAATTACATTTTATTTAACATGGTTAAATGCTATTAAATCATACTTTTACTTTTAATTCTTGCTATTACAAATTATGATATAATTGACATTATTTACTGTTATCAAATCTTTTCATATATTCCTTTATTAAATTCAACATTACTATTAAAATTATTGTCAATTTATGGTTATTCTTTAATCTTTTCTATATTAGAAATATTTTCATACATTCTATTTATTATATATGGTTTATTCTATGATTCAATTTCCAATATATTGTGATTATTCTACTTATAAATCGGTGTGCATGATATTCTTGTCTGTTTTGAGGAATTGGACAGGGTAGATGTTTTCATTTGCCAGTGTTTCAGCCTTCTTTCAAATGTCATTATCAAGGCATCTGTCGACAAAGTATTTGGAGCTTTTGACATCGGTGCCTTAATGTGAGGTTCGGGAGAGGACCAAAATGCTGGCAGATGGAACCATGCACTCTGATCCTTTCCATATTCACAAACTTTTATTCCATGTCCACACATTCGAAAAAGGTTATCCTTAAAAATCACATATATTTTTCACTTATTTTATGGAAAAAAAAGGAACATTCAAATGCCCTAAATTTTCCTGCTGTCTCAATATATATTTTCATTTTAATGGTTTATGTCTATTTCTTTTGCTTAATTGTTGTTTGTTGTTGGTATCTGCTATTGATTGTCAGAATAGATTTTGTTGTCCCGGCTTCTCTGTTCTCTTCCAGCTTTTTGTGAGACTTCTAGTTTTCAGATTTATCTATATACGTATTATCTACATATATGTATATATAAAATATATGCATATGTTTCTCTCTGCTGTTGTATGGATTGTCAGCGTAACAGCTAGCACACCTCTCCATGTACAGCATCCACTACCAAAAATGTGGCTAAATTTGGCTGCTATTTAAAAAAACAAAAATCAAAGCCGTCTCCTACTGTCCCTATGGATTATCCTTAACCCCTTCCGTTACTTACTGCTGTTATTTCAAGTGTATATATTTCTGAATATATTCTACTACTTTGCTTTTTCAACTATCCTTCTTCCAGCATTTTTTAACCCTCTAACCATCATGCTTTGGTGTGAGTCTCAGCTTACCACTACTACTACTATTACTATTACTACTACTATTACTACTACTTTTACTACTTTACTATTTTTTTAAGTCCCTTCAAAAAATAATTTATTACAAAAAATAAATTTAGAAATCCCTACAACTCTCTGAATTAATTTCCTTACGACAAAAATACAAGAAAAAAAGTATATTAACCCTGTGTGTTTTTTCAGCGTTACCAGAATTTGAAACCATTTTTCAGGTCTTGGCCATTGTGTCCATTCTCTTCATTGTCCTGTCTACCGTGGCGCTAACACTAAATACAATTCCTGGGCTCAAAGGTGAAGGAGAGCATGAAGGGGCTGATAACCCACAGCTTGCCATTGTAGAAGCTGTTTGCATTGGATGGTTTACCTTGGAGTATTTGGGACGCTTTTGGGCATCCCCGAATAAGTGGAAATTCTTCAAAGGACCCTTGAACATTATAGACCTACTGGCAATTTTGCCATATTTCATTTCCCTAGGATTGACTGAGACCAACAAAAGTACGACGGAACAGTTCCAAAATGTCCGCAGAGTGGTGCAAATCTTTCGAATAATGAGAATTCTGCGAATTCTAAAACTTGCAAGACATTCAACTGGTCTGCAATCATTAGGGTATACTTTACAAAGAAGCTATAAAGAGTTAGGTCTACTTATGATGTTTTTGGCCATTGGAATACTCTTATTCTCAAGCCTTGCCTACTTTGCGGAAAAAGACGAGCCAGGAACTAAGTACGTCAGTATCCCCGAAACATTCTGGTGGGCTGCCATCACAATGACGACGGTAGGATATGGTGACATCTACCCGACGACGATCCTTGGAAAAGTTGTTGGTAGCGTGTGTTGTATCTGTGGTGTGCTAGTTATTGCGCTTCCAATTCCTATTATAGTAAATAACTTCGCCGAATTTTATAAAGATCAAATGAGAAGAGAAAAGGCGCTGAAACGTAAGGAGGCGCTCGAGCGGGCGAAGAGGAATGGCAGCATAGTCTCCTTCCACTCTGTAAATCTGAGGGATGCTTTCGCGAAGAGTGTTGATCTGATGGATGTCGCCTCAGAAGTCCCAAGAAACGAATGGGACACGAACAGTGTGGAAACGAAGTCTATGAGCTCCCCACCACCTTGTGTCATGCGGGGATCAAATCCTAACACACCTAAGCTGAGTGGGCAAGGAGGAACTGCAAATTTCGACTGCAAGGAGAATCAAGAGAATCCAAGCAACACCAACCTGTTGGATATTGATGAGGAATCATTGCATCGAATGACTACGACTCAAGCTTCCAATGAGCCGAGCTTGCAGGTGAGTCAATTATTTTACAACTTAACTTATTTGAAAAAAAAATGTTTTTCATGTGAAATTGGTTTTGGGTAATTTTTGTCTTTTTTTGAAAATGCATTTGAAAAGAGAATTAAAAACAAAATGAAAATTATCTTTAAAAAATTTATATTTTTTTATGTATTAATTATGAAGGTATGTCATTATTTGATTGTATTATATATATTCTGTATATTTTGTAAATATGCCTGTGAATGTTGTTTGTTAAATCTTTACAATTTTTCTTTCTTTCCTGAAATCTTTGTTTCAGGTAAAAATATTTTCATTTACTAATACAAATAGAATATTCTATTTAACTTAATAAAAATAATACAGAAACATTTTGTCTCTTTCTGGGATATTACACTTTCTGGGTTGTTTTTTTTTAACTTTTGTGTTGTGATTTGTAATTATGTTTGCTGTTTATTGTTACATCTACATTGAAATTTCAATATAATTCAGTTGATATATCCTACAACACAGGTATTGGGAATAATTTTTGCATCAGATAATGTTACAATTATTAATATGAGATAAGAATGTCTATTTTTATGTATCAAGAACAATATTGGGAAAATTGTATGACAAAGTAGAAAAACTTTACTTGCGATGCATTTCATCCTTCTCTGATTAAAGGAGAAAACGATTCAGCATCATGCAAATGTCTAGAGAGTGCCTTGATTGCAAGGTTATCTACAGTAAATTCGTGCTCTGGCTCTTATAACATTTCACGATTATTGGAAGAACTTCTATTATCACAGTATGAGATATCTACTAACAAAAGTGATGGAAAAAAAATCAAAAAAGGCTCTAAATGAATTCAGTGAGATATAAAAAAAATTTTTTTTTAATTTTATAAAATTACTACCACCCATCATTCATGTGGATATGTAGTCAAATTTAGTCCATGGAGTCCTGAAGTATGAAACGGATCACAACTAAACTTTTTTTTCCACTTTGTCACACGTGTTAATATATCAGGAAGAATATGATCAATAATTTTTTTTCATCAAATGAATTTTCTGAGAAAATTTCTGGTGAAGAATTTTCTTTTCTTACAAAAGTTATTGTTTTGATAGTAGATGCTATATATATAAATTTTATATATAGATTTGTGATCATACAGATATAAAAGGAAATGAATTACCAATTTTCAAAGAAAATAAACTCACCTGAATATAAAGACAAAAGTTAAGAAATCTATGCTCTCCATTAAGTAACAATTGCTGCAAGAATGGATAAAACATTATAATAATATTGTCACTATCCACAAAATAAAATGCAATAATTTTGAATGTCTCATATCATCAAAACACTCTTAAAATTTTTGACAGTATTAAACTCTTCCCTGGCATAGAGATGTATATGTTTTTTTTTACTGAATGTGTCTTTTTCAGACACAGGCAAATAAACATGTTCAAGACATAACATTAAAAAAAAAATTACAGATGTGATTATACATGGATCTTGATTCTTTTTATGGCCTTCTGAGCTTGAAACAAATTTAATTGTCAACTCATACTCCTGGTAGAGATGCTAGCCACCGCTTGGTTACTTCAAGGTACCTCAGTTTCTTAGTTACTGCATTAAAACAAAATATTTTCTGAAAATGAAATGTTTTCCCAAAATAACTGGTGAGGAAAGGGTTAACAATATTTTTATTCTTGTAAAAATTATATTTTAAAAAAATGAAACATAGGCAAAATTTGCATTGCAATATTTATATTTTAGATACTCAATACCACATAAAGCAAAGTGATTTCCACAATAGTACTTTTAGCAATTCTTTCTCATATCATAGTCAATGATTATAATCATACGTCATGAATTCATAATTTTTTTAAACAGTTGATTACTCTTCCTTCTTTGGATAAATTCTCATAATTTAGCTCTTTAAAAAAGTGAAACTTTTCTAACCTACATTAATTTCTCTTCCATTGACAATATTATGAATTTGTCTAAAATGACAAGAAGCAAACAAATTTGAAATGTTTACAAAAACAATTTTCCTCAAATATAAACAGACTGTCAACATTCTGTTCTCTTTCAAAACAATGAATAAAAATTTTAGATGTCATGAATGAAAGAAAATTTAGAAAGCATTGCTGCTGACAGTTATGAAATCTGTTTTCATTTTTGCTGTCTTTAACCATGAGGATTAGAAGCCAATGGGTGCTTTAAAAATCCCTTGAAAGTAATATGTTGAAATCTTTAACCTGAAGACATCAGAAAAATAATCTAATTATATGCTAAATATCTCTTTAAGAGGAGAAATTTGCACTTTTCTCCACATGCAAATGTAACAAGAAAAATTATTCAGTCTATTGTTAACATCAGGTGATTTTAATTAAAAGTTATTTGTATTGTGTTCATGATGGCATTATTTGTATGAAGAGAAATGATTTAGAACAAGATAATTTTTGAGAAAAATTTTTCTGATTTTATTAAGAGATTTCCATTATGTGCTTGCATTGTCTAACTTTAAGAAATAGTTTTCATTGATATGATACATTAAAAATTATTAAAATATATAATGAATTTTAAAACAGTAATGAATGAATTAAATAACACTGAATAGTGAATATATTTCATTCCTTGGAGCTTTGTACTAATTTGCGCTCCTCCTGATACCATGGATAGGATTTTGAAAAAAGAAATCTCAGGTTTGGTAGAAAAAAGTACTTGAGGGTTTCAGCTTCCTATTTTCTTGTGTCCATTGCTTATTCTATTCCTTGTTATTCTGATAAAATAGTTCAGGACCCAGATATAAAAAAAACACTTGTTTTTATCATATATACTACAAATAAGAATCATGCAGCTAAAATTCTTTTTCAGCAAATTTGCATAAGTTTATATGCTTTGCAGGTGCATTTTTGAAATTTGAAAATAAGTAATTAATTACTGGGAGTTTATCTATATATTTTAGAATATCCATAAAAGTATTATATGCTTTATAATACAAGATTTAATGTTGTTCTTCAACTGATGAATATAACAGCAAATTGTGATGATGTACAAATTGTGAGTTGATAAATAAAGTTGTTTAAGGACTTAAAAAAAGAGAAAAAATGATCATGTAATTTAGTATCTATTAGATGAAGTAAAATCAACTTTCAAATGGAAATAAACTTTTTACAGTATAACCCGGATATAAGATAAACCTGGATATAAGAGAGATTTTTATCTGGTCCCAAATTAGAGCATGTGGTAATGTATATAAAATAGACCAAACCCGGATATAAGAGAAACTCGGATAAAAGATAATTTTATCCGGTCCCGGCAACTCTCTTATATCAGGGTTACACTGTATTACTTAAAACATTAAAAGTAGAAACTACTCGTAGTACTTTTTATCCCAAGTTAAAATTTATGTATTTTTGATATGTGATAATTTGTAAAAAGTTGTTATTTTTAGAGGACTTATTTTTAAATACAGTCAGAATTAACAGCCAATCTTTAATTATTAATTATTAATTATTAATTAAATCAAACTTTAATTATTAATTATTAATTAAATCAAACCAGAAAGAGCCAAGAAAGTTTTCTGTTATTGTGATCTCTACAACTAACCTTACCACACTCAGCTAGTTGACTGTATGTTTGGTTTAACTGCATGTTGCAGAATCTTCTACTCACCCAGATTTTCCAGCATGTACATTTTTTCTGCTGCCTCCAAATGCTCTGCAAGTTCTACAATTTCTAAAAAAAGAAAAAATGGTAACAAGAAACAAACAAAAAAAATGGTTGCTAAGCTCACTGCAATGCCCATGTGTGTCTATCTTTTTTTCTATCTCTTTACCTCTAGCAACTAACCTTGCATCTAGAAACAATTTGGTGGCCTCTCTCTGCTTTAACCCATTGCTGTCAAACAGTACAAAGATTGGACAAAATAAAACCAAGAGCTTCATATTTTATGTTAATTCTTCAAATAATTACCAAGAACAAATCATTACAGGATTACTTTTCCTGTCAACATCTTTTAAATAAGTAGACAATCGATATGAAATTTTTATGCCAAGCATTTCAGTTCTTAGTGTCAATGAAAGTAACAAAATCATAAGGTTACTTATTATGTCCTTTCTTTGTATGTGCTTGTATATTTCATATGCATATGTATGTATTGGTACTTTATTGTTTAAACCATGCTATATACATACATATGTATAATGGGTACTTCATGGTTTTTTTTTAATTTTCTGTGATATCATTTCTGATATGTTTTTTTTAATTACATAAACACATTGTATTACATCTCATGAAAATGACATCAGCATGTTAGAGTTGCTGGATTGATTGAAGAGAATTCAACTTCATTCAGATGTGCTACTTTACAATGTAGTTTGTGTACTATTATAATTTTTGATTCTGTATTTGAAAATAACATACAAACATCATTTTATTACCTGTCATTTAAATTTCATTACATGTCATACAAATAGCATTTTTTATATGCTAATTATCTGTTGGAGTAGTGGCTTCATTTGTTTGAAGATATAATCCTTTATATGTAGCTCTAGTACCTTATTGTAATTTTTTGGTATTTAAGGTTTTATATTATTTTCATGTAAAATAATCATTAAGTTATTATAATTTGAGTTATCTGCTTAGCTAAGATATTCTGTTTTAATATACTTGAATACAGTCAACAGAAAACATTACACAGAAATCTGAAGTTGCATTGTAATGACAAAAGATGACTTCAAAAAACTAAGGAAAAGATTAAAATATAGGAAACTTTCATGAGAAACAAAGAAAAGAGTGTCATATTTATCCTCCTATATAGCACTAAATGCTGAACAATTCAGTTACAGATGAAGAAGAGATATGTGGTTCTACAGATGGATGCTGAGAATAATATGGACATGACATGTGAGCAACAAGGAAGTTTTAAAGAAAATGGGTACTGAAAGAGTAGCTATAAGTAAAACCAGAAAAAAACAACAGAAACTTCTCAGGCACATTATGAGGAAAGAGAGTCTAGAGAATTTAGCACTCACAGAACATATTAGAAGTAATAGAAGCAAAGGAAAACAGCAACTAATTTATCTAATTAGTTTATATGAATTAAGTGCAGAATATCAAATTATGCTTAGAGCTACAAGGAACAGGAAGTTGTAGAGACTGATGATTGCCCATGTCCTGAAGTGATATGGCATTTAAAAGAATAAGTATACAGACTACTTGGTCTGTATTTGATTGCTATATAATTTCCATAGTTTATAATTGTAGAATTGGAAAAAATATTTGAAATTGAATATTCTGTAATTTCTTTTCCTTTTTTAAAGATATATATATATATAGTGTCTAAACAAAATAGCTACTTTTGTAGTAATATTATAACATATCCATGTTATAATTTCTGAATAAATATTATATATATATATATATATATATATGCATGTTGTGTATTTAGGCAGCAATCCATTTTTATGCAAGTTTTGTTAAAAATGACATAAGTTGCTGTGGTTAAGTTTTTTATTTAATTTTTCATCTGATGTTATAATTTTTTCCTTTCACGTGATAAATTATATAAAAATTGTTCAAATTTTTTATTTAACCAAGTGCATTTTTAGCCATTATATTGTTTTATGCATGTTTGTCTGCAGTAATAGGAATGCTTTATTTTCCAAATATGTTCAACATATTTTGGCCATATTCATAGCTGATATTATTGAGCATCGTCTTCTTCTTTTTTATTAAAGATACTACTACTATTTTTTGCATTTTTTACATGTGGATGATACTATTATATTTGTATTATTGACAAGTATGTTATGGATAGACATTGGTAGGTCATCATGTATATTTAAATGAGACCTAATAGAGTTATGGTGAGAGTGATATAATGTGAGTTTTATTGTTAAATATGTCGTAACAAATCAAATGTAATTATTTACAAATTTAGATTGATCAGGATCAAAGTTCTTTAAAAAACAAATAAATTCATAAATAATATTGAATTATTATTTTGGACAGTGAGGTTAGTAGTTTTAAAATTTTTGTTATAGATAATTAATTTAATTTTCTTGTTTTGTCAATTATTTGTGTACTTGTTTATAATGTTTCTAAGTGAAGATTCATCTTGCTTATCATTAAACCTTCAATAATATCAACTATAAACATGGTAACAATGTGCTGACCTTGTTTAGAAAATAAAAAATGTTGTAATTCTAGATACATAGATAAAACAATCTATATATTCAGTTAAAAGTACAATAAAGTTTATCCTTGGGTAGCAGCTAAAAAGTATAGATAAAAGCACTTAGATAAATAAAATATTTGTAAAATTTTTATATAATGTATGTATTGAAAAGAAATATTATAAGATCACATGAAAAATTTATATAAAAAACCTAACCATAGCATCTTGTCTGTCAGTTTTAATGATATATATATATATATATATATATATATATATATATTTATTTATTTATTTATTTATTTATTTAGAATTTATAACATAAATATGTTATAATATCACTGTAATATCAAAGTAGAGTGAATAATATTTATTAAGAATTCATAAGATGAATATGTTATAATATCACTAGAAAAGTAGCTATTTTGTTTTGACACTACTTGTGTCTTATCAAGTGATGAGGTTTATTCCAAGTTAAAGAGTTTTAAAAGGTTCAAAACTCTTCAACTTGAAATAAAACTCATCTCTTGATAAAACACAAGTAGTGTCAAAACAAAACAAAATAGCTCCTTTTGTAATGATATTATAATATATTCATCTTATGAATTCTAAATAAATATTATTCACTCTACTTTGAATCTACTTTTTAAGAATAGTGTTTATTTGGATACAGAATTTTATTCCAGCCATACTACCCTAAATTTGTGTATATATATATATATACATATATATATATATATATATATATATATATATATATGTACAAAATAAATTATGTTACAGTCCAAACATGAGGATAAAATAAGAGGAAAAAAAAATGAAAATGGGCAATGAAGCACTTGGAAAGTCAAACATAATAGAAAATTTTTATATTCCTTATCTCCATCAAAAAAGAAACATGTAAGAATACTGGAAAAAATCAATAAAAAAAATAATAAAATTTTCCTTGTCAGTTGTTTTTCATGAAACATCTTTAAAAGAAAGATTGCTGCCCAAATATATATATATATATATATATATATATGTATTTATATCAGACATGTTTATTATTATACTGTATGTGCTAGTATTTTAATGGAAAGTTATGCTATATCAGTTTAACCATTTGTTTATTATACTACAATGCTATTTATACCAATGCTAAAATAGCAATAAATATAACAGCTAATAGACTTTTGTATTATTTTTTTACTAATAAATCAGTTACTTTTAAAACTGTCTTTTACACAGTTCTTGATTGAACATTTTCTGCATTTGCATTATAATATGAATTAAAACATAGAAATTTAATTGAAATTTTGTGAGATGGAAAATTCCAGAAAATATAAAATATATATATAAATTATATCTTAACTAAATTATTCTTTTTTTTCTATAACATTTTAAAGTGTATCTCTTCCTTCAATCATGACCAGATGATAAACTTCAATCATCATTGCAACTTTATTCTGTATTTCTTTTCTATGGAATTCTGGCAATCAGTTAATGAAAATATTTGTTCATGTGTATTAATTTCTACCTATGAAAATTGAACACAAAAATTACCATTTTTTTCTATCATCATCATTGTCTCATAAATTAAAACAATAATTATTTTGCTCAATAAAATTCTGATTCATGTATCAATTCAACACCCAGGAGAACTCTTAGCATGTATTTTTTTTCTATGAACCCCATTTTCTCATTACAGAGATAATGCATCAAAAAACACCACAACAATAATCAAAGTATTATGTAAAATCAGACCTTACTTTTTGTATCCATCCTTACAAGATCATTTCTAGTTGTAGTTATTTCTTGGCAGTGAAAAGGTTTAGGTTTATTTCTACTGCTTAAATAACATAAGAGAAAAACATTCCCTAAGTGGTAGCAAATATTGTATTTATGAAAGTTAAAAATCAAAACAGTAACCACATTATCTGGTATGATTAGCAGCCCTATTTTCTTTGGACATTTGTTAAAGAAAACTCATAATGTTTTGTAATT
Source organism: Ascarosepion bandense (assembly GCA_037127315.1). NCBI lineage: Eukaryota > Metazoa > Mollusca > Cephalopoda > Sepiida > Sepiidae > Ascarosepion > Ascarosepion bandense. The sequence goes on from JBBBDQ010000484.1 coordinate 2,072,298, forward strand.
TATTTGATTGAAAAAAAATATCCTGAAAATTATTCCTCAACTTGTAAATGTTTTATTCCAAGTTTCTTTATGTACTAATTGCCTTTAAAAAGCATTTACTTTAAAATAATTAGATTATCTCAACTGTATCTCCAGTTTATTTGATTTAAACTTTTTCTGATAGAAAACTGTTTCATTTAATAATTTTAACTTTAGCCATCATTATAGTAGACCAACTTTTCAGATGAAATTGACCATTTATCTTCATAGTAGATAGGTTTTCATTTGGCTAATCTGATCAACATGGGAACAGGCTACCTCTCCCTTAAGTAGAACATCTGAAAAGACTTGGATAATATCAGAGGGAGAATTCTACATATGATGTCTTTCATCAGTGTCTCCCAGCCTATTGAACCAGATTTACTTCTATAGTTAGAACTGTCACCATGCAGACCTGTCACCAACCTGATCAACAGCCACCTTTTCTAATTGGCTAGAGAATATTTTACAGGTTTTCAAGACTGACTACTAACTGCTCTTTTGCTTTACTCGATTTCACCAAAGAAAATACATCATGGAAGTCAGTTATCAGGCATGTGGATGATAAAATAGCTGTTGATCAACAGTCATAGTTTTGATAGTCACTGACTTTAAATGCTTCCAAATATTGACATGTGGTCTTATCCCCCATAAATGTAATCTGAGAATATTTTGTTAGCAGAATATGGTGAGTCCTCCAAGTGTTTTTCAGAGATTTTAAAAGTACAGGATATATGATCTGAAGTTTTTAAACAAATGTTTTTTCATAAAAACAAGCAACTTTTGTTGGCCACTCAGGTGTCCATTCATATTTTGATGCAAGCCAATATTTACTTTTAACTTTGTCATGATACACTTCATATTTATATTTTGAACATTTTAGGCTTAAAATTTGTTAAGCATAGAACATCAATAATTCATTGTCAACAATTTAAGAATTATTCATTTTTTATAAAGTGACTATATCAGAAGAGAAGTTTTTTCTCACTGAAGAAATAAAGATAATGCATTTTACTCAAATTGATGAATAGTTATATGACAAAAGAAACTGCGAAGTATACTCTACTAAATTTCAATATATCTTTTGATTAGATGACCTCAAACTTTTCAGTTTAAATAATCAATTATGTTCAGATTAATTCTTTTAGAACATCATATAATGTAATCCCTTTTAAGATTATTACAAATTCATCATTACATGCGTTTTTTTTACAACTCTATATAGTTAATTATAATCAGCAAAAGGCATTTTTTAGTTTTAATATTTGAAAAAGGTATTCCATGATTTCTCCAGTGCTGTCTATTAAAATGAATATCCTTTGCTCATTATTTTGAGAATAATAAATATTTTGTGTAGACTGATTATTACCTGTGTATTTTTAAAAGGTAGAAAAGGAATGAAAAAAATGGAAATGATTTGTTAACTTTGTACATTCTATTTACTTTTTTCTAATGATTTTTTAAATTTATGTTGGTAAAACTTTTAATTATTTAAAACGACTCTGTTACACATTCTCTCTCTCTCTCTCTCTCTCTCTCTCTCTCTCTCTATATATATATATATATATATATATATATATATATATGGTTTTGTGTGTGTGTGTTTTCACCCTTATAGGAATAATTTGTTCCACTGTTTACATTTAATTGTCGCTGTGGACAGCAAATGAATCCAGACTTGAAATCAAAGAAAAAAATGAGATAAAATATGTAAAACTGAATTGTTTTTTTCTAGGAACTGAAAATAGTGCCAATTTATCTTTTTAGAATTAACTATTAAAATTTATAAACATTTCAAAAGAAGCTTCATTTATTTTCTTTTAATGAAAAAATTATTTTTTAAAATTATAAAATTAAACTTCTTATCTTCACTTGATAAACAAGCCTTTGACTTGTTTCTGTTGAAAAAGAAATTAAAATCCCCACCCACAAAAAATTAATGAAATAAAATGAGCTTTTATTTCTCTCTCTCTTCTCTCCCCCTATATTATTACATCCATTAAAGATAGTGAATTGCACCTGTCTTGCAATTTGTATTGTTTATCTTAGTTGTTATAGTGAAGAAGTGATTTATATTTCACTTGATTGAGAACTCAACTAGAAACTTCTAGATGGAAAATTCTGATGCTAGAAAATTTAGTGCTGAAATAAAGAGTAGCATTTAGAAATACTTGTTTGGAGAAAGCAGCTTCTTACTATTTGATATATCATAATTGAAATTAATAGCTGAAAATATAAATAATTGAATCTTTCACTGTAAAAGTTTATTGATTTGCTATTTTAGTCAAGTTGTAAAGCAAAACCTAACTCTTAGCATATATTTTCTAAAGTGCCATTTTTGGTTTGTTTTCTTACCAATAAATTACATTATATTAAAAAGAAAAATAAATAAACTTTACAGCAGTTATTTTTTTTAATTGAGTTCACCCCAAGCAAGGTAATAAAGCCACTAAGACATAAGGTGTTACTTGGTGTGGAAGAATTAGAAACAGAAATATTACTAAAGAGTGAGAACAAAAGAAAATTAATCAGAAAGACAGTAGATAGTGATTGAAACTGCAGTTAAACTTTTTAAGGTTAAAATTGGTTGGAAAGCATAGAGCTGGAAGGGAGTTACACAAGCACAAAATGGGGGAAGAGAAACTGTTAGCATAGAATTCATGGTTACGTCTAGCCAACTCAACTGTAAATTGATTTGTTTCTAAATCATAAGCAGTGATTTGGAAACTATGAGAAATTACACACTATTTTTTATTTTTTGTTTTTTAATGAGTATGTGTCCAAAAAAATAGTAAAAACAGTAAAAAAGTAACATTTTGAATTTTAACTGATGTATATGGATAGCATACTGGTTTATTAAATTTTTAAGCATAAAAGATACAATTTCAGGAGGTTTTAATATTTTAACATGTTGAGTGCCAGAGATCAATTACAAAATTTGACTTGAAATGCCAACTTTATAATAGCCAACACAGGGAATAAAAATGTTTCAAATGCTTCTTTTATGTGCTTTATTTTCTATAAATTTTTCCTATAGAAAGTTTGTTTTTAGTTACTAGTATGGGTTTTCATTCCTGTCTTAAATCTTAGTTACCAGTTATTTGTATTAAAAACAACAATCTTGTGGTTGTGACCTTAATGGCAAGACCACAAAGAAAAAGATTCTTTGTGGTCAGCAAAAAAAAAATAAATAAATATAATAAAATAATAATAAAAACTGCCAACCCCAAATTATCTCATGGTTGGCAGTCAATGTGCTAAACTTATCAACAATCTTCTTTGATAAATGTTCACTAAAAAGATAGTTACTTAACACCTCCTTTTTCATATCTAATTTTCTTCAGGTTTTATGTAAGTTTTGTAATTTTAAGAAACTGTATTAAATTATTTTTGGTGAAATATTGAAATTAAGATGAAATTAATTTTTATGGGATTTCTTTCAATATTTAGAATAGTTTAATGATTTTTAATGATATAACATATTTAACAGCTAAATTTCTTTCTTTTCTCAATAAAATATGAATTATATTAATTTGTGAAAGTTTGTTCATCTTCTTTCCTTCCAATGAGAAAATTGTGTAAGATTGTCCATGACTATTTTAATGAGTTTCTTTTCATGTTTGCTATCACAAACTAAAATTTACTAGAATATTTAAAGAACCCACTTCATAATTTTTTAGACCCTTGAGTGGATTGCATCTCACTCATTTTTTCTTTTTCTTGCTATCACTAAATAACTCAAAAACTAAATGTATTCCTGACATATATGTTTTATAAAAAGTTCTATTAAAACTAAACACATGGGTACAAACTTTGATTAAAATAGAATCTTTTTGATAAATTCACATTAATGACATCAATATATAATACTCATCAAAGAGTTTATTGCATATAATATTAAAATTGGAAGTTTCTAAAAGTCTGCACATCAGTAAGTAAAGATGATTTGATCAAATTTAGCAAATGAAACTTTGGATAACTAACTATTATAATTACATATTAGATTTTTTCAGTACATCATTCAATAAAATGCTTACATTTCAATAATATGCATTCATCAAGCATATTAGTAAACTTTTTTTTACTTCTGGTTAGATCTGGTTATATTATGGAATTCATGTATCCTACGGGACAAAGGTAAAAAGTGTTAAAAATATATATATCAGTAATATTTGAAAAATATTTGTAAAGATTTTTTAATTAAAATATAATATATTAGAAATATGATATAGAACATTTAAATTTTTTTGTCTCATCAATTTAAATTATCAACTTTCAAAAAATTACTCACAAAAATGAAATTAAATTTAAATAGTTGTAAAGATTTGTTTGTATATATTTAGGTTAAGTACTTTTTCTGGATGTGTATTGAGGTGCATTGGATATTGGCTCAGAGAAATCGAAGAGCCAAGTTCAAATTCCAGTTGAGTACATTTCATTCACTCGCACACAAATATCCTAATGAAAGGTATTAATCTATCTCTTCTCCCGCCATTTATGGGTAGAATAGCAGGGCAGATTGGGTCTCAAAAGAGACAAGACCTCCCAAACAGGTATCACGTATAGCAATTAACTGACTGAATGACTTTTCTTTAATTTTCAAGTAGAATATACAATGAATGGTTATTTCACCATTTTTCCTGTTTCCCTTTATCACACTGTACATCAACTTCATTGCTGTACAAAAAGTTTATCCTACCATTGAAGGTGATGCTAATCACTGAATTTCATAGTGCTTTTGTCATATTCTGTTATGGCAACAGAAAACAATTTTGAGTGAAATTAACAATAAGGATATTGCAATTGAGAGGCCGTGAAAAAGAATGCAGTGAAAAGGAAGTAATATTAATAATGAAGAATGCCAAAGGTTAAACAGACGTGTTATTATTAACTCGTAATAAAGCTTCATAAATGTAATAGAGCTATAAAGAACATTTTTAATAATATCTTCTTTGTGGATATGTGTATATTTTGGATTTAAATAGAGGATGAATATGTATGATATTTTAAACATTGCTGTGCATTTTTTTATGTCAAGTGTTCTACTGTAATTGGATTACATGTAAGGATTAATTTTTCAAGCCATTGTCTTCATAATAAAAACAGTTATTATCCTACCAAGGTTAGTAAAACCTTTCATATATAGCAATATTTATATAATAAATTTATTGTTTGAATTACAGCTTAAAATAGATATATAGATTTATGAGAAATATTTACAATAACTGATTTAGTAGTGTGAGATTTTATTACGCAACTCAGCAAGTGTTCTTCATTTTGTAAATAGATACATTTAACATCATAGTTATTGATACTTATTTTTTAATCTATGATCTACAAAAATTTCCATAGTTTGTAAAAAAAGATATAAACTCAAAATATAGAATTATTGAGTAAACATTAAGAAACTGATGCTGAAAACTGTATGATGTTGAACAGAGATTAAAGAAGAGTAAAAAATTAATTGAAAAGATTTTTAAGTTAATAAGAAGAAAAAATATATTAGTTTTAGAATGTCACAAGCAGACATTGAGAAAAATTAAGAGAAATTAGTAGAAATCACATTAATTGATGGATTCCTATTCATTTCAATTTGATATTAATTTATCTCACACTCTTTTTCCATCTCTCTTTTTTACTCAGTACACTTCTATCTCTATCTGTTTATGTTCTTCCATAACTGTCAAAAGACAAAGCAAATAAAGAATTGGCTATTTGATCATCATCATCAACAAATGCACTTTGCTGAGGTGCTTACTAAGTACATAATAATTCTTCTTTCTTTAAACTAATATTTGTTTATCATTTCATTTTTTTTTTATTTTTTTTTGCATTTAGTATTTTCCTGAAAATCTTTTTACTCCCAGGTTTTCTTGTCACTATTCAAAGACTTTCTTCAGTATTCTAGTGAATTTTGGCAGCATCATTGTCTAAATGGTCACAATTCTATTCCTGATCTCTAGTTCTTCTAACTTTTTCCATAGGCTCTTCATGCTTGTTCCTAATATTCTGATAAGAATTGATACTACTACTTCATAAATGCACCACAATTTTATTTATGTAATTCTGCTCTTTCCTTAAGATTTACTCTGTGGTTTCAGGAACAGTGAAGTCTATTAATATATTCTTTGCTTCTTGCTTGTAACTACAAATTCAGTTTTATGGTTCGAATTTGACAATCCTTTTGAATCTCAAAGTCCCAAAGGATTTTATGTGTTTCATTCTCTTGAGCAGATTATGTTTGATGTATATCTCCCTGGTCTGTAGATTCAATATGCACTTGCTTGCATTGTTCCAAGTGGATCTTTTTTCCCACCTAGGTATATCTACTGTTGTATTCTTTCTTGGATAATTTGCTACAAATACTGATCAAGTGATTCACAGTCTCATTTTTTGTTTCCACACAGTCAGTATTTGCTCTCTGCCTGTGTTTCATCTACTTTGACCTTTATATACTTTGTTCTTGTAGAATTGTTTTATATCAAAACTTTTAATAGCAACTCAGTTTATCATTTTAAATATTCCATCTATATTTATATTCATGTCAATTTATTTCAAATCTTCTTGATTTATCCAGTTTAAAACATACATGCAGTGCCTCACAAGGGAAACTATTCAGGTATTTATTTCTTTAAGTTTTTGCTGTAATAATATTTTTCTTCTTCCTCCTCTTCTTCTTCTTGGTATTCTTTACTGACTTTTTCTTTCATCTCTTTCTGCTTGGTGGTACTTGCTTCAAAAATACTTGGAGCTTTCTTTCCTGCAAAGTGTTCATCATTGCTAGTATCATTATTCCTTAAATATATAAACTTCAGGCAACTGTTCCTGTTTACAAATTAGTCAGGTGTTTTTTATGCATGAATAAAATTATACATGCCAGTTTATGTATCAATGTGTGTCTGTCTGTTCATATGTATCTTCTAAGGTTATGAATTAATTATAGTAATTAAGACAGACCTCCTCATTTTGGTTGTTTCATCTGTGATACCCTCTGTTTATTGCATTTGTTAATATCCTTGAAATTGCTATACTTGTAGATTGATTAAAGGGTTTAGTTTGAAACTCTCAAAAGATTATTGAATATGTGTTGGCCCATGCTGTCAGAAATGACGGCAAAATAGCTATATCAATACACTGTCTAAAATGACAGCAACATATATATTGACATACAAATATTGAGTATCTTAATTTAAGACATGCAATAAAAGTGTGACAGGATATATATATATATATATATATATATATATATATATATATGCAAATAAATACACAATGGCTTTTATTATAGTGGAGAGGATGACTAACACATGGTAAAGCCTGGAGAGTACAACACCTGAAAAGTTTTTAATGTTATGAGTAAGTAGATCAGTGTATAAAAATGTGTGTGTTTGTGTGTGTGTGTGTGTGTGTGTGTGTGTGTGTGTAGAGGGAGAGAATGGTACAGACAGTTGGACATAGGAATCAACATGGCATGCAGTGTTCATACACAATCTATATTTATAAATGTTCTATACCCCAAGAATATACAAATTTTAAGCAGTCTATCTATCTATCTATATATCTATCTATCTATCTATATATATATATATATATATATATATAGTCATCTGCAGACAGTTCTGTTTCGTTATATCACAGCTCATCTGTATGGTCAGATATCCGATAGGTTTTAGCCAGGATTGAAACCCGATCGAATTGACATCAGTTGGCAATTCTACTTATGAGCCATTTATATATACATATATATATATATATATATATATATATATATATATAGAGAGAGAGAGAGAGAGAGAGAGAGAGAAAGAAAGAAAGAAAGAAAGAAAGAAAGAAAGAAAGACACTGAGGTTATTATATTAATTGTAGAGTTACATCCATTTTTGGAGAAAACAAATGTAAACACTCTTATATTTTATCTGAATGATCCTTCATCTTTTTAAATAGTTGTTTGCAATAACCATTGGTTAGAAAGTCAGTAGTCCATTTGCCATCTTACCTGAACTGATGTTAGTATTATTCTCAAGTATTGGTATGATGTTACTGGAATATGAACATGTTTTAGCTGTTGAATTCTAAAATTGACTTATACTTCTTTGTTTCTTAGTTTCCAAATCACATTTTGATTACAAGCATTAAAAATATTTTATATAGTTGCAAATACTATTTAAGCATGATTAATTAAACAAACCAACTATATCTATCTCTACATTTTCAGAATGTATTATCCCAAATATTAAGAGATATGTGATCATTATTAGAAAAAGAAATTATGAAACATTAATTACATTTTCAAAATAATATTATTTTGATCATTTCGACAATATCTAATTGGTACATGATGTTGTTTGACAATGCTGACTAAACATTTTTAATGATGGTTTTAATATTTCTATAGTATATAAAATAACATTAATATATAAATTGTAAGTAGAAGATTATTTTAATCCTAAACCTTGTTTTTATAATCATTTCACCCCAAGCAAGTCAGAAACACTAAGTGTGTGCAAGGAGTTACAGTGCGAGAAAAAACAAGGTACAGGGGATATTGAAGAAGGGATAAAAAAAAATGAATGGAAATCAAGGAGACAGAAAATGGCATCTGACATTGCATTGAAACTTTTAGAGATTGTAGTTATTAGAGAAGCAAGAAACAGAAGAAAGTTTCATAAACTGGAAGTGTGAGAAAAGAAACTGTTACTGTAGAAGAGATAGCTACATTTAACTATTTCAATGGTAAAAGGGTGGGATCTTGATGCCAGTCTAGAAGCACATGTAAATACATGTGGTTAAAACAGATTGCAATAAGTACAATAGAATATTGTATCATGTTTTAACTGATACTGTTTATAATGAAGTAAATCTCTGTCCATATTTCTGAAATCAGGTATTGTAACTAGTTATACTATTTACATCATTTTGCTCTCATTTTTATACTATTTACATGTGTACATTTTTATATTATACTATTTACATCATGTTGCTCTCATTTTTATTGCCATATTCACAATATTTTGGTTGGTCTTCTTTAGATGATATAAATTGCAATTTTGAACAGAACTCTTTATTTTGTCCATGGGGTTAGATTGTTTTAATTCCACATACATTGTCTTTTGGATATCTCAGTTTTATTTAACTCCCTTTAGTAATTCAAGTCTTTAAGTTTTTGTTCCCTCTGCTGTGGCCAGATATTGAACTCACAACTTTCTGGGACAATTCACTTTCTGGATTACTTCAACCAACATTTTTATTGATTAGTCCATGTACAACAGCCAAAATGTTGTGAATATAGCAATAAAGATGAGGAGAACAGTCTGGACAATATAAGTAGTATAAATAATGAAGTCATTTATTTGACCTTTATCAATAAAGTTAGTGGAGTTTGAAAAGATTTTAAAAGATATATTGAAAACTTAAATGCAACATTTATTTATATGTTTTGCTTCATTTAGGAGAGTCTCTATTATAGTTTGCTTTCCTCTTTTCTTATGTTCTCCATTGTTTTCTATGTTTTCATAATTTTATGCATGTATGAAGATGTGCTGAAAAATTATCAGCTCAACTTGCTTTCCAAAACTAGTATTTCAATGACCAAATATCATAATACTGATTTTGGGAAGCAGAGTTAAGAAATTTTTAGTTCACTCTCATGTAGATATGTGCGTGTGTTTGTCTGTGAGTGTGCATTTTTTATATCTATTCACATTGTATATTTGTTGTATGTTTATATTGTTATCACTTTTGTGCTGTTCCTATATGTTTTTGTTTCTTTACATGCATTATATGTTATGTTTATTGTTTCCATGTCATGTCCTCTAGTGCATATATATTTATGTGTGTGTGTGTGTGTATGTGTGCACATACATGAATATTTATGTTAGTATTTGTCAAATATGTTATGATGTATAAATGTACATCTCTTTGAAAGTTCTGAATGTGTTATCATCATATATGTTTACCTTAAGTGAATCAAACTGAAAATAATTAATATGCATCAGATTAAAACAAGTTGAAATGTTTATGCATTTCTAATGTGTAAGTGCTTACACTGCAATAATACAATGACCCTGCATATACATCCAGAAGAACATGGATAAAATATATTAACTAGAATGGAAAAATATGCTTCAGTTTTCTTCCATTTTTTTATGCATTCAGAAATTGAAAAATCTGGTTTAAGTGAGCAGATTGGGTTAGAAAAAGAAAATAGGGCTATATTTGAATACTGGCAAATTTGTCATAAAGTATCAAATAAATCTATAATTGAAAGTTGCCAATTTGGACTACAAATAGCAAATGAAACAATGTTGGAATATTGACAGATGGTTCAACAAAGAACAAAGCTACAATTGAAAGTGACCAAATTGAACTTCAAATTGCAAATGAGATAACCTATAAATATTGCCAGATTGTTCAACAAGTAACAAATAAAACTACAACTGAAAGTTCTCAAATTGGACTAAAATTAGCAACTGAGACAATATTGGAATATTGTCAGATTGTTCAACAACTAAGAAAGCTACAATGGAAAGTTGTCAAATTATATAACAAATAGCAAATTACACCACATTGAGATATTGCCAGATTGTTCAACAAGTAACAAATAAAGATATGATTGAAAGTTGCCAAATTGGACTACAAATAGTGAATGAGATGATATTGGAATATTAACAGATATTTCAACAAGGTACAAAGCTACAATTAAAAGTTCTCAAATTAGACTGCAAATAGCAAATGAAACAACATATAAATATTGCAAGATTGTTCAACTAGTTACAAATGAAGCTACAATTGAATGTTACCAAATAGCAAATGAGTCTGCATTTGAATATTGCCAGATTGTCTAACAAGTAACAAGTAATGCTACATTTGAAAGTTGCCAATGTTTTGAATAATTTCCTCACAAGCAAAGCAATAATTCCACCAGGTATGCCAGTGGTTACAAGCAATGAAAGAGAATAAAGTGATTAAATGAAAGCAGTTTTGTTTTAGATTTATTAAAAATTAAGTCATTTTTTTCCCCAGTTGACTGATTGGAGATCTTTTTCAGGAACAATTACCAAGTTTACTTTGATCAATTGGACTTTCTACTAAGACAGAAGCAAATAGTTGTGTCATCTGTGTAAATACCTAGTTGGGAAATGATGATATCAAGAAGATCATTTATAAAGATCAGAAACAGTGTAGATCTAAGGCTATAGCACTGGGAGACTTCCAAATTAATATGAAATGATCGAGAAGCAAGCCTCTTCAACATGACCTTCATTACATGATTTTTTAGATATGTTTAGGTTAAGCCAAATATTTATCCAGTGACCCTGTGGTCTGTGAGCTTGTGGAGAAGTCCAGCATGCCAAACCTTGTCAAACACCTAAGAGATATCTAGAGTCACAACCCATGCTTCATTGTTCTTATTTAAAGCTTGATAGATATATTCAGTGAGGATCAGTAAGACCTAGTGAAACAGAATTGTTTGTCTGAAAGAAGGCCGTGTGAGATACTTAATCAATTCAGCATAGATTAGAGCCTTGAGTACTTTGCTAAAAAGAGGTAAGAGAATAATAAAGTGATTTTTGTAGGTTTTGTCAAAAGGTTTTTAAGGAGCCTTCTGGCCTTAAAACAGGAATTACAGACAAGAAATTCCAACAAGCTAGAAAAGAAAAAGCAGTGAGGCATTTATTGTAAAGTTTGAACAGAACCGGATCTAATTCATTAGCATATTTCTTCAATAGAAAAGCAGGGATACCATTGAATACACATGCCCTTTGGGGTTCTAATTTAGCAGAGACAAAGAGCTATCAGCATATCACTAAGCTGAGCCTCCATCATAAGGGAGAAATTGAACTGAGATACTCCGGATAAATGGAGAGTGAAGTTGGAAGAGAATTTACAAGCAAAGCATGCAGTTTTATCTGCAGTAGATGTCAATACTTTAAACTGATTAAAGAGAGGAAGGACTGAACATTTAGGAAATGAGATTAAATGAGACCACATTTGTATATAGCCAGATTGTTCAAAAATTAAATTAGATTTGAAAGTTGCCAGATTGGGTTAAAAGTAGTAAGTCTACATTTGATTATTGCCAAATTGGTTAACAAGTTAAAATTATAGGTACATCTGAAAGTTGCTAGGCTAGTCTACAAATTTCAAATGAGATTGTATTTGAAAGTCAATTGACTAGATTTGCCCAGCTTATTTAAAAAAGTAAATTTGTTGATGTTAACTGTGATATGTGAATTTATTAAGACAATATTATTAGTAAATGATCATCTTTTATCTTTACTTAACTTTAAAATGGTTGTAATTACTTATACAAGTGAAAGAATATTTTTATAATATTTATTCATGGGTAAATCTTTCAATGATTTTTATCTATTTTCTTATATTGAAATCAAAAGTAAATCTTCTGGATAATTTCCAACACTAACTTATTTTTTAAAGTTTAAGCTATCATTTATTTGTGTAATAAATAGACATGTTTTATCAAGCAAAGTTAAATAAAAGAAAATGCTGTTAATTTCAAATTTTAATAGATATTTTTACCACAAATCATCAATATCTTTTCACATACTTATGCAGACACACATGGTCTACTGAATCAGATATAGTTAAGAACACAGAAAGTTTGTATCAATAGGTATAAACATATAGGTATAATTATCTGTTCACCTATATTAGCTGATATATTATAACTGTATATGTTTTTAATCATTTCACCACAAGCAAGGCAATAAATCCACTAAATTGCAAGAGGTTACGGTGTGTTAGAGAATATCAGAAAAAATACACTATTAAGGAGAGAGAACAAGAATAAAAAAACAGTTGATAATGATTGGCATTGCATTTAAATTGTTGAAGATCTAAGTTGACTGGGAAGCAGAAAGCCAGAAAAGAGTTCCACAAGTGAGAAGTGAGAAAGCAGAAACTGTTAGCATAGAACTTATGGTTACACCTAGCCATTTCAACTGTAAAATGAGTACACCTTGCTACCAATCAAAATTCATCAGAACAATTACAATGAAAGTATTTATAGGAAAGATACAGGGAAGCTACATTACAATAGTAGCAAAGTAACTGAAAGCAAGATGCCAAGTCAGAACAAACAACATTGCACATTCTTCATTGGATTTTATCAAGAATCTCTAAATATATACCAGGAGCACCAGACTAGATGTGGCAACAATATTAAAAGCAAGAATGAATGGTAGACTTATAAATATTTATGACAGATTCTGGTGAGAAAAATTGTCTAGCACTGAATAATTTTATTATGTAATTGCAACTCTGTGTAAGTTTTGATACAAAAGTAAAAAATGTTTTATGTTCAGAGAATGATATGAATGCAAATTTAAAAAAACACAACTCTACTTTTTGTTAAATATTGATTGCTAACAATCATTTTATCATTTGTTTTCAAATTGTCAAATTAATTAAGTTTTTCTTCCTCTCTCTATTTATTTAGGTATTTGTCTAGATACAGGTGTATATGTGTCTATGTATAAGTTTTAAAATAGAAATTATATTGTCATATATCCATACAGATATTTAAAACCATATCTGGTAAATGATGATACAATATTTATCAAAACAAAAATTCAAATTTATTGTTGATTTCTGTTATGAACATATTTACTACTATTTTTTTGCCAGACATTGACTAATAATTACTTTTATACAAGTTATTTGAATTTAATTAACGTTAAACAGATTTGAAGTTAACATTATTACTAATTTAAATATCGTATTAATTCTGATGTATAAATCTATGAAAATGTGTAAATTGTTGAGTAAGTGACTATACAAGCCTTCCAGGTTTGTTATCTGTTAAATTGTTTTTTAAATCATTTATATTTGTTTATTATATTTTTTTAAGACTAAAAAAAATTCTCCATTTACTGTTACAACATGATTATTGTATAACCTTCATACATCATGGGATAAATTCTCTCTTACATAAACTAAAATGAATTTTGCCTTTAGAAATAAAACAAAAAAAGCAATATATGATTGTTGCAATATTTTTCAGAATTGGGATATGTTAAAATTGAATGAAATATGCTTCACTTAAATATATATAAACTAATACAATAGAAATAAAAATAAAATCAGGCAATTTATTTAGTTTGGGAAATGTATTATCTATTTAAAATACAAGAAACTTGTTAGTAATATTTTTTTTTTTTTTTTTTAATCATTTCACCCTGAGCAAGGCGGAAACGCCACTGATGTGCAGGGGGTTACATAAATGTAAAAAGATTAATTAGAAAAGAGTGAGGAGTACAAGCTAGTTAGAAAGGAACAATAGAAAGCAGGTGCGATGACAGATACATAGGCGGAGAGAAAGGGAAGGTTATACAGGGGTGGGGAGAGAGCTCGAGTCCAGTGGTTAGTAGATGAGTATTGACTTTGCATTTAAATTTCTGGAGGTTGTAGCCGTCAGGAAAGCAAGAATGCGGGAGCGAGTTCCACAGGCGGGAAGTGCGAGAGAAGAAGCTGCAGGAGTAGAATTGTCGTCTGCATTTGGCTAACCTGACTGTGAATGGGTGGGACCCAGTTGCCAATCTGGTTGCACGAGTAAACACCTGTTGAGGAGGCATCAGTGACTTAAGCACTTCCAAGCAGAAGCCATGAAAGTATTTATAGAACAGACAAAGGGAGGCCACATTTCGACGATGGGGAAGTGGCTGCAGTCGAGTCGCCAGATCAGTACCTATCACATAACAGACTCTCCTTTGGAGCTTGTCAAGAACACTGAGGAGAATAGCAGGGGCACCTGACCATAAATGACAGCAGTACTCCATGCACAGACGGATGGTTGACTTGTATATATGCAGGATGGATTCAGGTGGAAAAAACATCCTGGATCGACATAGTGACCCAACCTTCTTAGCAGTCGATTTTGCTATGGATTCAATATAGTGGTTTCATTTGAGGTCTAAGGACAGGGTAAGTCCGAGGAGGCGTAGTGTATTACTCTCAGGGAGAATCACTTGGTCCATGCTTATGGGAGGCAGGAGAGGTTGCCTGTAATGCTTGACAGACAACAGCTTGGTCTTAGAAGAATTGAAGTTAACAAGCCACTTCTTGCCCCAGTTCACCACAGAGTGTAGATCCCGCTCAAGGTCAGCAGCGAGATTATGTCTGCCCGCCACGACAGTGGGTTAAAGAAAACCAAAGTCAGTTCTAAAGCCCCATTAAAATTCCTTGTACAGTAAAATATGTGCAAAATATATATTAATAGAAGATTCTGTTATGCAACACCTAGCAGATAAAATGGTTGTCACTTTAAAGTAACTTTATATTTACAAATAATTCAGTCAGTCAGTTAAGTGCCAGACATGATACACATATGGGTGATCATGTCTCTTTTAATCCATGACTGATTAAGTAGAAGATTTTTCCCACAGTAAATTGCCATTTCTTTCTGCAGTAGACTGGTTGCCAACCAAGGTTATAGAACCCAATATGTCCTGTTATTTAACTCATAGCTGGAAGAAAAGAGATGGTCTTATACATTTCCCAAGAGTATTTGCACATAAGTGAATGCAATGAATTAAACTAGAATTCAAACTTGGCTCTCTGATTTCTCATTTCGAGCCAATATCTATTGTACCATAATGTACATCAAACATAATTACTCATCAAAAATTGACAAGTCAAAATTTTATTTCTAATTTAATCAGGTATTAAGGTTACAAAAAATATGACAATGAATCTAAAATAGAATATGTCTTTGTTCATCAATTTTGAGTTTATTACATACCATTTCAGCATATGCTCATAAAAGTAAGATATTGTGTATGTCTGTGTATGCGGGTGTGCAAATGTGTCTATGCATTTACTTTTATGTATATGGTGTGTCTGTGTGGAGTATATGTAGACATCTGTGTGTATATCTGTGTATGTCTAAGCATGTTTCTATATGTTTGTTTATGTATGTGGTTTGTCTGTGGGTGGAATATGTGTATTCATGTGTGCATCTCTATGTGTGTCTGTGAATAGGTGTGCAAGTGTGTCTGTGCTTATGTATGTGGTGTGTCTGTGGGAGGTATATTTATACATCTGTGCATGTTTGTATGTATGTGCCTGTATTAATATCTATGTTTATGGTGTATCTATCAGTGGATATATATGTTTGTGTGCATGTCTGTGTATGGGTGTGTCAGCATGTCTGCATATTTATGTGTATGAATGTGGTCTGTCTATGGATGAGGTATAAGTATGAATCTCTGTGCCTCTGTATCTGTGTGTGTGTAGAGGTGTATCTGCATGTGTGTGTGTGGGGGTATATATGTGTTTGTGTGCAAATTTGTGAATATAATCTATATAAATTATCACAGTTCCATTTACGTAAATAGTAAGTCATACTTCCCAAAATATCTACAATATTAGAGTTGCTTTTTACCCCATTGAGGGGGTATTTTTTTATCAGCATCTGCTAATTATATTATAATTAAATATTTGAATTTAAAAAACTAAACATACATATTTTATATCAGTCTTGTAAAAAACAAAAATCATTTACTGTTAACTACAGATCATTTTTATAGCAAATATTTCAGCTGAAATATTAGTTGTGTGTTTTGTATTTTTTTTTTAATTCATTTGAATTCAGGAAAATATAATGTCCATGGAATGAAAATATAATGTCCATGGAATGTGATGTAAAAGAATATTTAGAATACAAAATACTGAGAACAAAAATAAAATTATCCCAAAACTCCAAACAAATTATATAGTTTACATACTTTTGATGAGTAAAGAAAAATGAAATGTTTGCTGATCTTGTCTTTATTTATTTACATTTTATTCTATTTTTTATTTTAGTGGGAGGGGTCATTTGAGCAGTTAACATTTTTATTTTGATCATTGATACTTATTAGAAACAATTCTCTAAAATTAAAATTAAATCAAAACACAAAAAATATCTTTGTCATTCATTAATTATACAGAAAACAGTAACAGTTTTACCATTTTTGTTAAATGACTAATGGTTTAAGGAACTCTTTTACAATTGTTTTTTTTTAAGAAATTCATTCTTTATTTTTTTTTTTTTCATTGATGATTTCTTTCAATTCATCCTATTTTCTTTGGCAATATTTGTTTGGAAATCCCCTTTGTGATCCATGTCTTTCCTGCTTGTGTGCTCTACTGAATGATGTTTCCTGGTCTGTTCTTGGATCAAGTTCATCATTATTACATCATTTTCCCTGCATCTGTGCATGATAAAAAAAAGAGAGAAAAATACTTAAGGTTTACCATCCTCTCACTTGCTTTCTTTAACATTTACTCACTCAAGTTCCTTGAGCTTCCTTGTCTAACATTAATGCTTTCACTTCCACACTAACCCAAAGTTGTACTCACTTTAACAAACCAGGTTTTGGTTTTCTTTTTTACTGTTTGATATTTAAAATTTTAAGAACAGATCAGTTTGTAATGTTTTTCTAGCACCTAACAACTACTGTATGGTGAACTATTTAAATCACCAGAAATTATTCTAAAAAAAAAGGAAAGAAAGAAAAAGACAATTATAACACTGTATTATAAACTGTCATGTTTGAAGACTTCCCAACCTGTTCAAATGTTAGGATGAAATTTATTTAAACTTTGGTTAACACTGTAGACTCCCCTGTTGAAATATAAGGTTACAGCCTTGCACATTTGGTATTGCTGCTATGCTTTTTATAGGTTTTAAAACAAGGTGGAGTTGCTCAGACAATAACTAATCAGTTTTGAATTCGGAGCAATTTTTCACCTAGACTGGGTGCCAAGTCTGTCCTACTATTAACCAAGAGCTGTGGGAAGAAGAGATGAACTTTTTCAAAGGTATTTGAGTAAAAGAAAATGCAATGGCCTTAAGTAGAATTTGAACTCAACATGCAAAACTTATTTGCTGTGACAATAACCTCTATACAGACAGCTCATTTAATTAAATTGGTGTCATTTAAAAAAAATATCTAGATGAATGAATATGAACTAATGTAAAAATCTGCTAACTTGAAAAGTGTTCTTTTTGTTCAAAGTTTTCTTTTTATTCAACTTGTTCTTTATGAAAAACTGATTATAAAATGAATTATTATTATTTTAACAGTATCATTTCCTATTTATTAAACAATATGTCACTATTGTTGAAAGTATTTTATTACACATTAATTTTCCTCTTCATTTTAAATAACGGAAACTTATGAAGTTTTAAAAATATTAGAAAAGATTTTTCTTTTAATTAAACCAATACTTGAAATAGACAATATTTATGATTCATAAATTTGTTCGACTGTCTTAATCTTAATTATATAAATTATGCGGTAGTAATTTAAGATCTTATATTATTTTTTTTATATATTTTAAAAAAATAATATCTGTAGGTAGCTTATAATAAATACTATAAAATATACCATTTTACAAATTTTTATCATTTTAATGAGAAATATTTTTTAAAGAAATATAAAATTTAATTTTTAATATGCCCAGAAAATATATTCTGTCAATTATAATATAATTTTCTGAGTTTAAACATTTTTTACAAATGATTTAAATAATATGAGGAAAAAATTTATTCAATATTATTTTTTTTTTAAATTTTAGAAAATAATTTTTAAACTTCAATAGTTAATTCATTTCATTTTTTTAATTTATAAATTTTATATTTAATTTTTTAGCTAATCTTTTGATGATAATATTTTACTCTTTTGCTAAGATTTACTTAATGTTAATATTTATTAAGAAATAATTATGCATTTAAATCATTTTCAATTTATGTGACTGTAAAATTTTGACTGAAGCTAAGTTAAATCACTGATTTTAAAGGTTTCTGATATTCATTTTCTGTTGATGAACACTGTTAAGACAAGGTATAATGTGTTTCCTGCAAATTCAGTAGATTTTTGTATATTATGGACTTACTAGTTTTCAAAAACTATAACTTTTTATTATTTGCTAAATAGTTTATTGGTAAGAATTCTACACCTCAAAAAATTCCATTATAAAATAAATAAGTTAAACATTTCATAGAAATTGAATCTTATGAAAAAAAGCTGATTCTTTGTCTGTCACACACTGCATGTGTGCATGTGTGACTTTGCATTTCAATGTCTAATTTCAAACTCAGCCAAAAAGTCGCACAACTAATTTGTTGGGAAAAATTCTGTTAAAATTTTAAGTTCTTACAAACTCAGATAATCAGCATTCATCAGTAGGCAGGTTAGATTTAAGACTCCAAGTTATCCACAGGGAATTGTCTTATGAGACAATAACATAATGGATTAAAGCATTAGTTGGTGAATTTGGTGACTGTAATTGTGAGTTTAATCCCTGACAGTGTGTAATTGAACTCTGTGGAAAGAGGTCAAGCAATAACTGATTAGTACTAAAACAAAGAACTAGACGAGATATCCCTAGAATGAGTGAAATGAGAACAGTCTCCTCCATAGATTAAATAAAGGGTTCATTTTGGAATTCTCTGTAGGTTATGCAGATAAACAAACACTCAATAAAGATTATAGGGCACAACAACTGAAAAAACACAACAAAGATGATGATAATAGCTAGCATGTTGCATAAATAATAACTCTCTATCCCAGAACTTTAATGCTACATGATTGCCCTATGATGAAGAATGATGAAGACACAAGTTTGAATGTAAATAATGATAACTCTTCATCCCAGAAATTCAGACAGAAATTAAACAATATCTATTCACAAAAAAAAAATAAACTGAGGCTTAAATACAAAATTTCTTTTGACTCAACAATTTTTAAATAGGATAAAAATTTTAAACATTTAAAATTTTGTGCAGAAACATCTTGTATCAGAAAGTTTACAGTTTAAAATTTTACTTTAAAATTTCTTTCTGATACAATATTTTGCTGCACAAAATTTGAAGTGTTTAAAATTTTTTATCTTATTTAAAAATGCCCTTTATAATAAAATTTATATGATAATCTACTAAGAGAAACACTTTAAAAAATTTTCATGATTAATAAAATTGCACCCTCTTCACTTAACTCATAAATAAATAAGGAAAACACAAAAATGTAAGTGGAATTTATATAGAGACATGGAAAAAGTTAACAGCAAAACTCTTTAGGCAAACTTTAAGTTTTCAAGTCATTTTAATAATCATTAAAATTAAGTTTTCAGTTGACACAACTAAAAACATTTTAAACTTCATTCCTTCATTATGCTAGTGCAGCTAGTTTTTAAGCACCTCAAGCAGTGGAAAAATTTGATTCCTAACAAAAACGTTTTCCTCATAATAAAAAAAAACTAGTACAAATTTTATAACTGTTATATATATATACAATTAAAAAATATCTATGTCTTAGGAAGTTATTCAGTATAAAACGTTACAACTTGAAGATGTCTTTTTCAAACTAGAATGAAATAGTCAAAATAATTCAATTACCAAATGATCAGAAAATTCTTCATACTTTTAATTTTCAGAATTTATTTGAATTATACCACAATAGTTATTGAATAGATTAGATAGAAATAAAAAATATTTTTCACTTTCTAGAATTAGTTGCTTGACTTCTTTCTTAATACAAATAACCTAAAGAAAAGTTTGAAACCATTAACATCATAAACTCATTCCAAGAAAAACAAATTAAAGAGGAACAAGTTCAATGTGAACAAAAAACTTTTTAAAACTATAAAGATAGACTTGAGTAAAAAAAACTATGTTCAGGGTGGAGAGGCATATGTAAGGTGTGCTGAAAAGATTTTGGTCTTACAAGGTTTTCAAATTCAAAGAAATCTGATGTTTTGTCATTTGATCAGATTTTGAGAAGCAGATCAGGCTAAGAACTTTTCAGCACCTTCTTGTATAGTGGCTAACAAGCTTTTTTGTAATCCAATTTGCTTCTGTAAACTTAAATGGTTGCTCAACTAGTGTAATTTTGTGCCAGACTACATTAAACTTAATTAATAAGTAAATCTTCAAAATTCTCTAAAAGCAGATATTTCTCATTTTTTTAAGTGTTTGTCCTTGTATTTATAATTAGTTATGCCTAGTCCTCACTTTCAAGTTTTAATAGACTTCAAAAGTGTCTTCATGGCCTTGTGGAAAAGAAATTATTTTCCACTCTACAACCACTCTCCCACAAATGGAGTGTTGCAAACCTTTTGCTACTCTATCATTATTTGCATGGCAAATGTTCTGATTAGCTATATTCCATGGTTCCTCCATTTCTGATTTTCACAGCTAAGACCCACAATGCCATGTACATCTCCATTCCCTTTGCATTCTGTTAGTAAGAAGGAAGTTCCATGCAGACAGCTTCTTACCAAAAACTGCTACTTTATGGAACAGTCTTCTGAGTGGATACTTCCTTAATCCCTACAATCTAAACCTCTTCAAGTCAAGGTTAAGCATTATCTATCCTACATATCTTCATAATCTCTGCTTCTTACCTCCTCCTCTTATAGTCATACAACAACCTGGTTCTCTGGTTCATTGAATCATTTTATATAGATTATTAACCCATTGAGGATGTGGTGCAGTAGATATTGGCTCAAATCAAGAAATCAAGTTCAAATTTCAGAATTCATTGCATTCACTTGGGAAAAATATTGATTCGTTACTTCTCCCTTCAGCTATGGGTTAAATAGCAGGACAGATTAGGTTCTATAGCCTTGGATGGTAACCAGTCTACTGCAAAAGTAATGGCAACCTACAGCAGGAAAATCTTCTGCCCAGTCAGTCATGTCTCTTTCAAGACCCAAATGCTATATGTGATACACCCAAATCTGTATAAAATATAGCACTTAACTAACTTGCCATGCCTCATACACCATTTCCCCATTTCCTTCTTATTCCATTAATAAGTAGGAAGTATGATTCAGTGAGCTTCTTTCCAAGAACTGCTCCTTTACAGAACAGTCTCCAAAGAACATACTTCCCTAATCACTATAATGTAAACCTCTTCAATTCTAGAGTTAACACCTTTCCTACATATTCTTGTAAACTGCACTTCTTACTTTCTCATGAATCAACCTCAATTAGTAGCCCTCTACTTTGAGTGACTCTTTAGCCTTGTATTGGGTGAACAATTACCAGGAAAGTAAAATTAATATCAATTCTTCAGTTCAAATAACTACTGGTTCTAAAACTCATTCCCGACCTCAAATGGGATTTGCATATTTTTACCATAACTACAAATGCTAGAAGATTAATTGCTTGCTTGCATAACTCCAGAAAATACTGAATGCCTGCTACCATCTTTACAAGAGTTAAATCAGAGCAAGAATTGAGTATTGCTGCCATACCAGGGCTGGTGTTGCCCAATCCTCACCGTTCAGCCTTGACTGAGTTCAAAAGCAATTAGATAGCCTTTTTTTCCAACATGCAATGTCTATCAATGAAACATTGCTAGTTTTTCTCTACTCTATCACTATTACTATAACAAATGTTCAACTCGGTTACATTCCTTAGTCCCATCAGTTTAAACCTTTGCAGCTAGTATCCACCATGTTATGTTCACATTACCATGTCATCCTAATTCCTTTTGTATTCCTTTGGTAATGAGTAAGTTCTGCTCAGACAGCTTCTTCTCCAAAATGGTTACTTTGTAGAACAGACACCCAAGAGGATGCTTCTTTGACCACTACAATCTTAATCAAGAGCTAACCTATATATATATATATATATATATATATACTACATATCCTCATAATATGAACTTTTACTTTTGCCTTCCTTCTCTTTTACAACAATATCACTCTGTAACCCCTTTCTAGAGTGGCTCTTGGGTCTTGCATTGAGTTAACTAAAGTAAAAAAAAATTTACTTTGAATGCTATTAATTTTGATTTCAATTTAAATAGTCTTTTAGAATCAGTTAATGACATCTTCAGTCATTAAGTATCTTCAAATGAAAGCAAATAATGAAGTGATTGGAACGTTACATGTATAGAATAGGTTTAAAAGATTTTTGTAATCATTACAAGTGTTGCCTCCATATTTGTAGCTGATTGATGATCAAAGTTTTACTCAGTGTAGATTTTCTATTAGAAAATCTAAATTGTTTCATTAATTTTTATTTAATGAATATGTATAAATCTATTGACATAATCGTATAATTGGTGGGTTTAAAAATTTCTTATTCAGGCATTTACTTTATTACTGTACTTGCAATATAAAAGAAATCCAATTTCAAATAATTGCTCCTACATCAGTAATCCTTAAAGACATGATGGAAGTCTTCAAACATGATAAAAAGTACATTTTCAAAGTCAACAGGACTTCATTCAAATTCTAGATTTAAGTTTTTGTATTTTTCTACAATTTTATTTATATTTTTCTTTCTGATATATTTTTCTATGAACAATTCATTTTGTGTCAGTTTTAAATTATTAATTTCTATTTATTTTCATTTTGTTTTTTCTGTCTTCAAATATTTTTATATTGGTGTACTAAGAACATAATGTGTGTGAGGAAATGTATGTATTTATATTTGTAGCTATACATTTATGCAAATATACATATGCTTATTAGACAAGATGTAAGACACAAAAGAGTCTTTCCATATGATTTTTTTTATATATATATTTTGCATTATTTTCAATAATCTATTTACATAGAGTTGGTAAATTTCAATGAGATATTCAAAGAGTTGTAGTTTATACAAGTTTTTATTGACTTGTTTAACAAAATATGATTATAAGAATAGCTTGGATTTTTAGCTATCAGTTGTCTTAAAGTAAATTCAAGGCTTTATATTATCAATCTGTTTTGGATAATTACAGAAATGCTTGACTTTTCTTTCAAAGAGTGAACTCATCATCATGATATGCTTCTCAAATGATATAATGTCTAAGCACACATACATTCATTATTTAATGCATGTATGTATGTTAACCCTGCAGACTCCTCTGTTGGAATATAGGGCCATAACCTCAACATACCATGTATTGCTGCTGTGCTTTTCATAAAAAGTAGTTCTTTTTACAGGGTTAAGATTCTACTCCTAACCGCAACCAGTTTTGAATTCAGAATTCAGTAGAATGACTATGTTGGTTGGTAGTCAAAGTTAGACAGCCCAGCCTACCATGCTATTTAATCCATAACTGAGTGCACATATTTGTGCAAAAGTGAGGAATTATGTTTGGTTGAAATTTGAACTCAACATGCCATTCCCACACTCCAGACTTATAACCACTATGATATATACACCTCCTCTTCATTAATACATTGAACAAAATTAATGGAGTAGTGTAGCTAGCCAAACTGGTTTTGAAGAGTTTTCCTTCTCCTAGACTGGTTGCCAACCAAAGCTAGAAAACCCACTCTGCTCTACTACTAAGTCATACCTACAGAAGGAGAATAGATACATCTATATCCTTCCAAGGATATTTGTACAAAAGTAAATGCAACAGCCTCAGTTGGAATTTGAACTTGAAATGCTAATAACAACTACAATATGCATACAAGTCATCATCCTGTCTGGGACTAAATTAAATGAGCTTGATAAAATCTGAAAACTCTGTGAGTTTCCAAGAAAGCATTCTTGATAATTCACACTTGAAATTCTTCATCCAGTTCATCATTTACAAAAAATAAAATTATACTACATAAATTATATACATTTTTTATTATGAAAATATATATGAGAGTTGACTGAAAAGATTATTAGCAGACCAAGATATAAATGTAAGTAGACACACTAGCTAGTAGACTACAAGACATACAAATGTACCAGAATACAACAGCTGGCAAAACAATTATTGTATTCTGGTACACTTGTATGTCTTTTAGTCAACTGGTGTGTCTACTTGCATTTGTCTTGGTCATTCTATGAATATTTCAGTCAAAACCTCATATTAAATAAAAAAATAAATTGCCATTGAGTATGTTAACCATTCAAAGTATTGTCAGTGAATTTGATCTTTGTTAAGTATTCCATAATTGCAAGTTAATAAATAACAACCTTTATGCATAAAATTAGTTTCACAAAAAGGCTTTTAAACAAAAAATATAAAATATTTCAGAACAGGTGAAAAGGAAAATGATAAAATTTATTTGATTCAATTTCTATCTATTTTTTATTGTTATGATTACATATATCCCTTTAAAGATAGAGAAGGTCACAGCTCTCCACGGATTCTTGTTTTTAATATCTGTGAATTACTCTGGCTGTCTTGGAAAAGTGGTTATCCTATTGCCTTCTCCACATTTTTAATTCAGAATTATTATTCTAGACTGATTACCAATTAAATCTAGAAAAAACAGTTTAGCCTACTGTTTATCTATATCAGGCAGAGAATAAATGGATTCATGCCTTTCTCAAGGGTATTAGTATGAAGCAAATGCTACACCCTTAACTAGAATTTGAACTCAGCCTACCAATTCCATTTTATGTTTCAATAACTATTATGCCACCTGTACATTTGTTATGTGGTAAATATATATTTAACATTCTATCCGATCCTTATTTAAACTTAAATGATATTGCTATGTATACATTAAGTATATGAGTGGATAACATGATAATATATATATATGAGTTGGCTCAGAATCCAACAAGATAATAGAATAAAACGGAGAACAAATGGGAAACATATCTCAATTTAACATGCTTCACTTTTATTACAGCTTCTTCAGAGACTGACAGAAAAATGAAAAAACAAAGAGATGGCATACTGATATGTTGTGTTACCATCTAACTAAGAGCTAGAGAAGACAAGTGTTTCTACATAAATACACACATACACTATCAAACCCTTTACCATCCAAAATATTCCTCACACATGTACTTAAGAATTATCCATTGCTTTAAGACATGTGACACATATATTAATACACCCATACACACATATTAACTAACATTACCATCCAACATACACCTAAAATGACAAGTGGTTCTATACTGTTATACACTTTACCATCCAAAATATTCCGTAATTTTTCCAGTGTCTGAAAGCACTTATCGAGGGTGTGCCAGAAACTGATCATCTCTGGTCGGGTCGGCACGTGAGTGGGGTATGATGTTGAAAGACCCGAAACCCCCTAGTGATCCTTGCGATAACATCACTGACGACACCCTCTAGTGCCCCCATTACGGTGCGTATGTTTGAAATCATGCACATACATTTAAAAATCATCTATTGCTTTAATACATGTGAGAAGTATCCGACCCAAATCAGAACATGCATTTCCTATTTGTCCTTATTCTATTTTATATACATATATATATATACACAAATTTTTACGAAATCCATTATGAAATAAATTAACTCCAACATATTTTTCCTGATTATTCAGGCTGGCACAAATATCAATAAGTATACTGTTTAATTATAAAAAACAGGGCATCTACTCAAATATGAGTATCCAGTGAAAATAATGTTTAAAATAATATATATATATATATATATATATATATATACATATATATATATATATATAACTACCATGACTGGTGTTGATATAATAACATATACAAATCAACGTGCAGACCACCTCCAAATATAAATGATACCTACTAGACACATGCACATACACATATGTATGCATTATCATCCAAATCCTGCATAGACAAACTAGAATTTTGGATACACTTACATACATAAATTATACACACAAATGCTGCTTGTCTAGTCAAATGCATGTGATGAGTGCTTAACCAATAAAAATCAAATAACACACAAAGAAAACTAGCAGAATTTCTTTCCATGTATCATTCTCTGATGAAGCTTTAATAAAAGTGAAACATTATATTCATCAATGATTCCAGTTTGTTTTTATCCTATCATACATATATACACACTTGTGCAAATTAATTGAAACAACTGCTTTTGTTTCCTTTCCTTTACCATACAGTCAGTTTTAGACCCATTGGAGTGACAGGGTGTAATCAATTTCTGTTTTTTTCTCAGATTAGGTCATTTGCATTGATCTGCAGTAATATGAATCTGTTTTTGGGATGTATAATAAAATTTGTTAAGCCTTGAAAAATATTGCATCATCCATGATTGTATTAGATTTTTATCACGCCCAGACACTATTGTCTTGACTGTCAATTAGTTGCCCTACAGCCATTGTCTGCAATAGGCATTATTCCAAGGAAATGTATGAAAATTGTAGCACTGTACAAACACACTGGGAAGCCTTACAGAGAGATTGTGGATATTGTTGGTGTCAGCCTTTTAACTGTCAGTCATATCACCAAGGCAAAAGAACTAAATGGATCCATCAGTCCAAAACATAAAAGAAAATGTGGTCAGGAGACAAAAACAATGCCAAGAGGAAATGTATACATGATCAGGGAAAGTGTAAAAGACCCTGGGAAGACATTATTTGTTTTGTTTCAATAAATTTGCACAAGAGTGTATTTCTGCTTATATCTATCTATCTATCTATCTCAGTCTAAAATGTAAAGGAAAATGCAGTCAGAAGAGAAAAACAATGCCAAAAACGATGTCTTCATAATCAGGGAAAGTGTAAAAGATACTAAGAAAACACTTATTTTGTTTTAATTAATTTGCACAAAAATATAAATAAATAAATGTCATCATGATAATTTATTATAAAAGATTATTTTGCACAAGAAAACTATTAGCATAAAAATTAAAACTAAATTATTAAAATGTTATTATTATTTATAACAATGATTTGGTGATAAATTTTTTAACTGAATTTACCCTGTCAAAATCATCAAAGGATCCAGAAATGTTGCTCTTTATTCAAACATAAATCAAATACAATAGAGGCTTTATGGTATCTGGTATTATTCTGATATTAATTTTAAGGTTTTCTAGGATGAAACTAAGTTGCATATCATTATTATGAATAAATTCATTTAAGTAATGGATTGTCTTACATCTTGTCTTAATGTAGCATGTATATATATATATATATATATATATATATATGGGAATGTGGAAAATTTAAAAGCAAAAGAAAAGTTTAATACATTTGAAATATTGAAATACTTGCTCACACCTTTATATTAAAATTATTTGGATAAAATTATCTTTTATTTTCTCAGAAAGTTTTTGTTTTTTCATTTTTATTAATTTTTCCTATATATAATTTTTGCTATATTGAATGACATTTTCTTTATTTTCTAATTAAGTATCGCATAAACATATGTGCACACACACACACACACACACACACACACACACACACACACACACACACATATGCATATCAAGTTTTGTTAAATTCAACTAACAAGATCTGTTTAATTTTCTATCGTTTTTTTTTCCAATTTTTGAATAAGATATTGTACATCAGGATTGTTTTTATTTATTTAGACATTATTTTTAATAGGTACTCATATCTGAGATGGCTAATCTGTTTATTTATAAAGCAGTATATTTATTTATTTATTTTACCTACTGGCCTGAATATTTGAAAAATCTTTTTAAAGAAAAATGTGCACTGTCTGATTTTGTGAAAATTCAGGTCTGTAAACAAAAATAAATATACTGCTTATGGAGTGTCTTCTCAAATATGAATGTCTACTAAAAATAATGTTTAAAGTCACCTTAATAAATATTACTTCATCACGATTGTGGATAAACTGTCTAACATATGTGTCTTGTTCTGGTTATGTTCCAGTGCTTTCAATAGACTCAGTCATTATCAAAAACTCAGTGTTCAGTGTAGTAGACAAGATTTTGTTAGTTACATCTTGATATTTTTTGAGTGCTTTTCCAAAGTAACTTCATGTGTAATGGTTAAATGCAGATGTGCATTGTGGGGCAATAGATATCGCCTCATAACGAGAAATCGGGGAGCCGAGTTTGAATTCCAGTTGAATTCCTTGCATTCACTTACGTGCAAATACCCTTGGGAAAGGTATTAATCCGTCTCTTCCATCCAGTTATGGCTTAAATAATAAGGCAGATTTGGTTCTATAGCCTTGGCTGGCAACCAGTCTACCTCAGAAAGCA
Source organism: Ascarosepion bandense (assembly GCA_037127315.1). Classification (NCBI taxonomy): domain Eukaryota; kingdom Metazoa; phylum Mollusca; class Cephalopoda; order Sepiida; family Sepiidae; genus Ascarosepion; species Ascarosepion bandense. Next base: position 2,101,211 of record JBBBDQ010000484.1, read on the forward strand.
ATGGCAACCTACTGCGGGATAATATTCTGCCCAGTCAGTCATGTCTCTTTCAAGGCATGATCACCCTAGTGTGCATCACGTATGGCACTTAACTGACCGAATGGTTAAATGGAGCTAAGCAGCAGCATACAAAATAATATTTGTAAATATTTGATACATGTTTTCCCAAGACAGTTGAGTTTCATTTAACTATCACACCAGATAGAAAAATGGAAAAATTAAAATCTCTGCACTCTAAAATTAGACTAGAATGTAGCTGACAAAACCTTATCTAGCACACTGAAAAAAACTAATTTTTGATAATGACTGAAACAGTTAAAAGTATTTGAACAAAAATAAAACAAAACAAAGTTTTTATTCAAAATGTTGGTCCATCATATTCAAAACTTGTAACAATACAACAGAAAATTAAACAGACAGACTTTTTCAGTTGTATTTCACAAAACGTATTTGAAGGAATTTTACTGCCTAAAAATACCTTACATACATACATACATATATATATATGTGTGTGTCTGTATATATTAAAAAGAAATCAAATCTTTTCTCTCTGTCTGTCCGTCACTCTCTCTTTCACTTTCTTTCCACCAACAAAATCAGAACATATTGCCATCTTCTTTATATTTTTACCAGCAAGGAGAAAGTAAAATGAAAGAGACTTCATCATCACCATCACCACCACCACCACCACCACCACCATCATCACCATCTGAGGATGAAGAAGAGGAAATTCATGAGGAGGATGAAAATGGCCCTTCCAAGAAAATGTTGGAGAATGTTGATACATGAAGGGCTAATTACTCATCTAAAATTAATATTTGTGTTCCACACATACATAACTTCTATAAAAGAAAAAGACAATCTTTTCAACATGACTATCAAGCTTAAAACACTTTCATCCAGTGTTTTAGCAATTTGTAGTAAATTACATTTCTTGTGCAATATCCACTCTCACATGTAAAATGAAAATGTGAAATTATAATAAATATTTATGATTTGATACATAGGTACATATGTGTGCATGTAAGTGTATCCCACAGTGAGCATGGTGTGTATATGCTTAGTAAGATTAAAATGTATAAAACCAACAAACTGAAATCATCTGTGGAACACAGACCAAACAAATATAACTAGTAAATGAAAAGGAAAAAAAAATGAAGATACTGGGAAATTTGAAATTGAAATATCATTTGTTCTTAGTTGAAAAAAAAAAAAAAAAACAGAACAAAAATATGTGATCAAAATATGAAGAAATAACCCCAAATTAAACCTTGACTCAACTTGGTCATTGACGGCCAGTTTTTACAGTTATCCACATTTTTCATCTTCAAAGACTGTATACGAAAGCATAATGAAAACGGAAACAGAAAAAAACAACATGTAAAAGACAATAGTTGAAAAGAAAAAAGCAGCTTGCAGATGTTTCCATTCTTACTTTCATTTTGGAAACATTAACAGACAAAATCTTTTGAAAAAATCAACCCTGCAGATTTTTAAAAAAGTTCCAAATCAAAAATCAATTTTTTTCTTTCTTTTTTTAATGCGAGTTTAATCAAAAAAAAAGATTTTTTTTTAAATGTTCATATTTCAGCCCTTCTTCCACTCTGACCAAACATCATCTCTGTAAATGAAACTTTCCTTCTATATATCATACTCTGACCATCACTTTTCTTCTTTCACTACCATTCCCTCTTCTTTTACTACCATTCCCTATTCTTTTACGAGTTCCTACTTTCTTCCTTTCTTCCTCCTTACTTTTTATGCTATGCACAAATTTCAATCCCCTTCTTTTTATTTTTAAATTATTTTAGATCATTCAAATTTCATCTAAATTATATTGATCTTTTCTGTTTGTGAATTTTTTAATTTCTACCATGGACATTTTGTTAACACTTCTCTGGGAGTTTTTCTTTTCTTTTTTTTTAAATAAATGAGATCTTTGAACATTTAAATTGTTAGTAAAAATTTAAATTTTCCTTTTTTTCTTTTTATTTGGGAGAGAAAATATTTTTGTTTTCATGTTTCATTTTTAATTATATTTCTATTAACATTTGTATATATCTAATGTTTATTTTGATTGTTTTATTCATTCAGTTCTTTTGTACCCAAAATTTTATTTAATGGGCTTTTTTCAATTAAACAATCTTTTGAAACTACTGTAGCAAATTGTTTTTAAAATGTACTGTCTAAAATTCTGAATTTAGAATAAAAAACAATTTGGTCTGTAATTTGGCTAAAAGTAATCCCCTTATTCATATAAAAAAAAACAACAAATTAGTAGAAGATTGCCAAGTTTAATTACTTTCATTCTTGCAAATTATTTTCAAAGTTGAATAAATATTTTTAGACTATTTTCAAACAGTTTCATAAGAAATAAAATTCTGCTACAATACCAATATGTAAACTGTTTTGCATACACAGAAATAAGCATTTATATATTTTATCTTACACTTGCACACATTACCTGAACTATTCAAGTCTGAACATATTCAAAATCAAGAAATTATATTAATATATTTATATATGTACAGATATTAATCTAGTTGTATATACAAACAACTACACTTATGCTTATGCAATTATTAACAAAACATTTTGTGTATAAAAATGTATAGAAATGTAGATACTTATATAGACATATTAAAATACAAATCAGTTTTTACCTGTGATACTCTTTGTACATAAACATGCACATTTGAGAGCAATACATTATTTTATATGTACAAATTGACAAAAGCAGAAAAGGCCTTACATTTTTAGAATGTCAGTATATTGCTTGAAATAGCAGCCACAAATCAAATATGTTTTAATATTAATCAGTGGCGGACTGGCTGGGTCTAAAAATGTTCATTTCCAGGAGACAGGGTGGGGGCAACCACAACTACAGTGCTATCATTTAATTTTCCTAATGAATAAATAATATTTTCAAAAAATACATATTGAAAAAGATGTGTTTGTCTTAGTAATTACAGTGGACATGTACATTATATATTACTGGGAGTAGATGTAAATACAGAATGTTATAATTGTATATTTAATTTATTTCATTTTAATTTTAAGTAATCAGTTGATATTTTTAAATAGTTTACTGCACAATTTACCCGTTAACAGATAGTTCAAAAGCACAAAAGAGCATTGCATGCAGGTCTTTATATTAAAAGCAAACATTTGTGATGATTGCTTGAATCTGCCAATAATCGCTTCTATGTTCAGTTCATCTAACAATTCCATTTCAATAGATAACAACATGTATGATTCCAAATTCTCTTTAGAGAACAAATTTCTTAAACTTGTATTTATGATCTTTAGCTTTGAAGATGACCTCTCACATCTGACTTGAGTAACTGATAGTGTGCAGATGACTGTATAAAGTTCTTATTTATTTTTATTACTAAAACAGTGTGTTTGTTTTTATTGCATTTTTATTTTATATAGGGAGCCCATGCCATAATGGGCTCACTTGCCATTAGGCAAACTGACACCCTAGCCAGTCCATCATTGATATTAATTACAATCAGCAAAACTAAAGCTTATAATTTGTTTATTAGAAAAAAATTTAGGTGAATTATTTTATTAAATTATAATTTAAATATCACAAGTTTTATTGCCAAAATAATAGCTACATGTATATCTGTTTTGTAAAAAAAATATTTTGATTGTGATATGATAGACCAAAACATATAAATGTAAACTTCATTGAAAAATATACTATGATAAAGAAATGCAAAGTTAAATTAGTTTCTAACTTCTAGGTAAACATTTATATTGGCCTCATTAATAGGAAATGTTTTTGTGACCAAACTGAATACCTGACAATGTTAATTTAACAATTTTAGAGTAATTTATAAAAGAAATAAAGCAAAAATATCTTGTGAACCTTTTTCTTATCATTAGCACCATAATATGAGCTTAAATAACAAATACATTAAAGATATATGAACAGGAATTTGTTTGAATTACAAGTTCATCATTTAAAAAAAGGCTCTGACTGCAATAATGAAATTATATCCTTGAATTTATCTTTTCTTCTTATTTCAACTAGATGTTCATCTGCTTAGTTGCAAGGTATCTGCCACCTCATGATCACCTTTTCATTACCAGAAAATAAAACATGCTGGTGGATGCAGCTATCCTTCAAGGATTAAATACTGAAATACTAAATGCACATAGACCATTGCTTGAGCCGACACAGCTAAGTATCTTGACTTACAAGACACACTCAGAAGCAAAATAATGAACTGTTTTGCTGACTCCCTTTCTGAGAGTCTTTCCTTGATATAATCATTAAATGTTTCAAAAGAAGAGTTTTCAACAAAACCAAAGCTAGCATATATATATATATATATATATATATATATATATATATATATATATATATATATATATATTCATAGAAGTCTCAATGAGAAATATGCTTTCCTTAAATAGTTAATTCAAACCTTGCTATATCAGACTGGTCTCCCTGAAAAAACTGGTAACAGCATACTTGGCTGATGGAAACAATGGTTACAAATTCAATTCTTGTTGGAGGTACAATTTTTCTTCAGTATGATTTTTCAATTTAAGCTGGTTGTTATTAATTTCACTGTTTAAGAAAAAATAAAACAGGGATAAAAACTCAAACAAATGAGTCCACTAAAAATATGAACTCTTCATCATGATGCTGTTTATAGTTAAGTCAACTATTCCAACCACATCAAAGTTTTGTTTTGCTTGGAATAGTTTTTTCATTGTAAGATATTATTTATATTGTCTGTTATCTCTAAGGACTTTTGTCTTGAGAACAATGGTTTTTCTTTTGATTCTGTTATTCTAATCTTTAAAAGGTTTGCTATGGTAAGTGTAAAGGGCTGTCTATTATGACTCATTTTTGAATATTTTTATTGCTTTTGGAGCAAAATATTTGAATAAATATTCAGTTTCTACTTTATAAGTATCCAAGATTAAAAAAATAAACAAAATCATCAATTAACAAATTAAACAACTATAACAGGCCACCAGCTGAAGAGTTATAGTTTCATCATCCTATTGGCACCTTTATTGTTCTCTAAACTCAGGTAAAAACCTAATTTCCAAGATTTTTCTCACACATGACCCTAAAATGAGTACATGTCTAATATTTTGCCTATGCAGCAGAATGAATGCAAACAAGCATATCATTTAGCTAAAATACTAAATAAAAGAAATAATAGATTTCTGATTTGAAAATAAAATTGCAATCACAGATATTTTTCTATGGCTGCTATACATATGATATTTTGAAATACAAATGCTAAATATTTATTTACTAATAATTTTTCATAAAAAAAGAAACTTGTTGATAATCTTTTTTTTTTTACTTCATTGAACAACCTCTCTGGCTTTTCTTATATGCAAACTTCAAAATCTATAATTCAATCATATAGTCGACATTATTCTTATACTCAGACTTATAAAATGCAAAATATTTTTCTGTATTATTCTTTCCTTGCATTTTCCTGAATAAAAAAAAAGACTCACCTGAAAAAAAATCACAACTCATTCAAACTAAATTAGTTTGAAAATTGCCACCATTTTACACAGACTATAATGATCAGTATTATTTTAAAGGGCTGACATTTAATTTACAAATTAATAATTAAAGTAGCCATATTTTTTCTGTCTCTGATAGAATTAATTTTTTAAAATCTACTTCTCTTGTAAAATATATTTCTAGTACTCTTGTATAATCTTATATTTTACTAATTAAAGAACGCTTTAAATATCAACAATAATGCACTACTGAATAAGTTTTAACTTATTTTTTAAAAAATATTTTTCACAAAAAATTAAGTGGGGCAACACTTCCAATTTCTTTGTCCAATGAATTATTGGAAACTTACTGTACCTGACAACTGTTTTGGCTATTAATTATAAGGTATGATGCCTGGCAGCATTCATCATCTGTCTTTATATACAGCATATAATGATTTTAGATTGTTTTTTTTGTTTATTTTTTTTTTGTGCGTGTGTGTGTGTGTGTGTGTGTGTGTGTGTGTGCAAATGCGCTCAAGTTGCCTTAATTTTTGAATTGTTATTTCTTCTCCAAGTAGATGTTGACTGCCCACAACTACTTAACAATGAGGATTTAATGATATACCTTGGCCAACAGTTGAATTTTCTACTACTCAGCTATCTATTCATGTGTATGAATTCATGAACCTAATGAATATAAAACTTTTCTTTATACACTGGAAAATTTTGAGAGGCACTCAGTATCATACAAGTAATAAAATTTTCATTTAAGAAAAAGATAGAGATTTTTTAAAAATTAAAACATGAAATTTATATTCTTTTGCTGTTGTAAAATATTTTGAGTTATTTGTCCTGAAATATTTTATGCATGTTCCAATTGTAAATACAGTGCAATTATGAACAGTGATTATTTTTTTTATATCACAGTTATAAGTAGATTTCTCTATTGTGAAATGAAATGCTTATCATCTGATGTGTAAATTCAAAATGTGTTCAGTTTTTCTTGTTTGTTTCCCTTATTTGTAAGAATCTTCTTTGGAAATTTCTGATGCAACAGATTTTCTTGATTTCTCCTTAAATTTTCTCAGCAGTTACATTTAGTGATAAATAAAATTTTAGTAAATACAATAATTATTTATTAATCTGTTGTTATGACATTTTATTTAAATATCATTAAAAACAAATTTTTATAAACTATTATAATGATATCACATATTTTTGAGTAAATATACCATGAGTTTAAATTTACAATTATTTCCTGTTCAATTGTAGTTTAAAATAAAACTCTGGTACAAATTTTTAATTTAAGATAATTCTTATTAGTAAACATATAAAGAGTAATTTTTTATGATATTTTTAGATGCTTCGTATTTTCTTAAATCAATCGCCACTTCAGGTTGTAATTATTTTTGTATATAAATAAATTTTAACTAGAATTTTTGGTGCAATAAAAATGCCTATTCTCATAATTAAACATATAAAAGGAAAAAAATCTTAAATATTTTGATCTATTTGTTTAGATTTGCCTGCCTTAAAATAATGTAAATTATTAAAATTTTATAATTTTTACCAAGAATTATTTTTTATAAGAGTGCTTATTAAGGAAACTTCTTAGAGAAATTATTGTGAACCCATGCAAAAAGTGGACTTTTTTTAATGAAAAATATCTTTGGGAATTAATCAACATATCTTACACTCTCCAATTATTTTTTATAAAATAGAATTTTGGTGTAAAATTCTCACTTAAAATAGATCCAATTAATATTTCCTTCCACAAATGACACAGTTCTGGGAGATACTATTAGAGTATAAAAATGCTTAAGATTTTATATTTATTACTTGTACTGAAACTGTCCCATACATTTTTTTTAATTAATACTTAGGTAGGGAAACAAATTATTTCCTTTACAATTGTTTGTTTCAGTTTATGTGCATTTATATAATACTTAAATCCTCAAATACCAATTTTAAAAATCTGAGAATGGGATTCTGAAATCAGTTTTTGTTTTGGATTTTTACTGTTTAGATGGATGCAAATACTTTGAAATCATTCAGTTGTTGTGAAATAATTTGTTTCTATGTTTCTTTCTTTCACTTAATCAAAATAATGTAAAAATATTTTAACAGGAAATTTTTTCTATATGGATATATTTTTGCAAGTTTTTAAATAAGATGAAAATGTCTTAAATAAATGAAATAAAATTAGAATAATGCAGACTAAAAAGAGAGAAAAAAGTGAAAAATGCTGATTCTTAATAACTTAAAATGTTTTCCTTATGATAAAACAGAATGAAAATCAGTTGAAATAAACAGTAAAGATTGTAAATATTAAAAATAAAGTCAATTTCTTGACCAGAAAGTTATTTTGCTGCTCAAAATATGCTTATATTTTAACAGCACACATCCATTTGTTAGTTCTTAAATGAATGTATGTTGTAAGTAGAAAATTATTTAATATCAACAATGTTTTCTGTAACAGAAATATTTTTTATTTTCTTAAAAAAATAACTTTTTTCAAATATTCTGTATAGGAATTCTTTTTTCTTGCAAAGATTAAATGTGTATATAAACACATGCACATAAAATCTTTTTTCCCAGTGAATTTTTGTAATTTTTTGTTTATCAGTGTTTCGGTATCATAATAATGTATACCTGCTCAAAACATAATAAATGTTGAATTTTTCTATCTTACCCATCTGTTGTAACATTGCAACTATTTTAACACACAGCTCCTTCCTTGAGCTCCCTCCTAACAAATATTGAAATATTCAAAGGAATAAAAACATTTTTTTCCCTTTTTTGAGAGTGTCTGGTCTTAATAAATTATTTCTTTAAATATGTGTACATGTGTTGTTGTGAAAAGAATATTTATGAATTTGTTTTGTCAGTTATTTTATATGAAAACTTTGATTTTTGTGTGGAACCATTGTAACACAAAAATATTTTTGCATGTGTTATATTCATAAAAACAACAAAGTTATGAAATATACATTTGAAATACTCCTGTGATTAAATTATAGGTAAACTTATATATATATACATATATATATATATATATATATATATATATATATATATATATATATTGTGTATTTAGGCAGCAATTCCTCTTTTATGCAGGTTCCATTAAAATGACAGAACAAGGTGCTATGGTCAAGTTTTTTGCATACAATTTTTCATACAATCATTTTTTAAGAAAAAATTATAAGATCACATGAAGAATTATATAAAAAACAACCATAGCACCTTGTCTGTCATTTTTAACACACACACACACACACACACACACACACACACACACACATGGAACAATGATATAGAAGTTTTATTAAAATGAAAGGGTATAGAATGTGCTTTAATCACAAGAAAATCCACAGTAAATGTACCTCCAGGTTCTTATATTTTGCCTTTCTTGGCAAAATTTCTGTTATCACAATGTGGGATATGTAACAAAAGTGATGGAAACATCAACAAAAATAAACTGAATGAAATCAGTTAGACTAATTAGCCAAACACATATAAAAGAAAAATTATTTAAATTTAAAATTTCAGCCCATTCACTCTCCTTCATATGCATGTGTAATCACATCAATGTGGACATCACTTTTGTTGGATGAAGTCCTAAAGAATGAAACTCATCACATAAAAGTATTTTTACACTTTGCCATAGATTTTTCTTAATATATACATGTATATAATTTATAAAATATACTTATGATGTAGAAATACTGACTATATTAAATTACATGTAAACCTTTATATAAAGAAAGAGAGAGGGGGGTAATAAAGTGTACTTTTTTATTAAATTATAAATCAACCATTATATATATAGATATTTAAACCATTTTTATTAAACTAAACAATCAAGGAGGTCTGTTTGGGTAATTTTTTATAATATATTTTTGTTTTTGAATGAGATTTTGTATTTTGGGATTATAATTGTGATTAAATTGTGGGAAGTTCATAATCTTGATCATTATGAAGATCTGGGTGTTGTCAGTGTGGCAGACAAGGTTTTCTTGTCTACTTCCTACATAATCTTTGATTGCTTGGATTCGAATTTGTCAAAAGTGAAATCATGCATAACAAATAAATGAAGCCTGACTACACAGTGCAAATTAGTAATAATAATGATATATAGAAATTAAATATGCCAGTATTATAACCAAAAGTTTTGTTCATTACATCCTGGCATTTTTGGAATGTTACATTTCAAATTTAAGTTTATGTAGTATCTCATAAGTGACATTATATGTAGAACAGTTTGTATTAAATAAAATATCATTGACTGCAGCTGGTGTTATTCTAAAATATGCATAAAATATTTAAAATGACTATAAAATATTTTATACAAATGTTTTCTGATGATGTCAATTGCAGTGAAATTGTTCTACATATGATGTCATTTCTACAATATAAGATGCCTATCTATTTAAATTTGAAATATAATATTCTAAAAATAAAGTGCCAGGATTTAATTGCCAAAACATTTGGCTATTATACTGAGAATATTTTGCACTTTATAAGGTCCAAGGCAATCAGAAGTACCCAAATAAAAACATGACATTTGGACAGTTTGTCTACTGTTACAGAATGTAGAGTCTGGGCCAGAATGATGAATGATTGGTCAGAATACCTAATGTGGGTGAAATTCAGAATGTGATAGTTTTGGATATAAAACCAAAATGGCTTGAAGGCTTTAAGAATTTTGAAACATCAACAGGCTTTTCACAGCCAGATTCATTACAGAGGCTAATCTACCAATGTCAGAAGGCTAAGCCAAGTTTGAGCATATGCTTCCCTGAAGCTATTCCTTCTAGGATTGTTGCTACCATGTCTGTACCCCTCATATAATGAACTGAATAAGAAAAAGTAACTTCCATTGATACAGTCTATCAAAACTTTACTTCTGTTTAAAGACTAGGAAGGAGTGCAAACTGGATGATGTTCAACAGCTTATTCAAAAATTGGTTAAATTTGATAAATCTTGTTTAAATTAATATTTGCAGCTTACGCACACACACACACACACACATACATATATATATACATATACATAAGGGGGTGCTGAAAAGTTCTTAGCTTAACACATTTCCCAAAAACTGAGTATTAGATTTGATAGGGAGATGACTTCTTGGTTGGGCCAAAGACTTTTTAGCAACTCTTCATTTAAGTAATTTAGCATACAAAGAATTCTTATTCCTAAATATCTGTGCAATTTTATAATCATAAGAATAAGTATATCCCATTTATGCTTTTACTTAGTACTGAAGGAAATAAGCATACACCAATTCTAATATCCAATGTAAGATTATATTTTATATATATACTAATTAAATATATAATTTATTTTATTATATGAAAATATTGTTATCAAATGTATACTTTTGTCATAGAATTAATGTGAAGATTTTTGTTACTTCTACATATTAATTCTATTAACTCTCTATCTCAATATCAAGCACTTTATGGCAAAAAACCTGCTTGTCTTTCAGCCAATCAGTCAGTTAAACATGCTTGGGTGATCATATATATATATATAATTATTAAAATTGATTTGATTTTATTATATGTAAATATAGTCTTCAGATATATAATTGTATTTTTTTATATATAACTATGCAAATTAAATATCTGATTTTACTTTATTATATATAATTATACCAATGATATGATTTTATTTTATTACATATATTTAAACTTATTAAATACATTAATTTGTTATATAAATTTAGCTATTATTTTTTATTATATATAAATATAGTTATTAATTAAAATCAAAATGACACATGCTATAAGTATAAAAAATTATAATGATTACAATTTATTTCAAATTCTTGAAATTCATTTATTTATTTACTTGAAGAATATTCCATTTAAAATGACAACCAGTTTTAAATAACTTTTATATTCTATAATTCTTTGTGTGTGAAAGGTAATATTTCAAGAGAACATCTAATGAAAATGCTAAAACAAGTCTAGATAAATTCTGAAAGGAAAATCCAGGCTGTGTAAGCAATACCTCTTTTCATTTTCAATACAAATTGATTTGGTCTCATTCACAGACTACTACTAAAGCAACATCAAGAATTTTAATTATAGAAAAGGAAATAAGAAAAGGACAAAAACAATTTTGTATCTTTTGCCTGCTTTGAGTTCAAAATTAGAATGACGTTTTGCCTGCAAGAAATAAATATACAATTCACTGAGCAACTTTTAGTTTTATTGTAAATAGTACTGCTGTATAATTAATTATACACTAAAAAATAAATGGTGTTTTTGAAATCAGTAATACTTTTGTTTATGATACAAATTAAGTATCATTAAAATATAAACTATGGTATGCATACTTTTTTTCTTTCACCTGACCATTGAAGGTTTATTAGAAGCAGAGTTGATGTTTTTCTCTATTCAATTTTATAAAAGTGGACATAGCATAGAAACACTTTGTTTAAAAATGCAGGTTTTTTGGAAGAACATAAATACAATAATAAAAGCATAAGAACACATTCTTTTAAAATGCAGTTATTTTGGAAGAATGTTAGTTCAGGGTAATGTGAAAATAGATGATATTGAACTTAAATTGTTACAAACTTAAAATTATTATAACAGATGAAAAATGTCTTATTGTTTGAAAGAATTATTATTGTTACACTGTATTCATGAGTTTGGATTATACATACCCATTTTAAAAGGAAATAGGAATACATTTACTTCTTTTAATCTTTTTATTTGTATACATGTACAATCAGTAGCTAGACTATATAATTTTCTGTGAAAGTAACATTAATACTAAGTCTATTTAGGAGATTAGAAAGCATTTTAAAAATAAAATGATTTCCACAACAGTAAATAGAGGATTTCATAAGTATCTGTTTTTGGTTTTTTTTTTGTTTTGTTTTTTTTTTTACAGTGAATTTTATATTCAAACTATTCATGTATTTTCTTTGGAACATTTTATGCAAGGGGATTTTAATTTAAATCATTTTACAGGATTATTCCAAACAGCTTTAATGACATCTTTCAATTTATAATATTTTGGAGAGAGAGAGAGAGAGAGAGAGAGAGATGGCATTTCTTTGCTACAGATTTATATTTTTTGTTTTGCATGGTTATTTAATTTTATTCATCTTATAAACTGTTCTATCCAGTTTTGCGAAAAAGTTCATCAAATTCTTTTTTAATACAAACAAATAAGATAATTTATGAGTGATAAAATATATTACAATCAATAAAAGAAAAGAAAAATATATTATCAATATAATAAGAATAATAAAAGCCCACAGTTTCATCAAATATTTATTGATTGAACTTTTTTTTTTTAGAGATAATAATGATTTACTGATACAAGTTCTACTAATTAATCCATAGCAGTCATGGGAGAGATGAAGTGAATCAGTACATTTCCCAAGGGTAGTTGCATGTACAAGAATATAACAACCCTGACAGGAATTGGAATTTAGCTGTCTGTTTTCCAATTACATATTATTCATTGCACTAACTGTACATCCAAGCTTGCAGTACTTGATATTCGCAAGCAGTCACCCATTTAAGCTCAAAATTGCTTAAGTTTGGTGATTATGCAAGAATCAGTGATGTCAAGTCTGTAAACAGAGAGGATAATCCCAAAAGATCTATTTAATACAAAATATTAAAGAAATCTAAAAGAGAGTTCAATGGATATTAACCAGGGCAATATGATATATATATAGGGAAACTCAATGCATCATCTAAAGTGGTTTTAAACAATAATTTAATTTGACAAGTTTTAGCAGCCATCTCTTCTGACCAGGTTTTGAATTTTTTTTTATTTGAAGAGATGGAAATAAACTATAGTTTATAACCACTTTAGATGATGTATTGAGTTTTCCTTTATATATATATATATATATATATATATATATATATATATATATATATATTTCTAAAGGAGTGATAGATTTTTATTTATTAATCTATCAACATTTTATTAAAGGTTATTTTTAGTGAATAACCATATTTGAATAGGTACACCCTTGTGCAAATTAATTGAAACAACCACTTTAGCTTCCATTTTTTTATCATACAATCAGTTTTAGAACCACTATAGTGACAGGGTCTAATCGATTTTTGTTTTTTCCTCAGATTAGGTCATTTGCATTAGTCTGCAGTAATATGAATCTATTTTTGGGGTATATGATGAAATTTGTTTGGCCTTGAAAAATACTGCCTCATCTGTGACTGCATCAGATTTTTATCACGCCCAGACACTATTGTCTTGACTGTCAATTAGAGTTGTCTACAATGGACGTTACTCGAAGGAAGCATAAGAAAATTGTAACACTGCATGAACACACGGGGAAACCTTACAGAGAGTTTGTGGATATTGTTGGTGTCAGCCTTTCAACTGTCAATCGTGTTATCAGGTGAAGATACAAACTGGATCCATTAGTCCAAAATGTAAAGGAAAATGTGATCAGAAGAGAAAAAAATGCCAAGAGACGATGTATAAACATGATCAAGGAAAGTGTGAAAGATCCTGGGAAGACATTATTCATTTTGTTTCATCTAATTTGCACAAGGGTTTACTTCTCTTACATATTAAACATTGTATTTATTTATTATCATGTACCAACCTGAAGGGAGTGCCTATTCAAACATTGTTATCCACTAAAAATAATGTCTAATAAAATCTGTCAGACTAATAAATAAACATTTATCACTTCTTTAGAAATTAGGATATGAAACTCTGTAGATATGAATATTTTGAGAGTTTGAGAAAGATTTGCATTTATAAAGCACTATTCAATTTTGCTTGATCATTGATGGAACAGTCTAAAGGATGTCAGATTTAATTAGCGATTTCTCCAGCCAAAGAGAACACAGGCCCTACCAGAAACATATTTTTCTCTAATAAGATTTCTTGAATATTCAGGCCCGAAGACAAAAATAAAAAACAAAATATACTTTTTAATAAATAAACAGAGCATCTACTTAAATATGGGTATCGACTAAAAATAACATTTATATATTAATATATAGATATATAATATATAATGGCTAGTTACTGTTCTTTTCCAATAAATAAATAAAAACTGGGTTGAAATTTGTTATTATCTAATTTCTATAATAGCAGTGTATTCAAAGTAAAGCATTCATATACTTAATATGAAACACACTTTCTCTCATTACTTTTTTTCCTGATGCAAACATGTCAAAATAGAAGTCTTCAGAATTGATTTATATATTTACTTTATATATATATATATATATATATATATATATATATATATATATATAATTAAATGGTGAGAAGTTTGTCACTTAGCTGGACATAGTTATTTTAGTCATGCTAACTTCAAAGTTTCATGAATGCATCATTGTTGTCTTCACTCTTCAGAGATTTTATTTTTCTGCTTTAATTCTACTAATGCTCTGTCTTTATGACATTATGAAAACTCCTGCTTGCCAGAAATACCTGTCTAAGAATAAACTACTGAAAAAACAGCAATTTTTGTACTAATTTCACACACACACACACACACACACACACACACACACACATATATATATAATCAGTAATGCTTAAAAATGTACATAGTAAAAGTGGATCTAAAGATAGCAAATATGGGAATAGTTGGTATTTGCTTTTATGTTATAGAGAGATGAAAGCAATAGGCAGGGTTTGATTTAACACCACATTCATATATCAAGTCAAGCATGAGTCATATAGGTTTCTTCTGTCATGCAACACACAAGTTTTATTTTATCAGAATTGAATCACATCCGTAAATTTCTCAATTTTGTTACTGAGTTAAGAAGTATTTGTATTCCATTCTTCACTTACATTGTGAGTCAGTTCTGACTGTAAAAGGTCATCAGCACAAATCAAATTTAAGACAAAGATCACAAATAATTAACAAGTGCAAAAGCCAAACATTTTATTTTGATTTATTTGTAAGTCAGTATAATCTCGTTTTCACTATTTCCATCTTAAGCATCTCTTATCTTCATACACTAACATGGTAACATATTACCACCAATTAGCCTGACTTGCAGGATCTTTAATTTTTCACTGATCACATTTAACACACCAATCTAGGGATGCCAGAGGGATGCCAGAGTGATTCTCTGAAGACCACTGTCTCATCAGACCAGAGTACAGTCATGTAATAAGATACATATTATTGTATACATAGATGATATAAGTAGACATATTATGGATCATATGATGTCACATGTTCACAGATTGCATGTGTATATTCACTAGCCCTCAATTTTTTTCTTTGGTTCACATATTAGTAGACTTAAGTTCTAGGTACTTGTTGATTTGGATCAGAATGATTAGAGTGATCATTTTGGTGACTGAATCATTCTTGTTCTGTGTGCAGTCTAGTGGCTACAATGTAATTTCTTATGAACAAGCTTATATATCATAAAGAACTCTGTTTACTTATACTAGTAAGTAATAGCTGTATCAATTGATCAGGGTTTTTTTTAAAAACAGACTACTGTTGAATAAGTTTATATCAGTAATTATTCTATTTAAGTTTTGTTGATTGAAACAGTAAAAGGGTATAAAAACTGGCCTAAGGGGGTATTAGGCTAGACTATTTTATACTCCAATATATGAAATAGACTAGGCCCCAGTCATATACTGGTCTCTAGGTTAAACTACACCTAGGTATATTCTGAAAGGAGATTAATCTGAACTGCTATACCAGGACTACTGATCTACTCTGATTGCATGACAAGGTTCTAAGGATGACCTCTCCAATCTGAAAATGTCTGGTCTGACATTCTCATATTAATATCATCAGCCAACTCTTCCATGCTAATTTAGGGCAATTTAGAAAGTGTCATACCTCAATAACAAGGCTGGAAAGATTTATATACAGGTAGGTTTTAAATAAAACTTTTGTCTTCCATAAGGAGGGTTTACACATGCCAGATACCAACCTTGAACTTATATTCTCACAATATAGTTTTTCTATTAAAGATTTTTCTTCTCTAGCCAAAATTATTTCACAGCATTTAAGGAGGTCTATCTACCCTATATTTTCAGGATAATGCAGCAAAAGTTTAAAACTTGAATTTTTTGGTCTTAGATTTACTGCCCTTCCACACTAATGAGTTTCATATACCTAATTTAAGCTTATAACACCTGCTATTCTTAAGTTGTCTTCCCTCTAAGTACTGACCAAGCTTAATGTTACTTAACTTTGGTGAACAAATAAGAACCAGGGTATTCAAGATGATATAGCCATAAGTTATATTAGTAAGTAATAAGCATAGTTAAATACCAATAGATAAGTTTCATTTTATTCTTTTTACTGAGTAACAAATCTGATCAATTTCATCCAGTTGTTCAGTGAGTATTCTGACTAATCAATAAAGGTTACCATTTATCTATATGTAATAATCCCTCTTAATTTATTTATAATTTAATAATATCACATTTGCTTGACAAGTGACATCAGTGTTGATGGATAAATCATTGATGAATCCTTAATAAGCTAAGTAATAGCATAATTTATTTGTGAGTCAACAAATATCATAATGCCTATTTAATCTTTTATGTTAAAGCATAATTTATCAATGAAGGCATTAGTTCCAAATTTGCTGTAGTAGTTCACTTATGTTGGATTGTACTTTGTATCATTGTTTATCACAGTTTTATCAATAAACCTTACAAGTTTGATACTCCAATTTCCAATCTATTAAAAAGCATTTGACAAACAAGTACTGCTCTTTACTCGCTTATAATTGCTTTTTTGTTTAGACCATTTCACAGAAATTTCATTTATTAGTAGTTGATCCATAGAAATTCAATGGCAGAAATCACTGTCACAACAAAAGATGTCTTCCAAAAGTGAAACAAAGTATTAAGGAATAATAAAAAACTTATGTAAATGAATTTCCAATCAAGGAAGAACAGTAAAAAAATCAAACGCTGCCATGAGCTACAAATGATAGGGAGTTGTGGAGAGCCATGACTGCCCACATCCTGAAAGAACAGCATATGAATAAAGACAATGACTGTCAATCAGCAGAAACTTTTTCAAAAACGGCTTGAATTAAAATTCATTATTGTCTCAGTGCATCACTAATTGTTCTTATACATCAAAATGTGATTCATAAACAGTGAAGGAGTTCAACAGCTGAAAGTGGCAGTTTGAAATAGGACTCTTTGTCATACTTATGATGTTGACTCTAATAAATTAAGCTAATTTAATTATTTATGCATATTTCTGAGATGAGGTATTGTAATTATTTACATTATTTACATTGTTTGGACTGTTGTAGTCATCTTCATTGCCATATTCACAATGTTTTGGCTGGTGTACACTCTAACTTTCTTCAGGTGATTGTGATTTTTAAACATTGTGAACATGGCAATGAAATTGAGTACAACAGTTCAAACAATGTAAAGAGTGTAAATAATTTAATTATAGTTTGAGCCTTAACAGAACTGACTCCAATTTCATCTCAAGAGTTTCTATTTAAAACTGATTAGTAAATACATAGAATTTTGTCAAATAAAAATATTTTTATTTGTTTTGTTTTTATAGTTTGTGCAAGAAAAAAATTTTTCCCTTTTTTGTTAACATATGAAGATACATTTAAGTTTTTAGCTTTGAGATTCTGATACTCAGAGAACAGATTGAAAGCAAGAGAGACAGAGAAAAGCAACATATAACCTACCTAGAGAGCTTGAGTAAATGGATGGCAGAACAGGGTTTAAGAGAAATAACAGAAAGACAAAATTTATTAAGAGTTGTGGAGAGTCATGATTGCTTATGTCCTGAGGGGACATGGCATATAAAGAAGATGAATTTTATTATTTTATATCATTTTTATCTGAACAATTTCATGTAAAGAGATTAGCAAGATTAGCATTGTTAGAAACCAAATAATTATCATTTTCTTTAATTTCATGTCCTTTCCAGATAAAGGTTCCATTTTTGTATTATCTTTGAAATGCATTCTTGGGAAAGGTAGTGGAATGGTTTCCTATTGCCTTCTTCATGATTTGGAATTTCAAATTTTCCTTCTCTTAAACTGGTTGCCACCCAAAGATAAAGAGCCCAGTCTATCCTTCTGTTTCATTGGTTGGAAAGAGACAGATTCATGCCTTTCTCAAGGAAGGTAGCCTGGAATTTGAACTTGGTTCACCAGTTTAACTTTCTGCACACATATTTATTATATTACATACACATCCTTTACTATAGCTAAATAGTGGGTGCATGTGTGTATATTTGTATGTGCATGCATGTTAGTATATATTTATGCATGTGTATGTGTATTTATCCAAACCAGTCCAGAAGAAATAAATTATTTATTGTGAGAAAGTAATGTGACAGCCTTTTGAAAAAAGAAGCTCCTATAAAAAAATTGAGGAATCTTTGTCATGAGTTTTTATGTCAAAAAAGAAAACTCAGATGAATTTAGTTAAATATAGTCACTACCTCATCCTAATAGCAGTGACAATAATGTACAAAATGAGTACCTTCCTACTAGTATGATAGTTTATAGTTACTGATTGGAATAACTCTTATTGGTATGATTTATTTGCTTAACAGATTCACCAATAGATAAGATTCAGTAGTCTGGTGACATGTTATTGTTGCAGTCACACCTGAACAAGCAGGAAGATTGACAAGAAATAAATATTTCTAGCAAGCCAATGTCATATATCAAATATTCATTGCATGATAATGATAATACTGAATCCCTAGTTTGCTATTAGAAAAGTTATTACATTTTCTTTTGATAGATTCTGACAAAAAATTTGTCTATCTTGCATATTTATAAGTCTAATATTTATTTTTGTATCAATTATTGCTGTTACATTATGTATAATGCTTCTGTTATGTATTTAAAGATTCTTGAAAAAAATCTAAAGATAAATCTCCAATGTTCTTCTTTTATGTGCTGTGTCCCTTCAGGATGTATGCAATCATGGTATTCCACATCTCCCTACCCCTTGTAGCTCTTAACACCCCTTTTCCTGTTAACCCTCCCAAACCCTGTTTCATCATCCATCTGCTCAAATCCACCAAGTATGTTACACATTGCTTTCCCCCCGTATCTTTCCCTCTGTCTGTTCCATGAGTATCAGATTCTCCAAGCCCTTCTTCCTCATTACATGTCCCAAAAACATCTTTACTTGATGTTAAGTATCAGTTTCCTTTTCATTTCTAACCTCTCCAAAACCTCATCATTGCTCACATGTTCAATCCATGGTATCTTCAGCATCCTTATATAGAACCACATTTCAAGCACTCATCTTTGATGAGTTATTCAGCATTCACAGCCATATTGAAGAACAGACATCACATAGCAGTCTAGTACTCTTTTCTTTGTTCTCAGTGAAATTTTCCTGTCTCTCAATACTCTGTTCTTTCCTGCTTTCAGTCATTTTCACACCACCATTATGTATCTTTCTTTTGCTTCTTCTATAAATATTTTCATGATAATTGTTCTGCTCTCATTGGTACCACAACTTCACAAATTTAAGTGAATTATTAGATTGGCTAGTTCCTTGCTAATTGGTGCTTCTTCCATACTTCTCACTTATGGTACTCTCTTTCGGCTTCCTACTTTCCTATCAACTATGATCTTAAAAACATTAAATGCAATGTCAATCATCATTTTCTGCTTTCTTGAACCCAGTTCTCTTATTGCTTTGTTTCTTTCACTCTCTGTAATCCCTTGCATCCTAGTGGCTTTATTAACTTGCTTGAGATTAAATTATTTAAAAATAGTCATTTCTTTATGAGGAGCATTCTGAATTTATTGACTGATCAGCCAGTCCTAACTGAGTTACACTCTTCCACTTTTCCAAGCTATTGGGCTAGGACCAAAGTGTAGTATTTAATAATAATCATAATATTAGCCATTACTTTATAAGAAATATTCAACATGTATTGGCTGACAAGCCAATGTTACTTTCAGTTGAAATTCATAAAATCTTTCTCTTAAAACAATTTTTCAGTAAAATAGGTCTACGAAGTCCAGTAACTGTTATTGCTCTTTTATGTATTGATGGAGGCATTCTTACTAATGTTTTATTTCAAGTAGTGTGGAATGTCAATATCTGGATCATGTTGTTGTTTTCTCATAGCATTACATGTGCTATCCATTTTAGTTGTTGCTGTTATTACTAGTCCTCAAGTGATTCAGCATCTTTCATTTGGCACAGTTCTTTGTTTGTGATTCTGTCCATTAGGTTTAAAAAAAAGAATAGTCCTTACAAAGATCTACAGTGTTCATTCATTTGACACCTTGTTTAACCATTGATCAGAGAAATCAGTTGTATACAGCTACCAGTATAGATATTTCTGAGTTTAACACTATGCATGACATCCATATGAAAGTCTCAATCTGATGAGCTGTATAAGAAGCAAAATAAGATTAATTTTCCAGCAACTGACTTTATTTTTGCTGACTTTCATTATAATATTTCTTTCAGGTAAAAAGTGTAAATTATCTTTCCTGTACTTCTAACCTGATCCTCTCATCTTTTTTGAAGATTCCTTCTTACCTCTTGTATAATCTTCAACATGCAGTTTTTTTTTTGCTTCTTACTGCAAGTATCTTGAATACGTTACATATTCAATTTCCAATATTGACAAGTATAGAATGATGACAGCTGAATGAATAAAAAACTGACCTACAATCTGATGTTAATTAGGGCAAGAAATGGCTCATTAATTTTAAAACCTCCAAACTTAAAATTAATAATTTTAGAGAACTGTTTTGCCTTCCCTCAGGGTGACTGACTCCAGAAGAGTGGCTCATTGCACCTTGATTTCATGTTTTCTGCTAACATGATGTGGAACATCTGGTTCTGTGATTCTGGTATATATTTAGAGATTCTTAATAAAATGCAAAGAAGTGTCTGCAATGTTATCAATCTTGACCTGGTATCTCAGTGTCAATAACTTTCCCACCACCATAGCATATCTTCCCTGTACCTTTTATATAAATATTTTCATTGTAGTTGTTCTAATGAGTTTCCTCTTTGATATCTAGACTTTTAAGTGCAGTGCTAAATTGGAAGCTAGATCTCATTAGGACTGAAATGGCGAGATATAACCAAGTTTTATGTTAACAGCTTCATCTCTCACACTTCTAACTTGTAAAACTCTCTTCTGGCCTCATGATTCCCAGTCAACTTTTATCTTCAAATATTTAAATGCAATGTCAACCATTATCTTCTGTCTATTTAATTCATGTTATTTTATTGTTCTCTCTCATAAATAATATCTTTCTTTTTTTCTTATTTTTTCTTTCACACTCAGTAATCCCTTGCATTTTAGTGACTTATACTCAATTTTTTAAGTTAATGGATTTAATAAAATGATTTTACAGTATTATAAATACTCCAATTTATTTTGTTTTTATTTTTTTTACTAATAACAATTTTAGTAGAATTAAAATTATTGTTAGTAGCTTTAAAAAATGAAGACATTTGTTGTGATGTGTAATTCTCTTAGGAAGCTACATTATTTCTCCTACCCATAGTGCCTGAGGTTTGCTTGATTTATACATGTACTTCATTTGCATATAATGCTACACCTCCCTGAACCTGAAAGGTTTGATGCCCTTAGTTGCTTTGTTGCATCCTCTGAATATTCTGGATGGTCTGCATCGCTCGTCTGTTTGTTTTTCTTGTGTCCTCTTTAATGGAGATCTTGGTCTAAATTTATCTTCCTCTTCTAGTTCTGTTAACTCATTTCCATGTTCTATTCTTTTTCAGTTTCCCTATCCTGTCTCCTCTTGTTCCTCATTTCACATTTCTACATCTTCAGGTACTAAATTAATCAGCATGAACTAATATTGGTTGTCCCTTTTTTTCTGATACAGCCATGTTTTGTCCTTTTTGTAAGACAAACCTTGCTCTTTCTGGCTCTGCTTCCTTGTTTTTTTTTTTTTGGATCAGACTTTCTCCTCTGTGGCAAATGACATGGTTATTGGGAATCTAATTTGCCTGCCCATTAAAGCAAGTGGGCTTTGCTTTCTATCTGCATAAGGAATTATTTGACAGCTTAAAAGTAAGTTAGGGAGATATGCTTCTATATTCTCATTAAAAGGTAAAAACACCTTTAGTCCCATTTTTAATATTTGGTTGGTTGGTTGGTTGGTTGGTTGGTTGGTTGGTTGGTTTTTGTTTTATGGCATATCAACCTCAGTGGGTCATTTATTGCCAACTAAATTTTATTTATTTATTACTGGTAATACCTTTTTCTTTTCAACAATTTATTGTTGTTTTTATGTAAGTTTTGTGTCTTGTAATACTTTTTACTTTTCGAGTATCAAGATTCACTGGGATTTGTTTTTAAGGGCAGGGTCCCCAAGTCCTACTCTGTTATTTAACCCATAACTAGAGGGAAGGGATGAATTAATACCTTTACCAAGGGTACCAGTGCTTAAGTGAATGCAGGGTATTCAACTGAAATTCGAACTTGGTTCACCGATTTCTCTTTCCAAGCCAATATCCACTGCACCACAGTGCATATCCGTTACTAAACACTTACAGCACCTAGTATTCCCAAGCTGCCACCAATCTAAGTACTGATCAGGCTCAATGTTGCTTAACTTCAGTGATCATGTGAGAACTGGTGTATTCAATGTGATATGGCCGTAAGCCATTAATATTTGAACCATCCTTTTTGCTATGTCATTTGATTGTGGTTGATACAGTGGTGTTTTATATGGTATACATCCTATTTTTCTAACCAAGACACCAAATTTTCATTGCAGAATTCTGGTGTGTTGTCAGTGACAATTGTCTTAGGTACAACGTTTCTTGCAAATATTGTTCTCCATATTTGTTTCATGGTAGCAGCTTTCTTATCTCTCACCTGTATTACTTCTGGCTAGCCCAAGAATGAGTCTACTAAGATTAAAAATAAACCTAATGTGGGCATGGTCGATGTGGACCCTTGTCCATGGCAGGCCCTCGTTAGGTGACGTGTGTAATTTAGTTTGTTTAAATGTTTTAATTTCTATACATTTGGTACACATTCTTATATGTTCTTCAATATTTTTAGAACATCCTAGCCACCAGGCATGCAATCTCAACCTTCTTTACATCGCTGTGACAATGCAATGTATATCATCATGCACACTTTTAATTATTTCCTTCATTGAAATTTAGGGAAGCACTATTGCATTTGCATTACATGTAATGACTTTCTCTACCATTAACCTATGTCTTGCTTCCTTGAAAAGTTTTCTGCAATAATGCAGTTACTCCACACATTCTTTCTTATGCCCTCTAGTATTTTGCTTAGTATCAGGTCTCGTTGGGTTTCTCTGCTGAGTGTTTTGCAGGATAATACATCCGTTTTCATACATTGTATAACTCTATCATCTGAATTTTCATATTCCTTCTCATTTTCATTCTGAAATCTTATTCTTGATAATGCTTCCACATGAAGAAGGATGCTTCCTTTAACATACATAATGTGAAAATCAAATGCCATAATTTTAATGGTGTTACTCTTGATAACTTCTTTTGAATAAGAATTCCAAGGGCTTGTGATCTGATTTCCACAGGAACTTTTTCCCTAACAAGAATTTCCATGCTCTCTTTATATTCTTCATACTCCAGACTATGGCTAATGCTTCTTTTTCTAAATTAGAATAATTACATTCTGCTAACAACAATTTTCTAGAAAGATATATAATTTAGTAACCCTCTTGTGATGCAATAGCTACTATGACATGCTTACTCTTTAAAGAGGCTTGCCTCCCAGAGAGTAAAATGCTACGCCTGCTTGGCCTGATACTCTCAGTGGATCTCAAGTGGAATGACTACGTTGAATCCATTGCTAAATCCACTGCTATGAAAGTCAGCTCTCTGTGCAGGACCGAGAAATTCTTTCTGTCTGAATCTATTCTGCACATATATAAATCTACCATCCGCCCGTGTATTGAATACTGCTGCCACATCTGGTCAGGTGCCCCTGCTATTCTCCTCAGGGTTCTTGACAAAATACAGCGGAGAATCTGTAATGTGATCAATACCAATAATTTAGCTGACCGCCTGCAGTCACTCTCTCACCGGCGTGACATGGCTTCCCTCTGCCTCTTCTATAAATACTTTCACGGCTTCAGCTCTGATGAATTTAAATCACTGGTGCCCCCTAGGTGTGAATTTGCATGAGATACTAGATTGGTAACTAGGTCCCACCCTTTTACAATGAAACCGATGAAATGTAACCACAATTTCTACTCCAACAGATTCTTTTCTCACACTTCCCGCCTATGGAATTCACTTCCGCATGATTGCTTCCCTGACGGCTACAACCTCCAGGAGTTTAAATGTAAGGTCAATAGACACCTCCTAACACACTAACTCACACCCATTCTCTCCAACACTCTCTCTATGTACATCCTAACCCATCTATCACCCTCCTCCTGACATTTCCTATACCCAATCGCTTTATGTAACCCCCTGCGCTATAGTGGCAGTGGAATGCCTTGCTTGGGGTGATATGATTAAAAAAAGAAAGTGTCAGTCTTTAAAGTAACTTCTTTTCTTGGGTTAAAGATTCTTATTACCAGCTTGTTTGTCAAAGCCATTTTTAATACTTCGAAAGCATTATTTTGCTTCTGTGTCCATGTGAATTCTACATTTTTTTACCATTTTCCCAAATGATTCAATGAGTTCACTATATCTAGGAAGGATATCTGCTATAGATATAGTAGAGGAAATGAATCTGAACATATTTGATGGTTAATTTGTAATTGTCACATGTTCTAATGTCTCCGTTAGCCTTTTTAATGGCAACTATTAGTGAAACCCAATTACTCCCTGTATGAGTGAGCTTTTTAACTTTGGCACCACCACAGGTAAAATATGTATCGGCAGTTTCCTTGATTCAATATATCATGGATGATGATTCTCTTTCAAGCAGATACTCACTTTATAATCCGTTAGTAATCCAATTTTTTACACTATTTACATTATTCAGACTATTGTACAACATTTTGTCTGTTGTACACTTTGGTCTTCTTCAGGTGCTAGGAATTTTGAAGCAAACCCTTTATTACAATCACTGGGGTATATGATTCTTATTCCTTGTGTAGAGCCTCTTTTGGTAGTTATGAGTTATCTCCCTCTAACCCTCTAAATTACTTGTTCACCACTGCTGTAGTTGAACTCACAACTCCTTATGTCAAGTCCCAGGAACTAACCAAGATCTATATCCACTGGGCCATGTGTCTTTAAGGACAAGAACAACTGAATGTCTGGGACTTATAAACCTAATGTTCAGTAACCATTTTCTTAACCAGAGTTCATATTGTAATTTTTTTTTATGTTAATGATTTTCTTTTGTATTTTTTTTATTTTAATTGTTTTCTCTAGTATTTTTTACCAGAGCTCATATTGCAATTTTGACACTAATGATTTTCTTCAGCACTCTGTATTACTGGTTTGTATTCAGGCTTGGTCGGCTTAGGAGATTTTTGTAGCCTAGCATAAGTGCTGATTTCTTAAGTTTATGTCGTTTCCAGTGGTGTTCTCTATTTATTGTTTCAACTTCATCCCATAGGGGGCAGTGATGTCCTTTCTCCCTCCATATGGGAACTATGACTCATCCCTGTAGATTTGACCCACTAAATACTGCACTATTTGCTGCAAATATTTCTACCTTTCCTGTAGCAATTTGCATATTTTCAATTTCTTCAACTTTCCTTTTGTAATTACATATCTTAGCATAGAATTTACAGTTACATCTAACCAGCTCAACTGTAAACTTTTAAGTAATTAAAAGAGAACTGTTTTGTTTAGAGTCATTAAAATTAACAAGTTATTTCCTTCTGTATTTGTCTGTACATCTGAAATTGTTCAGACTGTTGTCTGCTTCTTCATTACCATATTTACAATGTTTCTGGTCTTCTTCAGGTGCTTGAATTCCTTGAGGACACATGTAGATAAAAGTGTTAGTTAGATCTCGTGACTTGACAGAGTTGAGAGTTCAATAGCTCTTAAAGCAGTAGTAAACAAATAACTTAGAGAGTTGAGTTAAAGGGAGATAACTGCATGACAACCAGAAGTAGCATAGCACATGGAATGAGAATGATATAATCCAGTAATCAAAATAAGTGGTTCAATTCAAAATTCTAAGCACCTGACGAAGGCCAGAGTGTAAAATGGCTGAAACTTTGTGAATATGACAATAAAAATGAGGACAGTTATTTCCTTGCGCTATATTTGTACAGTTATATATATATATATATATATATATATATATATATATATATATTATAAATACAAAAATTTTCTGCTAATGTGGTTTCAAATAATAAAGATTTCTTTCAGTGATAAACCTTGTGACTGCCTAAGGAAATTTTCATTGTTTTAAATATTAACTAGCTCTACACTTTAGATTTTTTGAACTGTGTATGCAACACTTTTTTTTAAAATATAACCATTTCCTGGACAAAATGAATCTTGTCTGTAAAAACAGATTCATACATACATACATATATATATATATATATATATATATATATACATTCTCCCCTCCACCTATGGGTTGAAGAGTAGGACAGTTGGATTTCATGTATATATATATATATATATATATATAACAACATGAAAGAACTAACAGATGTGCTTTGTCCTGAGAAGGTGTTTCTTGTGAATGCAATGGCCATTATCAATGGATTCAGTCTTATGTATATAGATGTGGAGAAATACAACAAACACTGATTTGAACTCTAAACAAGGTTTGTTGAATTTCACATTTCACATATCTAAATTGTCAGCTGTATACAACCACTTTCTAAGATCAGCAGCTAAAAATGTCTTTAATTAGTGAAGCCTATGGATCTTAGCAAATACAAAACCTCTTCGAACCTTGTAGACTTCTGCTATAGAATCACAAAGATGACTACCAAATAAAAGAAACTACATTACTTGAGGGCTGTCAACAACAGCAACAGCTAAAATAGATATCAAAGAGAAAATAATGACATAGTCAATGCTGATATTACACACTGCATCAAATAAAAGGTTAGGAATGAAGACTCCATTATTACTGGAGAGAGCAATAACAGCTAATGAACTTTAATGAACTATTTTCTTGATAAATTATTTCAAAAGAAAGATTTTATAAATTTCAGCTGACAGGGGTGGTGGCTGCTTGGTCAATGAATGCCAAATGTTTCCTTGTAAGGAAACAACTAATACTGCCATTTTACATATTGTCATTTAAATATTGACTGTTTATATATACATTTGTATGTTATATATATATCAGAAAAATATTTATATATGTGTGTGTACCTGCATGCATACGCATATGTATATCTACTGATATCCATACCGATATATATATATATATATATATATATATACAAGGGGGTAAATAAAATAATGTAAATACTATGAAATTTCAAGCAAATTTATTTCAATATGGGGCAAGACTGTCTTTGACAGAAATTAAAGCTTGAATTCTGTGTATTCTTCAGATAAAATACTTTACATTTCTTTCTGTGATGATAGTAGAGGATATTGGCTAAAATGAACCATAAATATTCACTGTTGTTGAGATCTGGGAACTGTGGTGGTCAGATAAGAGGTTTTTCTTGACTAGAATGTTCCTTATGCCATTCAGCTATAACTTTAGCAGTATTAATAGGTACATTATCATCCTGAAAGATGGCATTTCCTGCACCCCCCAGAAACAGTTCATCCCTGAACTATAGAATGAAATTGATCCCTTAAAATTCTTAAATAGTCCTGACTGTTGATTTTAATAAATGTATTTAAATATCTGTTTATAAACAACAATCATAGCAAAAAGATGAAGTACTACTAATATTAAATAAATAAACATAAAAATAGACAAGCTTTTGACAGTTGAATCAAATTTTGAAAAAATTATGCTATTATGGTACTAGGTGTTTCCATTATTTTGTCCACCTTTTGTATATATATATATGGGAGAGTATGTGCATGATGCGTATTTTGGAAGCAATTTTTTTTATTTATGCAAGTTCCAGTTCAATTAAACCTGCTTAAATAAATAATAATTATTTTTAGTGAGCTCTTTGTTTTCATACAAAATAATGTTTGTTTTTGGTAACCAGCATGTATACAAATATATTGTGGGTAAATATATTCAAGATCGGTCAACCATCCTCTATCATTTTCAAGAATTGGAATTCTGTTAGTGTTTCAAACTTTAAAAAAAACTTTGATGTACTTTTTCATGATCTTTGGTGTTTCAAGCATTATAAATTTAAATCCTGTTTGCATTTGCAGACCACTTTTAACATATGTAAAGTCACTTGAGTGAGCTTGTACAATTATTAATTATTGAATATATTGAATACACCATTTCATCAGCTGAAAAATATTGAATTTAATCTAACTTTTTTGATTTTATAACAATGGCTTCAGATATTTTTTGCAGTTTATGTCAGATAATATCTAGGTATTATGGATAAGTATTTGTCTAATATTAGTATGAATATAATGACCTTGTGTACAATATTAATGTTTTGACAAAGTGAAACCAAATATCCATTATCATATATGAAAACGAGACAAAATTACCTTGTCTGGGGTTTTAAGTATGTGTGAATTCATGTTCATGTAATAGTATCTGTATATTTGGCATCAGTATATGCTGCATAAGCATTTATATAGATACCTGATAGCATTTTGTGAATGGCAATATTTATATTCATGCATCTGTGTGTGTCACTGTTCTTTCTCTCTAGCCATGACTCTTCTTTTGTGGCATGTGTGTGTACATATTTCTTGTGTTTACAAATGTGTGTGAATCTAAGAGTGCTGTTATGGGTGAGGATCTGAATCATATTTAGGCCGAAGAGAGAAAAGTGAAATACCTCTTGATTCCTTGATTTATCTGAGATGCTCCAGATGTGCAAGCAACACTTCAGTAGATTTTACCTATATTTGATTTAAATATATATATATATATATATATATATATATATAAGCTTCTTCCACCATAAAGAAATAAAATGAATAGATAATAGTTGTAGTAATAATAATAATAATATATAGAACAATGAAAGTAAGTTGAAAAAGGTAACTGATACAAAATAGAAATAATATGAGCCAAAAAGAAAGAAACTTATTTAGATAAGTATTTATTATCTTTGTACATTTCTTAATAGAAACAAAAGAAGCTGTTTCTGTCTTTGTCACTTGATAAAAAGAAAGAGATTAATAGTTTTTGCTTGAGTATGTGATGCATTATATAAAACTTATATTATCTTATTTTTTGATGGTTTCATTTATTTATTTTTTATCAATACATTCTTAATATTTGTCTATATTTCTGAGATGAGTATTGTAACTAGTTTCATTATTTACAATGTTCTGACTGTTTTCTTCATTTTGTTGTCATATTCATGATGTTTTGGCTGTTGCATGCTTCGGATTTCTTCAGGTGATTAGAATTTCAAATGTAAATGCAAAGAATCAGCACACATGCTATGCCACAAAAATCTCCAAAGCTGGTAAAGTATAGACATGAATACAATATAGGAACCAGTAATAAAGAGTATTAGAGAAAAACAATAATTCCAACAAACTGTAATATGAGCTCTGAGACATTAGGTTTATAAGTTTCAAAAATTCATACACTGATGTCCCCAAGGACACATGGTCAAGTGGATAAAAGCATTGATTGAGGTAATCCAGTGACCTTGACACACAGAAGAGGTGAACAATTAAGTTACTAGGGAACTAACAGAAACTGAAACTGAGATATCCAGAAAGAACATGGCACATGGAACTAGAATGCTCTATCCCCAGTTGATGAAATAAAGGGTTTGGTTCAAAATTCTAGTCTCTTAAAGAAGACCGGAGTATACAATGGCCAAAATCTCATGAATATAACAACAAAAATGAGAAACTGTTAGAGTAGAAGTGGTGGTTACATCTAGATAGTTCAACATTAAAATGGTAGAACCTAGTTGCCAATCTAGTGGCAATTAGGTTCATATATTTGATGTTCCAGGGAACAAAGCTCATCAGAACAGTTACCATAGAAATATTTGTAGAAAAGACAGATGAAGCTCATGTCACATCAGTGAAAAGTTGACTGAAATTGGGATGCTAAGTCAGGATCAATTACATTATGAACCCTTCTTTGAATTTTGTCAAGAATTTCAAGATATACAGCAGAAGTACCTGACATACATGATACTCACTTGGGCAATCATATCTCTTTCAATTCATGACTGACTTGGCAAAAGATTTTACTGCAGTAGGTTATCATTTCTTTCTGATGTAGATTGGTTACCACTTATGACTATAGTCTGTCCTCTTATTTAACCCATTGCTGGGGGTGAAGAGATGGGTTGCACTGTTTTGAGGGTGTGCAAGTGAATGTAATGAAGCTGACCAGAATAGTATAAGAACAGATTAAATAATAAAAATATTTAAGAAATGATCATAAGAGTTTATTCTGTTTTTTAACAAAATTAAGTTTGTCATATTTGCCAAATATTAGGGCTGAATAATAAACAAGTTTTCCAGTTTTATAAAACAAGTTTTAAATGAGATAGAATTAGGCAGAAACAGATATTAAAAAAGAATGAGTCAATTCATTTCTCTTCAAAATAACAAGTTTATTTTCCAACATCATTATCACTTACAGCTACACATTTTTCTGAATACTTTATCCATATATACATTCTTTCCATGAAGACAGTTTCCAGTTTTGTTTTGCTCATAATGTGCACAGCAAAATCAACTTTGGCATCAGATAAAAACAATTGATTTTTTAATGCTTCTTTCAGTTTTAGAAACAACCAGAAATCTTATATCAAACTTATTGTACCAAACTAGGACTGTATGAAGGTAGTGACAGGCAGAGGTTTGGGGATTTTTGGTGATGCCTAGAACCAACACCTTGTATGCATCTAAAACTCAAATATAGGGGCCTATAGGGCCTAGTACTGAGAAATATGAAAAAAAACAAAGCCATTTTAAATATGTAAAATCAGATGAAAAATGAAATAAACACTTTATTCAAATTAAATATAAACTACATTCTAATTTCATTTTTGATTGGATGTTCCCCTGATACTGATGTATAGGGTCCTCTGCACCCTATTTCTCTCACCTTCTACTGTATGGACAGTGTGCAATAAATATTACTTTCAAATTTCTTACTGGCTGGTTTATACCACTTAATAAATTGAATTCGGCCTTGTGATTTCATGATGGGAAAATGTTACATTTCAGACCTTATTCTGCAGATGCACTCTTTTTTGAGTGCTTGCAAGATTTCACAATATCTTAACAAATTAATCATCACTTTCTCCAGCAGAAGATCTATACAAATATCTTTCCTTGTATTCCCCAAAAATATGAGCAGGTTTTTCTGCACTGAAGGGACTGTTTTAAGTTACTTTTTCCTTGAGAACCTGGGCAATAATACTCCATAGATGACCTTTTGTCTTCAAGATCATAATGATGAACCTAACATTCATTTGCAATGATAAATTCTTTCACTGCTCACTGCTTTATCCATAACTCCAATGTAGTAATTATAACAAACAAATATTATTACTCAGTATCACTATATAATGAACTGATTCTTCAACATATGTTTAAACATGCTTCTATCTTCTCTGTTAGTGACACCATGCTGTAGGAAAATTGACTTGCAAAATAAACTTCATATAAATATATAGGAAACCCCATTCAAATTAAATGATTTTAATACTATTTTTAGTATATAATTTCTTCCCATGTAGATATGTTATTTTACCTCAATCTACATATGTATAGACAAATTAAAAATCATTTGAATTTAAATTCAAACAAGATTGTCTGTATTTCTGTTTAACAAATCTAGCAACTCTAGCTAAAATGACTCATTAGATTGTTAGTGCTTCATGCTGTATAAATGCTCTTCATGGTATTTCTTGGGGCAGAATCACTTGGTGGTACTCACCTCTTCACTAACATACAAGCAAGTTGTATTGCATTACATGGTATTATCAGCAAGTAATTCCTGACTTGGGATGACAGGTCAGGTGGCACCTGTAACCATCATGCTGGACAATATCATCGAAAATGAGAACAAAACTGGAAGCGGCCGAAATGTGGTTCTACAGAAGGATGCTACGGATATCATGGACTGAGCATACAAGCAATGACGAGGTGTTAGAAAGAATGGCAACAAAAAGGAAATTGATGCTGAGCATCAGGAAGAGACAACTGAAGTTCCTGGGACATGCAATGAGGAAGGAGAGCCTGGAGAACCTGATACTGACTGGTCAGATAGAAGAAAGGAGAGACAGAGGAAGGCAGTGGATAACATAGTTGCAGGGCCTGATCAGGTGAATGATGGAACGGGGGTTGCCAGGAGCAACAGGAGCAAACATACTAAGAGCCACAAGGGATAGGGAGACGTGGAGAGCCATGATCGCCTATGTCCTGAAGGGACGGGGCACATAGAAGAAGAAGAATCCCTGACTAACCTATTCTAGGGAATGATAAAAGAGTTATCCCTCTCTGTCCCCCTGACAACTTTGAATTTAGAGTAGCTTTTTACTGAGACTGGCTTCTACTCAAGACATAACAGACTTTGTCAGAATTTAAACTTGGTTCACTCTTTTCATTTTCTGCATTAATAACCATTATGTTAATCATAGAGCTACTAACATCTACAGTAGACAAAAAATATTCATTTTAGGTTTTAAATATCATTTTTAAAATTCAAGATATTTTTTTTTATTTTTCAAGAAGGTCAATAACATAGTAAAGAGTTTTCAATCTCTTTAAATGTTAATATAAGCTTGCTTTGAAGTTAGCAAGGGAAAGTGAAAAAAGGACTAAACATAAACTACAAGAAAACTGAATGCATGGTCATCAGTAAAAAGAGAAGCCCAAAATGTCAACTGCAGCAAATAAATTCAAATGAAAAGATTCAAATGAAAAGGAAACTTATACTTAACACCAGGAAGAGACAGCTGAAGTAACTGAAACACATATTGAGAAAGGAGAGTTTGGAGAATCTAATACTCATGGGATGAATAGAAGGAAAGAGAGATAGAGGAAAGCAATGCAAGACATACTTGGTAGACTCAAGAAAGGGGATGGTGGAGCAGAGTTTGGGGGAGATAACAAGAGAAAAACCTGTTAAGAGTGATAAGGGATAGGAGTATTATTATCTACATCCTGAAAGGACGTTGCACATAAATAAGAAAAAGAAGGAAAAGAAGCTTGATATTTTATAACTGTCACCAGACTTTTATTGATTTTATTAACTTTACTATTATTTATCCATTATCTTATATATTTTTCTTCCATGCTTGTTTTACATTCTCATAAATATCTATCCATGCTTGTTTTACATTCTCATAAATATCTATCTTTACCACAATTTTTATTGAATTAATATCTGGAGAGCTTGAAGTTCATTCAATTAAGTTGACTTTTTTAAACCCCATTTTTAGCAAGACAATAATCAGAATGTGAAGGAACATGTTCTTGTACAAATATACTCAAACTTGAAGTTTTTCTTGGTTGTGACCTCTACCACCCAAAAATTACCTTGTTCATGAATTTACAAAAAATCTCTGCATTCATCCTGACACTATTAGAAACACTGAAGGAACCTAACACATCACTCAATAAATCCCAGTCCTAACTAATAAAACAACAAATTTTAGGCAAAATTTGACTGTAATTTGTAGACTAATAATCCAATTGGGCCCAAATGCCATTTGAAGGGTGGCACTTCATAAAAATCATATGGAGTTTTTGTTAGTGGAGCTATCTATATGTCAGGCCTAGCACTTATTGAGTGATTCGTTCTAATTTGAACGCTTTCAATACATGTATAAAACATTACACTACCTCTCCCCTCATGGCTTCTAAATTGTATTGTTTGATTATTTTTTCATAAAGACCCAATCTCTAAGACAATCAACAGGTCTATCCAATGTAGCTCTATATTCATAAGTAAAAATAACTGTTCTTTAATCATTTTTCATTTTTTCATGTACTACTTTACTAAACTGATACATTTCTCTCTGTAATATTCACTTAAATATAACAGTTTGGTTGCTTTCATTGTCTTTAGTAAATGTTCTTAATATTTTGCATGATTTGCAAAACCATAACAATCTTTATATATCTAAAGATAAAAAACTTGGTATAACAAAATCACTCACTAATAAATAACTAATTTTTTTAATTGGAGTTACTGGGTGTGTAAGAATTAGGAACAGAAACATTTAGGAATATAGACAAGATTCAGATAATAAATGAGGAAAAGCCAGGTTTTATTAACTCTACCACCATTTTATTGTTGACTCCCCTTGGATACATTTTTTATTATATGTGAATGATTATCATTTCTATCCTTTTTGCATTTTGTGTCTTGGATATGTTTCTTGTAGAAGTCATTGTGGTATTCATGTGAATGTTCATGATTATATATGCACTGCTGTGTTCAGATTATAAGGAGTATTTCTTGCCTGTATATATATATTAGTGTAAATAGAGCATAATTTTTCCTCCATGTCTGTGTCAGGTGGAATATAGTATCAGATTGCTGTTTGTGCTATGTTATATTATATTCTAGTATTTGAGTGTGTGGATTGTTCACTTAAATTTATTCCTTGGTTTTCTGCATATTCTTTTCATGAAGATTATTTAAGGTCATCTCCGGTTTGCGCAGTTTGGTGTGTTCATCAAATCTTCAGCAGCTGCCATGAACTCCACATGCCCAGTGGGCAAATCATGGACCAACAGCTATGCACGTGTTCACTGTACTATTTATATTTACTTAACACCTACACATTTCTGATTTGATTTTGGCAGGAGTATTAGTCATTGGTTGACTTCTGCATGATGTCAATTGACCATATTAGTTGTGTCCTAGTTAATATCTAGGTTACCAGAAATATAAAAGAATAGGAAGAGACAAAGGATGTATGTGTTGAAAGAAAAAGAGAGAAAGAGTGTTTCTCTGTCACTCTATTAGTAAAGAGGAAAGTGTATATTTCAATACGCTTTAACTACTACCTATCTACTCACTAAACAGTCTCCCTTTAGATTACAGTGTAAATAAAATTTTGGTATGTTTTTGTTCTCTACTACAACTATAATGAGTACCCTTTTCATTTTTTTAATTTAATGATAATGATAATACTCATTCTGCTTTTTCCAGGTGACACAGCTCCTTACTCTAGATGTATTTGATATGGTATTACTGCTTGTACTATTTTCAACAGACATACTAGTAGTAACATTTTTGTCACTATCTGCGTATTCATTTGATTTTGTCTGTAATTTGGCACTATTTTTATTATCTTATACAGATGGTTCTATATCCGATTTTAATGTATCGATTGATATTTGTATATGTACATCATTATTTAAATCTATTAGGTAATGCTTTGGCTAATATTGTAAAACTTTGTAAGGGCCTGAATAAGGTGC
Source organism: Ascarosepion bandense (assembly GCA_037127315.1). Taxonomy (NCBI): domain Eukaryota; kingdom Metazoa; phylum Mollusca; class Cephalopoda; order Sepiida; family Sepiidae; genus Ascarosepion; species Ascarosepion bandense. The sequence continues at coordinate 2,137,152 of JBBBDQ010000484.1, forward strand.
TTCCAAAGGTTTTTGTACCCGATCTACTCTAAGTTATACTTTATTGCAAGTTTGCAAAGAATCTGGTATGAAAGTGTTTGTTTGTGTAATGAGATATTTAACATCTCAAACTGCAACGTAGATCTGTATAAACCATTTATATATTCTTCATGTACAGGAGTATTGTTTTTAACATTTGCATTGTCAACTAACTAGTGAGCAATCAGCATGGGTGCTCCAGTAACTGCCATGAATGGCATAAAATTACATTCATTTAGAGTACTACAAATGTCTAAAAGTACAATGGGTAATGGCTGTTAACCACATTTCCTTCCAAGCCATTATTGCTGTTTTTTTTCATGCAATGTGCTCTTTCTATCACTCTATTACATTGTGGATGATATGCAGTTGTTTGTAATCTATAGAATTCTACTACTTTTGATAATTCTTGGAATAATTTGTTTTCAAATTGATGACAGCAATCGGTGACAACATATAGTGGTACAATGAATTGTGATACCCATGCATCAAGGAAAGCTTGAGCAACTGACTTTGCAGTAATTTCTATCATAGGTTGAAACTTAATTCAACATGTCACATGATCTATACAGGTAAGTAAATATTGATAAGGCCTGATATATTGTTCTAATTTGCTTAGTGTTGGCGGTAATGGCCTGGCAATGTCAATATTTACAGTTTGAAATCTTACTGAAGGTAACTCCAAATTCTGCACAGTAGATTTAGTGTGTCTTTGAATCTTGGATTGTTAACAGAACGCACATTCTGCACAGTATTTTTTATGGATTTGTCATTTTCAGGCCAAAAGTATCTTGATTTTAATAATTTTGAAAAGGCACCTACTCTAGGGTGTGCTATGCAGTGTAAGCTAGTACATATTATTCTATGCATTCCCCTTGGAATGACCTAGGATGTAGAGTGGAAATATTGCATAGTAGGGATTCAATTTTAAGGAAAATGATATATTTCTTTAAATTATTATATAACTTGATTTTGTTATCTTGCTTCTGTGCCTGTGCTATCTCTGACAAATCACAATTTAAATTGCGAGTGTAGGTCTAGATAAACAGTTCACAACTATGTTCCACTTGCCCCTGATATATACGATATCAGATATATACTCAGATGAAACTAAAAGATGATGCTTCTATCAACTGGATTTTGCTAGAGTCTGACTATGGAATGCTCTGCACAACAGTACTACACTGAGGCACTCTATCAAGTGGTGAAAATGAAGCACGGAGAGATAAGCCACAAGAAGCTCTTGATCGAATGTGAATCATTTTGTCTGCACCTGGGAAAAATTATTTTGAAAATAATCCAATTAGTATAGGTTGTTTGTCTATCATTTGATGTAAGGCAGTACCAGCCACATATTAACTGCTATCAGTTGCTAACTGGTACTCTGTTATTGAAGGCTGAGGATCTGCTAATGCTATTATCTCTATTAACTTATTTTTTATAGCATCAAATACATTAGATTCTTGCTCATTTAGCTCAAACACTGATTTAAAATTTAACTGCATGCATTCAGATTACAGCAATATAATGTTTACATAATTTGGAATAAGCTTTTGGTAAAAAACTTTCATGTCCAAAAATTGCTTTAGGCTTTTAGAATCTGTTGGTTTAGGAAAAATTTTTAATAACTTTAATTTTCTTTTGTGTAGACAGTGAACCATTTTTACTGATGTGAAAACCTAAAAATCTATTTCTGTTATATTAATTATGCACTTATCTATCAAAATGTTAAGGCTATTGTTATTAAGTACTTGTAGCACCTTATCTAAGTTTTTTTTGTGTTGCTGTTATCACTAAAAAATAGGATATCATCCAGATATATAAATACACAACCCAGTTTGAAAAATATCCTGTCCATGTAATGATGAAATGTAGCAGATGCATTCTTCAAACCAAAAGACATGTATAAAAATTCAAATAACCCAAATGGTGTAGCTACAGTAGTTTTATTTACATCCTCTGAATGCATTTTAATTTGATGATAGACATCAGATCTATCTTTAAAAAGCAGGATTCATTTGCCAATTGTGCTGTAAAAGAATTGATATTGAGTGGGGGATATCTATCTGTATTTGTTATACTTTGAAGGTGCGGTTATCACCACAAGCTTGATAATTACCATCTGGTTTTTGTACCAAATGTAAAAAAGATATCCATTCACCATTTGAAGGTCTAATTATACCTGTATGTAGTAACTTTTTAAATTCTGCTTGAGTGGCATCTAATTTAGGTCTAGAAAGTTGTCTAGCCTTGGCAAAAACTGGTATGTGGCTTTCAGTATCTATTCTTGTATTTATTCTAGGCTAAACGCCACCATATTTTGTTATCATCATTTTGTGGTGATGTGATACTTTTGTATTTGCCTATAATTTCACTAACATGTGAAACCATATCTAAGTCATTATCTACAATTCCAACTACCATTTTTACTTTTCTGTCTGTTACTCTATTGCTAGTACATTTGTTTTTACAGTCCACAACTTATTGAAATTGTTTCAAAAAGTCTAAGCCTAGCAATGGAGTGGTAACATCTGCAATTACAAAAGTCCATCAATAAGCACTGTTTAATCAAGGTATTCTTATTTCCAAGTTAGTTTGACCATCACGTGTAATACAGTGACCACCAGCAGGTGAAAGTGGAACTAATGTTATCTCTAAAAGTATACCAGCAATGGCTGAATGAGACAAGATGAAGATGCTTGTGCCCATATTTATTATAAAATTAATTTTTGTGGATCATATTCTAGCTGGTAACATTAATAACAGTGAACCTGAGGTAGCTTTTGCTGTTTGCTCTGTCAGTTTTCTTAGTTGCTAGGGCTAGGAAATAAAGAACAAGAATTAGCAACATTTGTATATTATTCATTCTCTTATACGACCATTTACACCATCTGCAAAGTACAAATAAGCTCTGCAGACTTTTGGTCTTTGTTTTGCAGAAATAGGAGACAATCTTATAGGAATTGTACTGTTAATATGTTTATATTTTGGTTTTATTGCCTGGCAGACTGATGCCTCTTGAATTAGTGGCATCAAGTTATCACATAGTCTACCAAGGTCTATTAAAGGCATTTCTGTGTGTGCTGCTCTGCCCGGAGCTATTTCTGGAGGAAGTGCTCTTATAAGTTTGAGCCATACTATTTCTACATTAGCCCTAATCCTACTCCATCTCTGGTAAATACAATGATGGATGACCAGCTAATGTAGTGGTCTTCATTAATTTCTCTAAGAGCTCTGGCCTAGTATATTCTTAAGCAGTCACAACTGATTCTTTCAGTTATGATATTCTATGATTCTAAAATGGGGGCTAGAATGTTTGTAACAACACCGGGGAGGCAAGGTACTGACTACAGTGTAAAATTTTGTATCTGCAGTGGTTACTTGTCTCAAATGAAATTGAGATTCAATTATAATGAACCACTCAGCAACACTAGTCTTCATAAATAAGTTTGACACTAATTTGTTGCACCTCCATTCTTATAGTTTTTACAGCTGTAATTAAATATACAAGAAGATAGGGGAAATGAAATGAGGAGAAAACAGTGACTTACACAGATTTATGCATTTGTCACGGGGGGGGGGGGGGGGGTCAGACATACTGTTTTATTTCCTAGTGATACCAAAAAGTGTGTTTCAAGACTCCTCTTTTGAATGTAGAATACTTTCTTGTGGATCAGTATATTGTTTATTGGTGCATCATCATTCCTTTTTGTTTTTAGTATTTTGTGTTACTGCAATTGTTTTTTTGCCCGTCAGGATTCATCATTTGTTGAAGGTTTGTGCTTGCATGTTGGGATTCATTATTTGTTTAAGGTTATTATCCATGTAGCTTCTTTTTGAAGGGTGTTCCTTAAAACATCAGGATTCACCATGATGTTATAGATGAGGGTGAGATAATAAATGAGTAAAGGCCAGGTTTTATTAACTATACCACCATTTTATTGTTGTTGACGCCATAAGGTTACAACTTTTATTATATGTGAATGATTATCATTTCTGCCCTTTTCGTATTTTGTGTCTTGGATATGTTTCTTGTATAAGTCATTATTCATGTGAATGTTTATGATTATATAAGCATTGCTGTGTTCAGGTTATAAAAAGTTTTTCTTTTATGTATACGTATATTCATGTAACTATAGCATAATTTCTTCCTCCATGTGCGTGTCAGGTAGAAGGTGGTATCATGTTGCTATTTGTGCTATGTTATATCATGTTCTGGTATTTGAATATGTGGATTGTCTCCTTGAATTTATTCCTTGGCTTTCTTCATATTTTTATCATGAAGGTTATTTAAACAAATCTCTGGTTTGCATGGAGGTAATTTTCATTGGGCTGTTTGTGTGGTGATTAAACCTCTAATGACTGCTACAAACTCTACATGCTCTATGCATGTGTTTACTGTTCTTTTTATATTTACTTAACACCTATGCATTTCTGATTAGATTTTAGTGGCAGTATTATCATTGGTTGACTTTTGTTTGATGTCAGTTGACCACATTAGGTGTGTTCAAATTAATATCTAGATTACCAGAAATATGGAAGAATAGAAAGAGGGAAAGGATGTATGTGTTGAGAGAAAAAGAGAGAGAGTTTCTCTGTCACTCTGTTAGTAAAGAGGAAAAAATATATTTCAATATGCTTTAAATACTGCCTATCTTTTCACTACACATTACTAAAGAGTGGGAAGAGAAAAGAGTATTCATGAGGGTGGTATATAGTAATTGAAATTGAATTTAAATTTTTGCAGATTAAAGTTGGCTGGAAAGCATGGAGCCAGATGGGTGTTTTGCAAGCAAGAAGTGCAAAAAAAGAAATTGTTAACATAGAACTTAAGGTTGCATGTAGCCAGTTCAACTATAAATTGTTAAGACCTCATTGCCAGTCTAGTCAGTCAGTCAGTTAAGTGACATATGTGGTAAATGCTTGGGCGATCATGTCTCGAAAGAGACATGACTGACTGGGCAGAAGATTATCCCGCAGTAGGTTGCCATTGCTTTCTGTGGTAGATTGGTTGCCAGCCAAGGCTATAGAACCCAATCTGTCCTGTTATTTAACCCATAACTGGAAATTGAAATAGTCTAGGCACTATAGTGAAGAGCTCATCTGAACAATTATTATGAATATGAATGTATTTAGAGAAAAGGCACAGAGAGGCAACCTAACAGTGGTGAAAAAGTGTGTAAATATTCTAATAAAACACATTAAATGCTGAAACTCCCTTGGTATAGATATAACGTAAATATAAATGCATCCAGAAATTTTTACCAATATTTTTAATCATACTAACGTCTTTGTGAAAACATTTTGAATTCATAAAATCTAACACTGTATAGAATAAAGAATTTTTTGCATCTGAAGTACTTGACAAATAATTATTGATATCTCAAATGTTACATATTTCATCTAGTTATAAAATAATTGAAATTGGGAAATAGTTAAAAGCAAAAAAGAAATAGGATATACTTTAGTTTCTTTTGTTTTTAATGTTTGAAAATAAAAAAAATTTATATGATTTATTTGGACACATTGTTAGCTATTCTTATTATAGGGAGCGAGTAAGTGCTAACATATTTTTTATCTTTGTGAATTTTTAAACTGAAATTATGATTTCTCTCATAGAAATATATTAAAAATAATATTCATTTTATATTATCATTATTATTTAATGAATAAAATTGTCTTTAGTTTCAGGAATTGAATACTTATTGTCCTCAAGGAATGTTATTTTTGTATAAACACAACTTTGAGTTACATAGCAAATCTACCAGGTTATTTTTAATGACCAACCAAGAAATAGCTATTACTAATGATTTTTGCTTATAGAACTTAAGCATACTGACATATATCTGACCATGCATATTTTTTGTAGAAATCTATTCATAGTGTACATTTATTTATTCAATGTACAAACACATTAGCAGTTTTTTACCAAATATATATGTTAACCTTCAAGTATAAAGTTGATGTGTGTATATTGTAGTGGTTAAAAGTGTGGAGTTGGTATGCCAAGTTCAAATTCCCTCAGAGCTCATTACTGTCACTTTTGCACAAGAACACTTGAGAAAGGTATGAATTCATCTCTTCTTCCCACAATATATGGATTAAATAGCAGGTAAATTTGGCTTTTGACTCTTGCTTGGCAACCAGTCCAGAAGGAGAACTCCAAATTTAAACCAGTTAGGCATAGGTCTGTCAATTCACCCCATTCCCCACCTGCAAAATAAAATCTACTTATTTTAGACATCACAGCAAGTAACACATATCATCCAAGGTGCTGCAGCCTTATACTCTACAAGAGACATATAGCACTAAGAAGTATGAGGGACAAAGTTGCAGCTAGAAACTTTGAAGGATATCAATAGCAGCATAACAGCACATATATTAATGCATAACATAAAGAAACCAAATGTCAAATGAATACAAACTTCATCAGATAATCAGCTTAATGAGCCATATTAAATACACTTTAGGATTCTAAAAAATAGAACTTGAAAAAGAATTAGACTAGAAGTAGGGTAAAAACAATGTGACTTAGTTCAAAACATTGGGGAAAGAAAAATTATCTTTATGATCAGAATGAGCAATACAAATGCTGAGTGACCTATACTTGTGCTCCATAGATTATACAAAAGCATTTGATAAGGTATGACAAAAAGACCTACTTGAAATACTAAAAAGGTTTGATATAATTTGGAAAGATATTCAAGTAATCCACAATCTTTACTGAGAACAAACAGCTTACATATTCAGTAAATACACAAAAAAAGAAAGCAGAGTAAAACAAGAATGTATTTTCTCATTTGATTTCTTTAACCTATACAGTGAGACAATTCAAAAAGAACTAGAAAACCTACCAAGATTTATTATCAGTAGACATAATCTTAAAATTCAGAAAGGAAACTGAAAAGAACTTTTAGGCAAGGTAGTAATGGAAAGCAAGAAGAAAGAGCTAATTATTAACTGTAAGACAGAATGCATGGTCTTTAGTGAAAGACAGTCATATTTGTAATGACAAAATCAAAGAGTTAAGATATTTAACTGTATAGCATAATAACAGAGGATGGAAAATGATGACACAAAAATGTAGTCACATTGGAATACTAAAAGATTTTTTTCAAACCTAAACTAAATAATTAGATTAAAACATAGAAAAACATCATTAGAAGCAAAGAAAATATTATTTACATTGTTCGGACTGTTGTCCTCATCTTTATTGTTGTATTCACAGTATTTCAGCTGTTGTACTTTTTGACCTTCAGATGATGGAAATTTTGAACTGAACCCTTTATTTTGATCACTTAGATTGTTCTTGCTCCGTGAGTCAGGCTACATGACAATAAAGATGAGGAAAACAGTCCGAAAAATGTAAATAATGTAAATGCCTCATCTCAGAAATATAGAAAAATAAAGAAAAAATTGTCCAACTTCTATGTAATTAAAATCCCCCTATGTAGGAGTGAATTTTGGACAATTTCTTCACAGATGAAGAAGAGACTTGAAGCAAGAGAGATGTTCTACAGAAATATACTAAGGATGCCATTAATAGAACATATGCCAACTGCAAAAGTTTTAAGTTAAATGTGAATATGAGGAAGAAGACAGTTTAAGTTTCTGGGACATATAATGAAAAAGGATGACACAGAGAATTTAACACTTAACGTATTAAAAACTAGAAAGAAATTTGAAATGTCAGTGGCTATCTTATGTTTTCTTAACTCCTGTTCTTTCTCCTTAGGGTGAAATCATTAAACAAAAAAGAGAAATTGGAAGAAATAGTAATTAACCTAAATAGTGACTTTTTGCAAACAGATGGCAGAACAGGGACAAAGAGAGATGGCAATGGGTAAGTTACTTAAAATAAAAAAAAAAGAGAAAACTTTGGGGAGAACCATGACTGTACATGTCCAGAAAGAACATGGCATGTAAAACATAAATAGCGTGAGTATTTGAAATACTTAACTGACAACAGAAAGAAAGGTTGCTTTATCCTGATCTGAAATCATGTTTTCATTACAACTTTGCAGTGATTAAATAAATTTGGTTCTAAAAATTGTACAGATATGTGCGTTGTGGTGTAGTGGATATCAGCTCAGAATGAGAAATCGGGGAGCCGAGTTAAAATTCCAGTTGAATTCATTGCATTCACTTACGCATAAATACCCTTGGGAAAGGTATTAATCTGTCTCTTCCTTCCAGTTATGGGTTAAATAACAGGACAGATTAGATTCTATAGCCTTGGTCAGCAACCAGTCTACTGCAGAAAGCAATGGCAACCTACTGCGGGATAATCTTCTGCCCAGTAAGTCATGTCTCTTTCGAGACATGATCACCCAAGCGTGTTTCACGTATGGCACTTAACTGACTGACTGCTACTATACTAATTCTGCAATGTCCAAACACACATCTATTTATACATTTGATATTGCATATAACAGGTAAACAAAATTTTACAAATTATTTTATATATCATTACTTGTTTTATATAAGGGAAAGAATCGGTGTTTCAAAATTATGCAGGAATTGTCTGTAGTTCTTCTCATTGTTGCTAGCACTTTTGACACTTCTCTGGTCATCTTCAGGAACAAAACATAGAAGTTATACCAGATGTACTGAATCTGATGCCCTATTGCTGTTTCTGTTAAAGAATGTTATGTTTTAATAAATTTTGATCAGAAGACGTCATTGGAGAAATGATGGAAAATACATGCATAAATGAAAAAATTTTATCCATGTATACATTACTGGAGCAGCCATAATTCATTCAAACATGCTTTATTGAATTTGACCAACAAGGCTGTCTATTCAATTTTTTCATTACATTTTCCCATGAGTTACCATTGCCATTCATGCAAATCAAATTTATGTAGAAGATGTCCAAAGTTCATAATATTTTATTTGATTATGTTTGACCACTGCTAGACATTATAAAAATGTTAAAGTTATTAGTTATAATAGAAAAAAGTTTTGATTAATTTCTTCCTGGAACTTTCTAGACACATTATAATTTTTATTTAAATCTTATACAGGGTGCGATGAGTAAATTGTCAACATTTTATATTATTAATTTTGTGTATATGCATTGTTTGTTTTTGATTTTGTCAACTGCAGAGTATGGTGGGGTCAATTGGGCACCATTTGTGAAAAAAAGAACACTATGCCACAATTAACACTGCCAGAAAAAGAGAAAAAGTATTAAGTATCAGTTTTTTTTTCATATTTATCTTCTGCAAAACCTCATTGTTATTCACATGTTTGGACAGCATCCTTCTGTAGAATGACATTTTGGTTGCTTCAAGTCTTTCCTTCATCTTTGATGTGATTGTTCAGCATTTACTGCCATATTGACGAACAGTCATCACATACCAATCCAGTACTCTCTTTTTTGTTTCAAGCAAAATTATCTTGTTTCTCAGTATTCTACTCAGCTTCTGGAATGCATGTTTGGCCATGCAAATACATCTTTAGATCTCAGTATCTTGGTATATTACATTGTTTTGCAAGCAATTGGCATTTAAGGGTTATTTATTCTTTATTCTGCAGTTACACATCTTTTTAATTTGTTCAGGTGGTTTGTTGATTGTTTTCCTGCTGTGATATTTTTATTGTTTGTGTCATTTTCTTCTTGTAACTTTAGCTAATTTTTACTATGTTCTTGATAAATATCTTATAGAGAGTGCTTGATGCAAGAAAGCGTTTGTTTATGATTTGTCTGCAATGTGTTTGTTACAGTTTCTTAGGATTATGAGACCATCATCCCTCTAGAGTCCTGTATAATTTCTGTCAATTATTTTACTTAGTCCATATAGCAAATATATCCCTATGAATTTGAAGATCCCTGCACCATCAAAGCTTCCCATTGTAGTGTCAAAAGTTCCTTCTTTATTTATTCATACAACTTCATTGTCATTGAGGCAAGGACATTTGATTATATATATGTGTGTGTGTGTGTGTGTGTAAATATATATATATATATATATATATATATATATATATATATATTGAGTAATTAAATATCCATGCTTCAATGACAATGAAGTTGTATAAATAAATATATGTGTGTGTGTGTGTGTGTGTGTGTGTGTGTGTGTGTGTGTGTGTTTAATAAGTATGATAAAATAAAGAAAGAACAAATAAGAAACATATCTCAATCTAACATGTTTCACTTTTATTCAAGTTTCTTCAGAAAAGTTCAAAGGTTTTTGAAGGGCAGAGTTATTAAATTTGCATGATTTTTGTTGGAAGTATCTACTTTTTTGGCTAATTCGCCTATGCTGAGTTAATATGCAACAATGATAAATTTGATTTTGAAATTTGCCAGAAACCCAAAAATAAAAACAACCTAACCAATTGTTTTTCCACCATAACCAGAAAATAAAATTAGGATTAATGATAGGTTTTTTCCTTAGAACTCTTAGAATGTGTAGCTCTGAATATCTAGATGAAGAAAACATTTTGTGAAAACATTTAAATTAAATAATAGTGCAATGTTAAATCTTTATAACTTTTCCTATTTGTTCCTTATTAATTATATATATATATATATATGTATGTATATTTAAACAGATATTTTGTGTACAGAACTTTGATATTGTTTTAAAAGTAGTAATTTTAATATTACAGACCATAATGAGGATAAAATTTAAAACAAAAACAACTGGTTTCGCTCTCGCACATCAAAATTCTAATTGGAAGAACTTATATAGATATAATGTAAAATATAATAGGTGTAAGAAATGAATTATTCAATGATGAGAAAGGAGAATGAACTACTAGAGACTGATAACAGTAAGGCCCAGCAAACACTCTCACTGTTTACAGATCGAGGATCTGTAAGACCTGATATAAACACTTTCAAATAGAAAAGTGAATGTGAATTGGTCTATACAGAAAACCAATCCACATTAAACTCCATGACACACTTTCAATTATTTTATAAGATGTTCACAAATTGAGGAACAATAAGTGTTACTGATAAGTTCATTTTTTTGCAAGTATAGTTTCTGAGTTTCAGTGGAACATATTGTTTGATTCTAGTATCAAGCCACTGAGTGATTCTCCCTATGTAAATGACACAGCAGCCACAATCTCACTTATAAACTACAGGATTTATTTGATGAGCAAGGAGAACATCCTTACAAATTGAAGATAGAACAAATCTAGTACCAAATGCAACACCCATCTCAGCAAAAAATAACACTTCTGCACCTCAGAAGAAATTTGACTAGTTAGGTTTTCACTTTTCTCTAATCCACTAATGTCTTAAATACACTGGACATTTAATTTTTCTAAAGCCAGTGATGTTGTTATGAATCACCAAATTGACAATGGATGGATATCCACTATCACATAAAATTCTCATTATAAAACTAATCTTGCAATCAAGAAACTCTTCAGAACAGATGCATTAAAATTTTTCTATGATTTATTTTGTGCTTTTTAGGGTAAAAGAATCCCAATGTTTGTATAAAAATCCAAAAATTTCTATACACTGAGGTACAAAAAGATGTTGGTGTATGATATACCAATGCAGCAAGGAAAACAAATTTGGAATTAACCTCTTTCTCATTTGTAAACCTCAAAGAAGGATGGAGATTATTAAGGGAGGAGATAAATTGATCAGCCTCAGCTTCATCATTAAATAACCAAAATATGTCATAATAGCGATGATACAAGGAGGGATAAGGACAAAATGGATCAACACACATATATATATAGTATATTGAAGATTATATGAGTACATATTATTAAATATATTAATATATTTTGGGAAACATTTCATAAAGTATTGAATCATCTGTTATGAAATGTTACAGGCAAACTAATTCAAATATTCTCTGAGCAAGAGGTACTAATTAAATTAACTTGTAAAAATGATTTTATGTTATGAAGATAATCTTCTCTGTGTATAATACATCTCTTTATTTAGTAAAGTATTTTTTAATCATTTCTCCTCAAGTAAGGCAACAAAGCTATTTAGTGTAAAACTATAGAAGAAAAAGTTAATCATTATTAAGGAGCAAGAACAATAAAAGAAGAACAATTAAGAACACAGGAGATTGCATTTAAAGTTTTGAAGATCAAGGTTGACTAGGAAACAAGAAGCCAGAAGAGAATTCCACAAGTGAAAAGGATGAGAGAAAAAATGGCTAGCATTAAAATTATGGTTACATCTAGCCATCTAGCAACTGTAAAATGATGAGACCTAGCTGCCAATATAGTACTGCACTTCACAGAGTCTAAGTACCATAGATGAAATTTCATCAGAACAACTACCATAAAAGAGGAGGACAGGACAGGAGGACCAGACTGTATGTGGCAACAATATTTCAAGCATAGACAAATGGTAGATATATAGAGAAATTGTCAAGCACAACACAATGGAAAAACATTCCTACTAGCAAACCTAGCAATTGATTCAATAAAAAAATATCTGTTTTGTTAGCTGATATAAAAGTATAATATTTTAAATTAACAATCTGAAGCAATATGTGGTTATTCAGTAAAGCTATTTCAAATTTATTTTCATTTAGGGAATTCCTGGTTACCTTGATATAATGTTATGAAAATAGGCTTAAAATATAATCAAACCTGTTGTTAAAGGGCACTAAATGAGGAAATATGTTTTTTCTCTCCGTTTTCTGAACTTTCTCTATTGAAATGTGGTTATTTATTTATTTCTGTTATTTTATCACTGAATGTGGAAACACAAATGGACATATGCTAAATGTGTTACCTCAGTCTTTCACATCTAATTCTGATCTTTTCATCAAATTGAGATTTTTAATACAAAAACCTTTTCATATTCTGACCCTCAAGTTTAATTATGGGATAAATTTAACTGCAAACAGGATGTATTGCTGAACACATCAATAAATGTTCAAACAGGAAATTGCATTTGATTTGCAGTCATACTTTATAATGGGATCATTTGTAGAGGCAATGAAAAACAATAGAAATCAAACAAATCAGGTCCTGAAATCTCTGAAGATTCTATCTTCTGATTTACACAATCAATAAAAATCAATAGATATCTGGGCATAAATGCACAAAAAAAATCATACATACTCCCTTATATATACAAATCATTTCTCACTTATACCAAGCTAGTCAAACAGATATCAGTTCTAGTATTATTGTTTTCACTTACTCTTTGCACTCACACTTAAAAAAACAAAGCTTCCCACATATATACACACATGCAAGATCTTCTTGCTCTCCAACATCAATAGAGTTCAAATAGTCATATAGAGAAAAAATTTATTTTCTACTCTACAATTTCTTTAAATGTAAATACTGATTTTAGTAAAATAAATACTTGATTATTTCTGTCATTATTTAACCAAACAAGAGATTAGAATAAAAATGGATTATTACTGACATATCTAGGCAGGAGTTTCTCAGTCCTCACTTTCTAGCTTTCATAAACTTCAGATTAATTTATTTAATCTTGTTGGGGAATTATTTTTTACTATGCAGCCTTTTTCCTACAGAAACAAAGTATCAAACCTATTGCTACTCTGTAGTTATTTCCATGGCAAGTATTAAGATCACCATTCTGTACTTCTATAACATTTTTCTGTACTGCATTATATTTACATAAGTTAGATTAAACTAAAAATGAAGTATTGATAAAGTTCAAATTCATTTAAATTGCTAAAGATGCTGGTAAAATAGGTGTCCCATTCTATCGTTCCAGGAAACAAATAACTTCTGTCAAGATTTATCTTTATTACAACCATATTAGATTATACCAAAAAATGGAGTATTGTTATCATATCCAGTTTTGGGCTGCTCTGTTCTCTCTTTTCAGTTTTGATAAAGTTCAAATTCATTTATACAGTCTTGTTGGGTAAGACTTATTTCCTACTCTGCAGCCTCTTTCCCAATCTTAATTGGTATTCTGTCATTCTTTAGGAATGCTAGTAGCAGTCTTGGAGCCACTTTAAATATGTATTCTTTTCTGATGTAGACAATCCAAGTTTAGTCAGTCGGCAATTAAACTTCAGATTAAACCAAAAAATGAAGGTTGGCGCTCACTTTCCAGCCTTGACGAGGATCAGATTAATTTATACAGTCTTAGGAGGGAAGGCTTATTCTCCTCTCTACAGCCTCTTTCTCACAGATGCACTGTTGCAAACAAACCACTACTCTATCACTATTTCCATGGCAAATATTCAGATGAGATCTATTTTTTAGTTCCAACAGTTCAAATCTTTGCAGCTAGTACACACTGTGTCCCTACTATGGAGCTGAATTACTTTCATTCATTTCATGTTTCAAATGTATGATGAAAGCTCCACTCAAACATCTTTCCCCACCCAAGAACTTCTACTTTGTGGAACAAACTTTTATGTAAGTACTTCCCAGAATAGCTTAACCTTGATCTCTCCAAGTCAAGGATCAATCATCATCTTTCCTGCTTATCCTCATAATCATTCTTTCCTACCATTTTATCTACCATTCATATTACACACATCATTTTCAATAAGCCCTCTACATTGAGTGGTACATGAGCTTTGCATTAAGTGAATTTTAATATTAAAATGATTGTAGTATTAAAATTTTTTTTTATCCAAAAATACAAAATGTTTATAAACATGTCTATATAAACATGATTATATATATATATATATATATATATATATATATATAAGCAAGTGTGTGTGTATATATATATATATATATATACACACATACATGTATACATATAATGAGAGGGCACTGAAAAGTTCACTATTTTATCAAATTTTCTAGAAGTGATTCAAACCAAGAAATTTTCAACACACCTTCAGATGTACAGATGCCAGTTTCAAATCAGTATAACAGAAATAGAAACCACAATTATTATAATCTCCTAAGACAAACAAAAAATACTGAGTATTTATTTTCATAAATCACAATAATTTGGGCACAAGGCCAAAGGGTAAGTAGGGGTGAGGCTTGTCATTACTTTCTACCCTATAACCAGCAAACCAGATTCATGACCCAAACATTCATTACAATTTGAAGGTTCCTCACAATAAAACAAAAACAAAAGTCTACATAAACATACATATGTCCATAAAACCTCCATTTTAAGTTATTAAGTTTAAAACAATTTACAGTAGATGGCATTGTGTTATCATGTAGACTAGGTAACATTTGTCATTCATGTATATATGTGGTAGTCTGTCTTCAAAGTTCAACATGTGTAGTAGTGACCTAACTGAGAAGTGTTCTGTTTAACAATTCCCAGATATTCATATTGTGAGCAGGCAGATATGATTTTTACACATGGCCTTACAAATAGTAACAGATGCAAGTGTGCACAGTTGTATCAGATTGCGTTTCCAGGCCTAAAAGCAGCTGTGTCATCCTACCTTTGCTGTTATTTATCATCACGTTTCTGTGATAGGATCTGTGGTACCAAATACTATGGATTATATTGGATTGTACATATAACAGCATCTACCATAAACTTTAAACTTAATAACTCAAAAACAAAGGATTTCTGGACATATGTTTACATGGATTTTTCTCCTTGTTTTAGTGTGAGAAACCTGCCCCCAAAATTTGTAAAAGTAAAATACACACTCTCTCTCACTCTCTCCCCCTCTCTCTCTCCCTCCCTCCCTCTCTCTCTCTCTCTCTCTCTCTCTCTATCTATCTATATATATATATATATATATAAAAGATTTTTCCTGCATGTTCTTTACTTATTCTATTTATCTTATTGCAATTTGATCCACATATTTAACTCATATATATGATAAGATAAAAACAAATAGGTAACCATTGTTAGAATCTGATCTCTATTTTATCTGAACTCATATATATATATATATATATATATATATAAAGAGGGAGAATAAAAGTTATATACCAACTAAAAATCTAACTTACCTGTGTGAATATAAAGCAAATTAATTAATCTTAGAAACAGCGTTGTAAGCAATATTATATTTTTTACAGCTTTAATGAATTACACAATTGACAACCAAATTGATAAGCAATACTTGCTATTAGCCTTAGTTTTAGTTTGAAGCTTTTTTTACAATCCAAAGGGAATTCAATTTTCTGATAAAGAAAGAAGAAAACTAAAACACTTTTATAAATCTTTACAATGACATTGCTATATATTTTTTTTGTAATTTATCCAACCAGAGCAAGAGAAGTAAGCAATGTGCAGATATTGACCCTTGGGTCTCATGCATAATTTTGCTGTTTGTTAAAATGTTATGCTTGCCTAAACTGCAAAAGAAAATTAGACAAAACATGGCAGATTTATGCAACATGATGCTGTGAATGTCATAGATGACAGACAACTAAGATTGTTCTTCATTTTGTAAACCTATAGCAAGTTCCCAGTTTGACATTATATGTAAATAAATGTATACACTGTAAATTGAATCTTGTATCTAGTGTCAATTTATTTCCACTTCTTTATAAAGAGCAACACTTGGTGTAAGTGGTTGAATGTATTATATGATATTGAAGTCTATGTTTTGCTAGAATAATGTCACTTGATCAATTAAAGACATCAGTTCAATTGAATGTTTTTATTTTTTGTTTAGTTGTGGTGCAGTGGATATCAGCTCAGAATATAAAATCAGAGTCAAGTTCAAATTCCAGTAGAATTTTTTGCATTCACATACATGCAAGTACCCTTGGGAAAGGTATTAATCTGTTACTTCCCCCTCCAGTTATGGATCAGATAGCAGGTCAGATTGAATTATATAGCTTTGGTTGGCAACCAGTCTACCACAGAAAGTAATGGCAACCTACTGATTGGTCAGTCATGTCTTTTTCAAGATCACATATAACACTTAACTGACTGAATCCATATCATTATGTTCTAGCTGTGTAACAGTTATCAGCAGAAAAGTAAAATTGGTATGGTGAGTGAGTTCAAAATTTGATCTAGTCTGTTGTATTTACTTTTGTTCAAAAATGCCTTTGGGAAAGGCATTAAACCATATCCTCACACACACACACAGCTAGCAGTAAAATAACAAGATAGGTGAAGTTCTTTAGTCTAGGGTGGTAACAAGTCTAAGAAAAGAAAAACTCTAAATTTCAAATCATGAAGAAGGCAATAGGAAACTACTCTATTATTTTTCCTAAAATCCATGGCAATTTGCAGATAATAAAAAAGGATATAGAGAACCATGATTACCTATGTGCAATGCTATGTTAATATTATTTGATAAGAATACAAGACTAAAGTTTTCATAATATTAAAACCTTGAATAAGTTATTGCAGTTTTCCAGCCTATGGTGTTTCCAGAACTGCATGCAGTTTCAGATAGTAATGCATCTATAAGGAAGTACTATAACCAAATCGATGTTCAGTGCCTATCATTTTGCTGAAGTTTTAACAACTTTATTTTTCATAGTGTTAAACATGTCAAGTTTTATGCCAAAGAAAGTGTATTTGTGAATAATTTTATTGCACTACTTTATTCAAAAGAAATCTGCAGCTGAAGCACACAAATTCTTGTTGAGATTTAAGACAACCATTCTCTGTTAGAAACAACATGCAGAGATTGGCTTAGGCACTTCAAAAATAATGATTTTTATGTTGAAGGTAAAGAATGCTCTGGCACATTGAAAAAGTTAAAAGATGAAGAATTGAAGACCCTTGTCAACTGCAAGCTGAACTTGCGAAATACTTTGGAATTGATCACACAACAGTTTTGAAATGTTTAAAAGTATAAGGAATGATTCAATAGCAAGGGACATTGATTGCCATATGAGTTGAATCCAAGATATGGTGAACGACATCTTGTCACATGTAAACAGCTGCTTCAACAGCAGAAAAGGAAAGGATTTTTGCATTGTATCATAACCAGTGATGAAAAGTGGATATGCTACAATAACCTTAAGCATAGAAAATTGTGGGTTAAGCCTGGCTATGTATCAACATCAGTGACAAAGCCAAATATCCATAATTCAAGGCTTCAGCTATTTATTTGCTGGGATCAAATGGGTGTAGTTTATTATAAGCTGCTCAAACTGACTGAAATCATGAGATATTGCTATCAAATACAATTGATGTATTTTAGTTAAAAATTGAAAACAAACGGACGGTATACAAGCAGAGACAGCCAATCAAGAACATGCAGTTTTGAGTCTTTCTTCAAATGTTCAATCTTCTTGTGAGTAAGCAAATGATTCTACCACTTCCTCTTCTTGGTCAGGCATTTATACAAGTTCATGTTATCTGGCTGTCTTGTGTGTGTACATCCTAAATTCAACTGGATTCTCTTCCTGTTTTTGTTGGTGCATTTACAAACATCCTTCAGGGTTCATTTCTGCACTTGTATCTAGGTATTCTGACATTTTGAGGTGACACTTAGTACAAAACTAATTTTGTTACATAGAACATATTGAATTTACAACCAGAAATGTGATGAGAGCAAGAGGATCGTTCTCTGGGCACAGATGTAAAAGAGCACAAATTTTAGTCTAGTGAGAAAAGTTAATCTATAGCTTAATATAACCATGAACACCTAATCTAACAAGACCTAAACCCCATCACTCCCAGTGAAGCATAGACCATTGACAACCCTATGCCATAAATGAGAAAGTCATCAATGCTTCTGTAAGTTGTCTTTTTTGGAGGTAGTTGTGTTGATCCTATGCAAACCCCTTTATCCACCAAGGTAACACTCATTTAAGTGCCACAGATTATACCATAACTGACCAGACAGAAGATTTTCTCACAGTAGGTTGCCATTTCTTTCTGCAGTAAACTGGTTGCCTTCCAAGGCTATAGAATGCATTCTATTCTGCTTTTTAACACATATCTGAAGGAAGAATAGATGGATTAATACCTTTCCCAAAGGTATTTGTGCATAAGTGAATGCAACAAATTCAACTGGAATTTAAACTCGGCTATCTGACTTTCCATTTCAAGTTAATATCTACTGCACATCCACCATGAATATTAATTTACTTAAGCTCTTACATTGAAAAATAACATTGGTGGATAAAATCAATTTCAAAACAATTTTCAAATTATATAAGTATAGCGATCTAATTCAATTAAATCCAGTTTTACAGTTATGATATTGGGACATTATTTTTGGCTTCGGTAAAGAGTCATAAATGATTCTTTGTTCTTGCCAGGCAGATATTAATTAATCACAAACATACAATAAAGCGTTTTAGAGATAACTTAAATATGAGCACCAAAATTGTAATTCAACCCTGAGCACTTAGAACCCTTGCTATATCACTGGTTACCACACATGGTATGTGACAAAATTTGGGCCCAATTGGATTATTAGTTAACAAATTACAGTTATTTAAGTGAAGCTACTTTTGCAAATTTTAAAAACAATAGAAAAATCTAAATTTTGTGAGTTGATAAAGCATTGCTTTCTGATGGAAAAAAAATACTGTTCAAGCAAAGCAATGACTTGATAAATGTTATTTGGACTCTGCTTTGCTGGAGACAATGGTTAAAAGTGATATGCTGACTTTAAACGCAGTCATAGAGACACAAATGATGCTGAATGCTCAGGTTGCTCGAAATCAGTTGTCCCAAAAAATCCACAAACTCGTTTTGGCCAATTGTAAATTGAAGTTGTGTGAGATAGCAGAGATGTTGAACACATCAGAAGGCAGTATATTCACCATTTTGCATGAACATTTGTCAATGAGAAAGCTGTGCTCAAAGTGGGTGCCGCATTTGCTCACAGTCAATCAAGCACAACAACGCGTTGACAATTCAGAGTGTTGTTTGCAACTGTTTCAATGCAACAAAAAAGAGTTTTTGCATAAATATGTGACAATGGATAAAACATAAATCCACCACTTCACTCTGGAGTCAAATCAACAGTCAGCTGAGTGAACAGCAGCAAGGGAAATCTGTCCAAAGTAACCAAAGACACAAACATCAGCAGGCAAGGTTTTGGCCTCCATATTTTGGGATGCGCAAAGTATTTTGTTTATTGATTACCTTGAGAAAGAAAGAACCATCAATAGCAAATATTATATAGCATTATTGGTGCATTTGAAGCAGAAAATCTTCAAAAAACAGATACAAATGAAGAAGAAAATGTGATCTTTCACCAAGACAACATACTGTTTTACAAGTTGATCACAATGATGGCAAAACTACATGAATTGCACTTCGAATTGCTTCCACATCCACCCTATTTTTCATGTCTGTTCTCCAGTGAAAACTGGCTGTTTGGAGACCTCAAAAGAATGCTCCAGGGAAAGAGATTTGGCTTTAATGAAAAAGTGATATTGGAAACTGAGGCATATTTTGAGGTCAAAGACAAATCATTCTACAAAAAAAGGCATTGAATTATTAGAAAAGCATTTGGATAGGTGTATCACCCTAAAAGCAGACTATGTTGATGAATGGAGTTGAATTTTGCTTAAATGTTGTTGTTTATTAGTTAGGCTTGGGATTTATTCAGTGATGTGTTATGTTCTTTTTGCAGAACTATTTTTTTCCATTGTTCTTGTACACACATTCACAAGTCAAATCCTTCTTAGTTTTAACTATAGACATTTTATCAAGATCAGTGGAGAAATGAAAGATTTTTTTCAGTAAATTGACTGAAATGGATTTATTCAGAAGTTATTTCTAAGCAAACAAAAAAGCAAACGAAAACTCAAGTGTGAAATTGCACACGTTGTTTATCCCTATTGACTGTTAATTATAACCATATACCTGTAAATAGAAGATAATAAAAATGCTACAAATGCATTTTTACTTTTGAGCTGAATATTGATATGCTTATCTACATATATGCAGACTGAAAGGCATCTTTTACATCTTGAAACATGTATAAAATGTTCATTTCTCAAAGATAAAAACAACCTTGAAAAGTGATTTATGTCAGTCTTGTTATCTTTTTTTTAATTATTTTCACTCTGAGTCAATAATACTGCTAGGATGCAAGGGGCTACTAGTAGTGAAAAAGAATCAGAAAACTTAAGTGATGAGAAAGGACAATAAAAGAACAGGTTTCAGAAGATGGCAATTGGTGTTGCATTTAACTTTTGAAAAATGTAACTGGCAGAGAAGCAAAAAAACAGAAGAGAGTTTGACAGGTGAGAAATGCAAGAAAAAAATGATTAGAATAAAACATACAGTTGTATGTAACTAGTTCAAGAGTAAAACCATAAGACCTAGATGCCAATCTAGTTGCACATTTAAGTTTATACAGTTAAAGGCATCAAGAAGAAAAGTTCATCAGAACAATTGCTATGAAAATATTTATAGAAAGGAGAGTGAGAAGCCATGTCACACTGGTGAAACTGAAGTTGAGTGAGATGCCAGGTTAAGACTGAAAACATTACTGACTGTAGTAATAAAATAAACAAATCTCTGCTCTTGCATGTAATTATCCATAACAATAAAATAAACCTCTTTCAGCACTAAAGCAGAATGAGTTAAATAAAGATTCATAAGAGTTGTTACTATATTACACAGACTCTTCTTTGAATCTTGTTAGGAATCTGAAGATATGGAAGAAATATTGTGTTATTATTTTTATAATTATAATTATTATTAGTAGTAGTATTCTTTCCAGTTTCAGTGGTTGCAATTAAAGAATTTGCTAATTCAGTTATTACACTTATTTCTATTCTGCAATTCAAGATAATTTTGGAGATTGGGCAGAGAAATCAAATTGGGCAAACGAAAATATAGTTTCAAAGCTAATCCTGCCAAATCAAAATCATCTAAACCACTCACATTTCCTTCACAAACATCTGTGATATGCCTACCAACGTCTGCAGCATGGAATCTTTCTTCTACAATAAGTCCCCTGACAACCTAGCACTTTGCAAAACCAATCTTAACCCTTCAATCCCCTCCTGTAATCTCTTGGTTCCTGGCTACCTTCCTCTCTATAGGAAGTACTTCACTGTCCATACACATGGTCTGGGAGTTTTCATCAGTGAACACCTCCCTCTTGCTGGGTTGACTTCTCTTGAATCCCCAGGCCACTCATACATGTGTCTTCATCTTTCACTTCTAAAATTGGTTAGCTAACTTTTCTTTCTGTATTGTTCTCCTTCCACGCCTGACTGCTCCCTGCTAGACAATATCTCTGACAATATAGATAAGACTACTTCCTCCCACTTATTCACTAACATATTGTATTTGGTGATTTTAATGCCCACCATACCAAACTCTGTCACTGAGCCTGCTGGCATCCATGTCATGAACTTTGCAATTACTCAATGTCTTATGCAAGAGGTGCATTTTCTCACACACTTCTCCAGTCTCCAACAAAACATGCCTCTCTGCTAGATCACTGCTTTCTCTCTATCCCTGACTCCTGCCAAGCCTTACAGTTTTGCCCTCTTGGAAACTCCAATCATGTTGTCACTTCTGTCAATATCTCTATCCACTTCCACTCCCCACAGGAACCTCCTACCAACAGAATTTCTTACTGCTTAAAAGCAAACTGATATTTGTTCTGCAATTTTCTATGTGACGTCCCTTGGGAGAAAATATTTAACCTTTCCATTGAGGACTGTGACTCTAAGGTGTCATCCTGGATGAAAGCTGGCATTGATGTTTTCAACCCAGCCAGGAAGTTTCATCCTAAGCCTCATTCATTCCCTTGGTTCTCTCTTGCCTGCTCGGCCACCATTGCACACAAGAATCACTTCTTGCTATATCAGAGCCATCCATTTGACTATAATAAGCACCTATTTGCCTCTGCTTGTAATAACTGTAAGAGGATCTTAAATGATGCTAAGCTGTTGTTTGCTGAGAGAGTGAAGCAGTGTATAGTAACCTGCAAGTTCAACTCCAAAGAACATTGGAAACTCTGCAAAAGTGTGTTGAACAACAGCAAATTCTTCATCCCTTCTTTAATCAATGAATTTGAGGCCCTCTCAGCCACAGTGGACAAGGTTGAGTGCTTTGCTCACAGATTCCCTGCAACTCTACATTTGACTCACCTGGATTATCCACACCTGACTTCCCTCCTAGAACTGAGGCTCAGCTGAGAGATGTTTACATAACCCCCTCTCTGATTTCTAATATAATTTCATAGCTTGACCTCATAAAGAAAGTGGAGATGACAGACTCTTGGTCATTTTCATGAAGAAATGTTCCCCTGAACTCTCCTCTGTCCCCTCCAAACTCTATAATTACTGCCTTTCTGCTTCCTGTTTTTCTGCCTGCTGGAAGTCCTCTTCTGGAGTACCTGTAGTTAAGAACTCTGGAGAAATGTCAGACCCCTTTAATTATCACACTATCAGCCTCCTACCAATTTTGGCCAAGTGTTCGAGGCTACCATCAATGCTGAAATCATTCAACATCACACAGCCCATAAACTTTTTTCTGACAGACAGTATGGCTTCTGCTTCACCAAGTCTACTGCTGATATACTAACTGCCATCACTGTGTACGTATACCAGACCTTTGATAAGAACTGCAAAGCTCAAGCTGTTGCCCTGGATATCTCCAAAGCATTTGATAGGGTCTGGCAAGTTACAGGGTTATCGTATCACTGAATGCTTGCTTGATTTGATCCAATTGTTTCTATCAAACCACATAATGAAGGTTCTCTTGAATGGGCATGCCTCCAGGTTCTATCACATGAATGTGAGTGTCCCCCAGGGCTCTATCCTAGATCTGGTACTCTTTCTGATCTTCATCAACAATCTCCCTAATGTGATCAAATCCCAAGTAGGTATTGATGCTGACAAATCCACCATTTACCCCTACTCAGTAAGAAATCTACCAGGGTGGACAAAGATGACCGCACTGCGGATCTTGAGAAGGACCTCCAATCTGCAGTGCACTCGGGTAAGAAATGGTTTGTAAATTTTAATGCTTTCAGAACAAAGCTGCTATTTGTCAACCACCATAGACAGTGCCTTCTGCCTCCCCACCCCATCAGCATGGATCAAGTTAGTCTCCCTGAAAGCACTACACTGCACCTCCTCAGCCTCAACCCATCTCAGCAGAATTCAAGTAGAATGAATATATTGAATCAAGAGCTAAATCCACTGCAAGGAAGGTTGGGTCACTGTGTAGATCCAAGAAGGTTTTCTTGCCTGAATCCATCCTACACATACACAAATTAACCATCTGCCCATGCAATGAATACTGCTGTCATATCTGGTCGAGTGCCCCAGCTATTAATCATAGGGTTTTTGACAGGATCCGGAGGAGAATCTGCAATGTAATCAATCCCAACCTGGCAGCTTAGCTCCAGTCACTTTCTCACCAATGAGGTGTGACTTCCCACTATCTTTTCTACAAACATTTTCATGGCTTCTGCTTTGATGAGCTTAGCTCCCTGGTGTACCCTCTACAAGAATTTACTTGAGCAATCAGACTAGCAATAAGGTCTCACTCTTTTACAGTCAAAACAACCAAATGTAGCTCTCACCTCTACTACATCAGTTTCTTTTCTTGCATTTCCTGTCTGTGAAACTCCTTTCTGTATACTTGCTTCTCTGATAACTACAATCTCCAAAAGTTTAAACGCAATGTCAACTGACATCTCTGATCTCCTTGATGCTTATCCTTCTCTTATCCTTTCCCCAACACCCACTGTATCTTGTTCATCTCCCTTTTCACTCTACTCTTGCACAACTCTCTTTACACCAGTAATCCTATCCTTATCTTACTCATTCTATGACACCCCTTATAACTGATTCTTCTTTCTGTGAACTCTCTTCCTATGTAACCCTTCACCCTCCTCTTATGTAGCCCTTGCACACCAGAGACAGTACTGCCTTGCTTGGGGTGAAATGATTAAAAAAAATAGAAACCTTTTTTTTTTAATTATTTTTCAGTAACTGATAAAATTTGTAATGAGATGCTTGAAAGAAATATTTGTACTCCCATTTACATTTCTCCTGTTATGGGCATTATTATATCCATGAAATAATAACACTGATATTTCATGGACAGAACATAATGGTTGAAAGGAAAAAGTAAGACAAATGTTCTTTTTTTCTCAAAGAGACTTTAATAATACTAAGATATATATAAAATCCTATATATGCATATATATATATATGTCCCATATGGAGAATAATACTTCAAGCAAAGTGTAAGAAGAAACAAAAAGGGAGGGTCTTACATATAATACTGAGACAATTCTGTACTTGGAGAAACCATTTTTATGGCTCCAAATGGGTCAGATTCATTTATGTCCCAGGCAAGAACATATTCCAAGAATGAGAAACAGCAAGTTTTAGGTTTTCCCAAATTAAGAAGTGCTAACTGAAATTTAATTCTATATCTTGGAACGATATATTCTCAAAGAGAAATAGCACCATGTTCTTTTATACTACTGGGGAGGCAGATTTAGTCTTGAGCCGAGCTTTCTAAAGAAAGTAACCTTCTTGTTTGGCTACTGAAAAAAACTGAAAAATGAGCAGTGATTTTGTCACTGTATGGATTGATGTCATTAAGCAGCCATCATGTGATCCATGTGACTTATCTCCACTAAAGGGAAATAAATGCCTTCTTAAATTACAAATAGATATCTGAACTTTAGAAATATACAAAAAATTACATTTTTGAATATTGCTGCATTATATCTGTAATGATGACTGTCTGTCAAAATATCTTTACTAAAATGAAAATTACATGTTATAGTATCTTTCTCAAGTAATGTAAGCCTTGATACATCATTATACATAAACACATATTTAAAAATCCACTCACATCTTTGGTGTTTTGATAAGTTTTCCTTATTTTTTTTCACTCTTATGTAATCAAGCATAAACCATGTAAAGGATCTTTTTGATTTTGTTTGTTTGTTTGTTTGTTTGTTTGTTTGATCCTGTTTAACAGCCTATCAACATCTAAAAGTCATCTAAGGCCAGAAACGTATTTTTATTTTCAATCACAGTTATTCTTTTCATTCAAACAGGTTTTGTTGGTTATATATTTTTCATTCAAAAATGGTTTTGTTGGTAATATATTTTTTATTCAAAAAAGGTTTTATTGGCAATAGATTTTTCATTCAGAAATGGTTTTGTTGGTAATAGATTTTTCATTCAAAAATAGTTTTGTTGGTAATATATTTTTCATTCAAAAAAGATTTGTTGGTAATATATTTTTCATCCAAAAAAGGTTTTTTTGTTTATACAGTTTTCATTCAAAAAAGGTTTTGTTGGTAATATATTTTTCATTCAAAACAGGTTCTGTTGGTAATATATTTTTCATTCAAAAATAGTTTTGTTGGTAATATATTTTTCATTCAAAAAAGGCTTTGTTGGTAATATATTTTCATTCCAAAAACGTTTTGTTGGTAAATACTTTCATAGTATTTTGACCCCGGTTTGGGGGATTAACTATTTACCCATAGCTGGGACCATAACAGGTGCTACCACTCTGGGTCAGGGTAGACTTGGAAACAACAGCAATTAAGAAGTGGTTCCATGCTCCTCACAACCTCCCAATCAGAAGCCTTGCTGTCAGATTCAGTTTACGGTCATAGCCAGGACCGCTTTTTGATTTTATATAATTAAATAGAAACAGCTGCATACATTGTTTGAATAGTTTATACTTTAAAAAATATTACGGTTTTTAACTGTTGCCTGGTTTCTTACTTTTAATATATTATCTAACATTTTCTACACATTCAAACACTCAATATTGTTAAAGAAACAGTACCCAGATTATATAATTAAATTTACAAGAAAAAGATTTTCCTTTCATAGTTAATGCAAAAACAATAAAATTAGCCTATAATTCATAGCAAACTTTCAACCAGGATTAATAAATCATTTTGTGGAAGGTTGACTTTAGAAATGTTTGACTCAATGTGAAAAATATTTGTCTCATTTAAAGTCTGTCAACTTTCAACTATAAAAAATTGTGTTATTAAAGTATTTTCATTTACATTCAGATTCTTCATGATTGTTGTTATTATCATAATGTTTCAACTGTTATGCCATCTAGCTGTCTTCAGTTTGTCAGTTTAGGTAATCTTCAAAGAATTTCAAGCTGAACTCTTTATTTCAACTCTGTTTCCAATGTATCTTGAAATACTCATCCCTAGGATTGAACTCACAATTATTATATCACTAAAACCAGTGCTTTAATCAACTAGGTAAATTCGGACAGAAATTACTTTTTTTAGTGTTTCTTAGCTTTGGAAATATTACAGTACTGTACAAAAGTTTTAGGACATTTTAAACTAACGTAAATTTCTATATTTTATTGTGCAGTCTACGGATGAAACTTGGGCTACACTGAAACCATTTTCACACTTAATTATCATATGTTTTGCAGGAGTTCTGAAAGAATGTAGAAGATGACTCCAAAAATGGCCATGGAAAAGATTTTGGTGACTTCATATAAACTAAGTCTGATGTTTTGTTTTAAAACAAAAAATATCTGTAACAAAAATTTATTCTATAATGTTGCTTTCAAGAAGTCAATATGCATTATTAATATTTTTATGGCTTCCTGTAGTTTGAATAATTGCTTTAATGCATGCTGGTGGAGATCATACAAATCCTTCACTATCTTCACAGTTACTAAGTATATACCCTGTAGTTGGGATCTTACAACTCAAGATTGCTTGGATTCTTCTGAGGTAGTCTAGTCATCATTTCTGTCAACATTTAAGCTATGATTTAAGTCAGAACTCTAATCTGGTTAATCATTCACTGATTGATATGTTAATCAATCAGCCTCTTTTGTATTGCATTTTGTAATATGGATCTCCCTAATGATAAAAATCCCACTCTCATTATTATCTGGTATCTAATATCCCATAAACATCAGGATGTATTTGGTAAGGTTTAAGTTATCATCAATTTTTATCAAATTTCTTGAGCCATTCCTTTTTATGCAGCTCTAAAGTATCAAACTTTTACCCACAAAACGAAGTTTTCATTATGTAACGTGGGTCACTTTGCTTACCTGTCAAACTTTTGATAAATCCACACTTTCTAGAATGCAGCTACATTTTTGTTTCCTTGCTGAATGGGATCTTATCTCAAGCATCTACACCCAACAGCTCATACCACTTTGAGCAACTTAATGTTGCCTTTAAATTCTTTTTGTTTAAAGTTGGGTTCATCATTGAAATAATCCTATGTAGTCTATATTCTTGAAAGATACACATTGTATTGTTTATAGATACCAAATTGAACAATTCACACTCATTCATCACTTAATGTTTCACTGAACTGTTTGTTGTTTGATCAGTTTCTGTATTATTCTATGCTACAGCTTTCAAAGGCAATCATAGTTTGGTGAATTCAAAATACTTCCAATGCTTTGAGACTTACTGAAATACCACTTCTGGACATTCCAAGTTCCTTAATGATGATCCCTGGCTCATATTCTTAGCTATCTTTACTATCTTTGTTTTGGTTTCTTTGGAAATTTTCACTATGATTTCAAGCAGTGAAAGAATACAGACATTCAATGTCAGAAATTAAATCATATGTAGAAAAAAAATTAGACATGTTTTAAAAAAATGTTTACCATTTAATAGTAAAACAAAAAAGAGAACACAAAATGATCAGGTGTCCAAGGAATTTTGCATAGCTGTTTTGGAGTATCACATATTTTCTCACCTTATTCAGAACACTTACTAAAAGTATGATAAGTAAAAAATTTAATCTATAATGAGCACAATAAAAAAAATATCAACTTATAAAATGGCAATTATTAGGAATTTACAATATTTAAAAATTTTCTAGGACTTTTGCATGGCAATGTATATAATTCTATTTATTGCCATGAAAGTATTGATCTTGTTCATCATTTTTACAGTAAACTTTATACTTTGCAGTTATTACAGATACTATCCACAGGTTTTAATTACATAAGTTATTAAATATAACCATTACATCATAGATTTTACTTTATAAATGTATTTTAATGTGTACTTTCCTTAGAACATTGAACAGACAATAGTGGATATCCAGTACTCAGTTTTACAATATACATTGTATTGATTCTGATTACATATAATATTTTTTGTAAGAGAACTAATAACAAATATTATATTATGCTGGCTAATTCTTTAAGGACAAAGACAGGAAACAGAGAGAACCAAAACTTAGTCAGTATATTTTGTTGATATTAAAATATTAAATTTATTATTATTATTTCATTGGTTGTCTTAAAAACATATTCTTAAAAATAAAAGACTGCTTTTGTAGAAAAAAAAGCCTCTCAAAAATCATACTTTATAAGTGTTTGAAATGATGCTGAAATGAATGAAAGACTTCAGGTTGCTTCATGCCATTTTAAATAAAAAGTAAAATTATACAATTTATATATATTTCAGAAATTACTTTTTCTAGACTTTAAAATCTTTATTTATGTAATTCATAATGTGGAAATTTATCTCTGCAAAACTTGGGAGATAATTCTTTATACATTTTATTTGTTTAACATGTTTGTGTGTGTGTGTGTGTATATATATATATATATATTTATATATAAGATTTAATTTATTTAAAAATATTGTACATACATATATATATATATATATATATATATATATAGCATTATTAACCATTATATTTTTTCTTACTGTTTAAATAAGTACTATATATATATATATATATATATATTGTATATAAATAGCTAGTGTTTGCAAACATGAGCACTTATTTAAACTGTCTAAAAAATCTAATAGTTATCAATGGTTATTTTATTCTAACTTAATAGATCAGCTTTCATCTCATATTAGCCCAATTTTTGACCCAAGCTGTGTGAGTGAAATCAGGTAGACAAGACAGTTCAGTCATTGTGCTAATGATTGACAATCCATCTAGAGATGTATACTTGATAAAAACACTCATACCCCAGAAACCTGGAAACATGTGAAGATGTTTCAGTCTGAAAAAATTCACAGTGACTGAAAATCATAAGTTACAAAAGTTTTGCAATTAGCCACAGAAGTAGATAGCATCTTTTTTTCTCTTTCACACAATAACTACCATAGAGCAACTTTCCTACCTAGCATCAAAATGGATGATGCTAGTCTCCTAGAGGGCAACACACTGCACCTTCCTCGGCCTCACTCTCTCAGATGATCTCAAGTAGAATGACAACATTGAATCCATAGTTGCATCTACTGCTAGGAAGGTTGGGTCATTGTATCAGGCCAGGGAGTTTTTCTTGTCAGAATCTATTTTTCACTTTTATATATCTACTATTTGTTCGTGTATTCTGCTATTCATCTTGAGGTTCTTGACAAAATCCAAAGGATGATTTGCAATATAATCAATCTTGACTTGGCAGCTTGTCTTCAGTCACTTTCTCACTAACATGATATGGCTTCCTTCTGTCTTTTCTGCAAGTATTTTTATGACAACTGCTCTGATGAACTTTTTTCCATGGTACCCCAACCACATGTATTTACCAGTGCTACTAGATTGGCCTCAAGATTCCCACCTTTTTACTGTTGAAATAGTTAAATATAACCCCCTTTTCTGCTGTAACAGTTTCTTTTCTTGCACTTCCCATTTTTGGAATTCGCTTCCAATTGCTTGCCTCCTTGATAGCTACAATCACCAAAAGTTTAAATGCAACATCAATTGCCATCTTCTATCTCCTCGATTCCCATCCATCAATTATCCTCTTTGTTTTAAGTATTTAATTATTCAATGACATCATGTTATTTTTCAGGTTTACTTTTGTATGAATCTGTATTTTAAATATGAGGTGTTCTTTTACTGTTTCATTGGTGATATTATGTCTATTACAAAGTGAAATTTGTACCTCTTATTTTAACTAGTTTATATCTAAAATATAGGGGAAAATTAGAAGAGGAAGAGAAGATTTGTGTAGACTACCATTTATTAGACCTTTCTCAAACCATGACATTCAACTGGACTTTTGCTTATCATTTTAGAATGGGAGTCCTGTTCATAATATAAATCCAATGCTAAATTGATCTTTAACTTCTTAAAGAGTTATCTGTGCTTGGTTTTTATTTACAAATGTCAAGTTTAAAACTTATGCTTACACCATTACACTGTGTAATATTATAAATTGAAGAAAAGAACTTCACAGTTATCAATGGTATGTGTAAAGTTTCAAACTTGTCATTTATAAAATACAAAATCTCTTTAATAAATCAAGAATTGATTCAACACTATTTTTATTTTGCAGGTATCCACATTTTTTATTAGATTTTTGTGCTCCTGGTACATTACACTCACAAACAATTTTGGCTCATAAACAATAAGACATAAGACATAGAATTTAAACAAAGAAATATTAACAAATATATTGATAAAATATTTTAGAAAAAAAAAGAGAAATGAAATGAAATGTGAAGAGTTCAAAGTAACATTCAGTTTCTGTAGTTAAGATACTTACATGTTGGTGGGAGCAAAAGAATATGTCTGTTCATTATGAAAAGTCACCAAGAAAGAGATGGATTTATTTCTGGCCCCAACAAGATATATCAATAGGACATTTTAGAAAATGAAAAATGAGAAATGAAATGAAATATGAAGAGTTCAAAGAAACCTAAAGTTTCTGTAATTAAGGTACTTAAATGTTGGTGGAAGCAAGAAAATAATGTCTATTCATTATGAAAAGTCACCAAGAAAGAGATGGATTCTTTCAAATCTTAAACTGTCTGTAATTATCATCAGGGAGCAGTAATCCAAGATTATTATGAAGTGGACCTCTCTTCTAAAATTAAGAAAATCAATAAATTTCAATTAAACAAAATACCGTCTAATGAATGCTAATCTACAAAATTATTTCCCTTCTACATTTTCCTTTTTTTATGGGTGACCAAGTTAATTTAAATAGTGCTCTGAAATGTTTCTATTTCTTATTTGTCAATAGAATATTTTAGAATTATCACTCAAGTAGAAAATATTTTCTCAATTTCTACACAGTTTTCCCTTTAGATCTTTCAGGTTAGCCAATTCTTTTAACAAATCTTTTGGAAGAAAGTGTTTAAAGTGAATGCTTTTCTT
This sequence comes from Ascarosepion bandense, assembly GCA_037127315.1. Taxonomy (NCBI): domain Eukaryota; kingdom Metazoa; phylum Mollusca; class Cephalopoda; order Sepiida; family Sepiidae; genus Ascarosepion; species Ascarosepion bandense. The sequence goes on from JBBBDQ010000484.1 coordinate 2,169,072, forward strand.
AGATTTTTGGCAAAGTGCCCAAATCGGTATGCAAACAAAGAATATCAACCAATTTTATGGCTACTTCTATTTCTTTGCAGCACTATCAATAGATTCCATCGCTATCAATCTTTACTCTTGAGGATTTTTTATTTATTTCACTTCTTTTGTTTTACCCAGGCAGCTGCTCATGATAGATAACATCTTGAATAAAGAAAATGGATTTAGATTATCCTAACAGTCTAAAATTTATAATCTCTGCCACTTTGAAAATCTGACACTTTACTGCACAGTATTGTTTCTGCTTCTAGCTCAGCAGTTTGTGCTTATGCATTTAGAATGTATTTTATTAAACACTTATTTCAGGCACAATAGACTCTCTATCAGTCAGTTAAATGCAATGCATGAGACACACTTGGGTGATCATGTCTCAAAAGAGATAGATTGGGCCAAAGATTTTCCTGCAGTAGGTTGCCATTACTTTCTGTGGTAGACTGGTTGCCAACCAAGGCTGAAAAAACCCAATCTGTTCTGTTATTTAACCCATAGCCAGAGGGAGAAATGATGGATTAATACCTTTCCTAAAGGTATTTGCATGTAAGCAAATGCAACAAATTCAACTGGAATTCCAACTTGGCTCCCCAAATTCTCATTCCAAGCTAATATCCACTGCATCACAATACACATCCATATAGATCTGTATAGAGATCAAGAATGAGAGCTGCATTTTGTCATTCAGGCACTCTTTTTCTTTCAAGCAAATATGTCATGATTGTTATCAAGTAACTCATTTCAAAGATTCAAGAAATTATTTTTTTTTACTTTTGTTCAAGATTCATATCATCATTTTTTTGGTTTTTCTGTCTTTTTTTACCTAATTACTTAGAAAGTTTGTTTCTTCCAAACAATGATGAACAAAGTACACACTAGTGGGAACAGTTTTCTATTAAAAACACTTTTGGGGGTAAAGTAAAGTGTTACTTCTTGTAGAATCAAATGCTTATGTTTGTGACAAGTAATTATATGAAATTTATCCATAAATATATGCATTTATTTTCATAAGTACATCTATATGGACATTGGCATTTGTTTGTTCATGTATGTATGTTTAACATAACTAATTATACAGTACTTATTTCAATTAACTCCATTACTTAGAACAATCACTATACTACTTATGTAAATGTAAAATCAGTCTTATTTAGCAATACTAAAAGTGACAGATAGCTATAAAAAAGCACTGGTAATTATCTATGACTATTTCATTTGAATAATGCACTAACTATTGTTTGTGTCACATGGCAAAAGTTTTAAGTAAAATAATGCACTAAAATAAGTAAGAAAGTAGTCATTTCAAGTATTTTCAGTGTATAATACTCATATATTTATACTTTTTTCTTGATGGAATTAGGATCCAATTAAATTATGTGTTTATCTGCTGGTCTAATATGTTTTTCAAGCCACCAATTGTGACAATTTTCCATGTTTATTATAGCTTTAAGTTCTTGTAACACATCACTCAATAAATCCCAAGCCTAACTAATAAAACAACTTTAAGGTAAAATTCACCCTTATTCATTAACATGATCTTTTTTTAGAGTGATTTACTGATTCCAAAGCTTCTCTAACAATTCAATGGCTTTTTTGTAGAACGATTTGTCCTTGGCCTCAAAATACACCTCAGTATCCAATATCACTTCTTCACTGGAGCTAAATCTCTTTCCCTGGAGCATTCTTTTGGGGTCTACAAACAGCTAGTAGTTGCTGGGTGCCAGATCTAGAGAATAGGGTAGATGCAGAAGCAATTCGAAGTGCAATTCATGTAGTTTTGCAATTGTTGCGATCGACTTGTGACACAGTGTGTTGTCTTAGCAAAAGATCACTTTTTCTTCTTCATTTGTAGCTGCTTTTTGGTGATTTCTTCCTTCAAATGCACCAATATATATAATATTTGCTATTGATCTTTCTGAAGGTAATCAATGAACAAAATCTGTTGCACATTCCAAAATACGGAGGGCAAAACCTTGTTTGCGGATGTTTGCATTTTGGTTGCTTTGGACAGCTTTTACCTGCTGCTGTTCACTCAGCTGACTGCCAATTTGACTCCAGAGTAAAGTGGTGGATTCATGTTTCATCCACTGTCATATATTTATGCAAAAACTCTTTCTTGTTGCATTAAAATGCTCTGAATTGTCTACATATTGTTCTTTTTGACTGACTGTGAGCAAACGCGGTACCCACTTTGAATACAGCTTTCTCATTGACAAATGTTCATGCAAAATGGTGTATATACTGCCTTCTGATATGCTCAACTCCTTTGCTATCTCATGCAACTTCAATTTACGTTTGGTCAGATTTTTGAGTGTTTTTTCCAGAACAACTTCAGATTTTAGACAACCTAAGCATTCAGCATCATTTGTGTCTGTACAACTGCATTTAAAGTCAGCATACCCCCTCCCCCTGAAGTGTTGTTTCCAATGAAGCAGAGTCTGAATAACACTTATCAAGCAATTGTTTTGCTTGAACAGTATTTTTGTTTCCCATCAGAAAGCAATGCTTTATCAACACGCAAAATTCAGATTTTTCCATTGTTTTAAAAATTTGAAACAGTAGCTTCACTTAAATAATTGTAATTTTTAAACTAATTTGACCTCATCCAGTCATTCCTCTCTAACCTCACATTGAAGGTGGTATTAAATGGGCATGCCTCCCAAAACTACCATACGAACGTGGGCGTCCCTCAAGGTTTTATCCTAGGTCCCACACTCTTTCTGATCTACATTAATGATCTCCCCGATGCCATTAGATCCCAAGTTGGCATGTATGCCGATGACACAACAATCTACTCTCACACTGATCAAAAACCAGGTGTGGGCGACAAAGTGAACCTCGCTGCCGTACTTGAAAAGGACCTCCAATCCATAGTGGCCTGGAGTAGGAAATGGCTAGTAAATTTCAATGCTTCTAAAACGAAGCTGTTATCAACTAACCACCATAGACAATCGCATCTACCTTACATTAGCATGGGACAGGCTAGCATCCCAGAGAGTAAAATACTACGCCTCCTTGGCCTTACACTTTTGGCAGACCTCAAATGGAATAACTATATCGAATCCATTGCCAAATCTGCCACTATGAAAGTCGGCTCTCTGTGCAGGGCCCAAAATTTTTTCCCACCTGAATCTATTCTGCACATATACAAATCTACCATCCGCCTGTGTATTGAATATTGCTGCCATATCTGGTCGGGTGTCTCTGCTGCTCTCCTTGGGCTTTTTGACAAAATACAAAGGAGGATCTGTAATGTGGTTGATACTGACTTGGCAGACCGGCTGCAACCACTCTCTCACTGGCGTGATGTGGCTTCCCTGTGCCTCTTCTACAAGTACTTTCATGGCTACTGCTCCGATGAACTTAGAGCACTGGTGCCGCCTAAGCAGGAATTTACACGAGATACTAGATTAGCAACTAGGTCCCACCCTTTTACAGTTAAAGAGATAAGATGTAACCGTAAATTCTACTCCAACAGCTTCTTTTCTCATGCTTCCCACCTGTGGAACTCCCTTCCACAAGTCTGCTTTCCTGACAGCTACAATCTCCAGGTGTTTAAATGAAGGGTCAATAGACACCTCCTATCAATCTAACTCCCAGTTATTCTCAGAACACTCTCATCTACCCACCCCTCATTCTCAGTATCCTTACCCGCCTATCACCCACCCTCTGACATTTCCTATATTTAACCATTCTCGGTATCCCTACCCGCCTATCACCCACCCTCTGACATTGCCTATATTTAATCATTCTTTCTCCACTCTATGTAGCTCCCTGTGCAGTAGTGGCAGTGACATGCCTTGCTCGGGGTGAAACGCTTATAAAAAAAAAATAATCCGATTAAACCCAAATTTTATCACATGCCATTTGAGGGTTAGTATGTTATTAAAATCATATGGATTTTTTATTAGTGGTTCCCATCTATATATCAGGCCTGGGACTTATTGTGTGATGTGTTACAATATAATGTTTTCATGACCCAACAATCCTTAAATGTAAGAGATGACATACAAAAAGGCACAGTGATAGCTTATATCTCTAGCAGGACATGAAAACAGACCAAATCAAAGATCGATATATGATAAGTCTATTTATATAAGAAATTGTACATCTATGGGTATATGCCAGGTGTAAGAGAGATCAAATAATAGTGAATATAAAAATGTTTTAAATTAAATATTTTTTTACTCATTTCATACCAAGCAAAGCAATAAAGCCACTAAGATGCAAGGGGTTACTGAGTGTAAAAGAATATGAGAAAACAAACATTATTAAGGAGCAAGAACAATAAAAGAACAGAAATTAAGAAGACAGAAGATAACAATTGATATTGTCAAGGTTCTTCTTTGTATTTTATCAAGGATCTCTAAATACATAGCAGAAGTACCAAATCAGATTTGATCAGAATATTCAAAGCATGGATGAATGGTATACTTATTATTATTTAAGATAGATTCTGATGATAAAAATTGTCTAGCATGACACAGTGAACCAACAATAACAACTATTTTAAATTTCAATAAATATATAAAGATATTTTGGATTGATTAATACAGATACAAATATGCTTATATATACTGACTTTTCATATGTAAAAATCAACTAATGTTTTTTAGGCATATGTGTTAGTTTCAGCATAAGTATATCTCTAATCATTAGTCAATATTTATCTTAATAACACTTTCTTTTTCCTTGAGGCTTGCATACAAGATTTTCTATGTTTACGCCTTCCATGCATCCTGATTTGGAGAGTCTCTCCTGGTAATATAAGCAATTAATATTTGTTACACTGAAGCTTAATGTGAAAAAACTTTATTTTACAACAACCTTTTAATAAAAATTCAAAACTGTTTTGGTTTGAGACTTGGAAATTATGTTAAGCCTTTCTAATATCCTATATTCACCAACAGTGTTTTATAATGGCTGCCAATAGATTCTTGGCCTGACTAAGAAAGTGATAAAATAAAATTTTAATGAGTTGATGTTAGGTTATTTGGTCAGATTTTGAGAAGTGGGTAAGGCTGATTTTTTAAAATTCTTTAGGTTTCAATAAATATTTTCATGGTAGTTGTTCTAATAAGCTTCCCCTTCTTAAGTCTAGCATACTATTAGATTAGCAACTAGTTTACATTGTTTTACTATTGAAATAGCTGGAGGTAAGTTCTATTTTAATTGTTTTACTTTTCTTGCACTTCTCACCTGCAGAATTCACTTCTGGTATCTTGCTTCTCTGCCACCAACAATCCTCAAAAATTTAAATACAACATCAATCACAATCTTCTGTTTTCTTGAAACCTGTTCTTTTATTGTCATTTCTCCTCATTAAAGTCTTCTCATTTTCTTCCACTTCCAATAACCTCTTGTGTCTTCATGGTGTATCATGCTGCTTTGGATGAAATCATTAAAAAATGTTGTCATGAGGACATCTTGGTTTTATTCAATTTAATACAATTACAGTTGAACCTATGATAGCAAAATTAACATTAGATAAGAACTAGTTTTAATTTGAATCAGTAATATTTTAAAAATTTCCTCCTGTATTCTACAAATTTCTGTCTTGGCAGATATTTACAAACTCTTAATTTTATGCATTTTTCTTTTCTTTGCAAAGCCTACGATAACTTCATAACTTGACCTCCTACCAGAGTTTGTAGGGAAAACGTCACAGGAAGTAATTGATGAAAGAAAAGTAATTTGTTTGGGTAGAAAAAAAAGTAATGTTTTCATTTAAAGTAGATACTATTTTAAAAAATGTAATATTTTTATCTATTTAATATATGTTAATAAAAGATACTGACATTCAGAGAAAATTATTGCCAAATAAAACTGTTTTTATATTTACATAAGTAGTGAACTAATCATTCTAAATAACATGGTTAATGAAAATAAGTGCTGCATCATTTGAATAAAATCAGTCATAGTTTATAGTAATCAATAAATTTCTTAAAATATTATTTGAATAAGTACAAATTAAATTAAATTAGATTATTATCATCATGAAATTTAGCTCATTAAAATATTACTTATTTTATTATTATGAAATAAATACAACTTTTATTTTGTTAATTGCTAAAACACTAAAATTAAACATTCAGCATTTATTAACTAAATATTTAGTGTTACTGATGACTGGATTTTATAAAATCTTTCTCTTAAAACAATTTTTCAAGAAAATAAATTTTTCAACTTCACTTTTCAGTACTAATGTGAGTTTCCTTCCTAAATTTTTGTTAAATGTAGTGTGGAAATGCAACATCTTGATTAAATCATTATTTTCCCTTCTAGTTACATGTGCTACCCATTTTTCTGTTGTTGGAAGTCTTCTGGCAGCAACATTGATATTGGATGTGGGGGTTTTGTTATTTGATGAAATTATTTGTGAACCTGTTATGACAGTCTATATGAACTGTTGAAGACTTAATAAATTAAAATATTGTTTCCTTGATTAAAGATATTACCAAAGTGAAAATATTATTTATTTTGTATATATAATTTTGTTACCATGCTAAGGATATGACATTTTTGTAACAATGAAATCATAACATTTTTCTTTCATTACTTTTTTCCTGTGTTTGTTTTGGTTTTATAGTTTTACAATTGTCAATGGTGCTATGGCAACAAGTGTCTTTTTATCTGAAAAAGCAATAACAAGCAAATTACAGATTCAATTTGAGTTTATTGTAATTGTCATTTCCGCCTTCTTTCTAATAATGTGAAACATAACATACGTAGCTCTCAGCTATTCACCTGAGCATTTTTAATGCTGTTTCAACTGCTTATTCTTAATCAATCCAAATGTTTATTGATAATATATTATCAATATATATATATATATATATATATATATATATATATATATATATAAGAGGCACAGGGAAGCCACATCACGCCAGTGAGAGAGTGGTTGCAACCGGTCAGCCAAGTCAGTATCAACCACATTACAGATCCTCCTTTGTATTTTGTCAAGAAGCCCAAGGAGAGCAGCAGGGGCACCCGACCAGATATGGCAGCAATATTCAATACACGGGTAGATGGTAGATTTGTATATGTGCAGAATAGATTCAGGTGGGAAAAACTTCCGGGCCCTGCACAGAGAGTCGACTTTCATAGCGGCAGATTTGGCAATGGATTCAATATAGTCATTCCATTTGAGGTCCACTGAAAGTGTAAAGCCAAGGAGGCATAGTATTTTACTCTCTGGGAGGCTAGCCTGTCCCATGCTAATGGGAAGGTAGATGCAATTGTCTATGGTGGTTAGTTGATAAAAGCTTTGTTTTAGAAGCATTGAAATTTACTAGCCATTTCCTACTCCAGGCCACTACGGATTGGAGGTCCCTTTCAAGTATGGCAGTGAGGTTCACTTTGTCGTCCACACCTGGTTTTTGATCGATGCGAGAGTAGATTGTTGTGTCATCGGCATACATGCCAACTTGGGATCTAATGGCATAGGGGAGATCATTAATATAGGTCAGAAAGAGCGTGGGACCTAGGATAGAACCTTGAGGGTCACCCGCGTTCGTATGGTAGTTTTGGGAGGCATGCCCATTTAATACCACCTTCAATGTGCAGTTAGAGAGGAATGACTGGATGAGGTCAAACAGATGTCCAGTTATCCTGTAGTCCGCAGTTTGCACAAGAGGCCAGCGTGCCAGACCCTGTCAAACGCTTTGGAGATATCCAAGGCAACAGTTCGGGCTTCGCCATTCTTGTCAAGTGCCCGGTATATGTACTCGATAATGGTCGTTAGCATATCAGCAGTAGACCTGGTGAAGCGAAACCTGTACTGTTTGTCAGAGAGAAGCCTGTGGGCCGTGAGATGCTGTATCACCTCGGCGTTGATAATGGCTTCGAAAACTTTGCCAAAGATCGGAAGGAGACAAATAGGACGGTAATTGGCGGGGGTCTGAGGGTTCGCCAGAATTCTTAAATATAGGAACTACACAGGAGGACTTCCAACAGGCAGGAAAACAGGAAGCAGATAGGCAGAGGTTATAGAGTTTAGAGAGGACAGAGGAGAGTTCTGGGGCACATTAAAAAAAAAAAATATATATATATATATATATATATATATATTTTTTTAAATTTTTTTTTAATCGTGTCACCCCAAGCAAGGCATTCCACTGCCACTATAGCACAGGGGGTTATATAGAGCGATTGGGTATGGGAAATGTCAGAAGGAGGGTGGTAGACGACTTAGGATATACATAGGGAGAGAGTTGGAGAGAGTGGGTGTGAGTTAGTGTGTTAGGAGGAGTCTATTAACCTTACATTTAAACTCCTGGAGGTTGTAGCCATTGGGGAAGTGAGCAGGCGGGAAGTGCAAGGAAAGAAGCTGTTGGAATAGAAATTGCATCAGTTTCACTGTAAAAGGGTGGGACCTAGTTGCCAATCTAGTATCTTGTGCAAATTCACATCTAGGGGACACCAGTGACTTAAGTTTGTCAGAGCAGAAGCCATGAAAGCATTTATAGAAGAGGCACAGGGAAGCCATGTCACGCTGGTGAGAGAGATACTGCAGGCGGTCAGCAAGTCGGTATCAATCCCATTACAGATTCTTCGCTGTATTTTGTCAAGAACCCTGAGGAGAATTGAAGGGGCATCCGACCAAATGTGGCAGCAGTACTCAATACACAGGCAGATGGTGGATTTATATATTTGCAGGATAGATTCAGGCGGAAAGAATTTCCGGGCCCTGCACAGAGCCGACTTTCATAGCTGCGGGTTTAGCAATGGATTCGACGTAGTCATTCCACTTGAGGTCCGCTGAGAGTGTCAGGCCAAGTAGGCGTAGTGATTTACTCTCTGGGAGGCAAGCCTGTTCCATGCTAATGGGAGGGAGGTTTGGTTGTCTGTGGTGGTTAATTGACAGCAGCTTCGTTTTGGAAGAATTGAATTTTACGAGCCATTTCTTACCCCAATCCACCACGGATTGGAGGTCATTCTCAAGCTCGGCAGTGATGTTCGCCTTGTCGCCAACACCAGATTTTTGATTGAGGAAAGAGTAAACTGTGGTATCATCAGTGTACATGCCTACTTGTGATCTTATGGCGTCGGGGAGATCATTGATATAGATTAGAAAGAGTGTAAGACCTAGGATAAAGCCTTGGGGTGCACCTGCATTTGTAGGGTAGTTCTGGGAGGCATGTCCATTTAATACCACCTTCAGTATGCAGTTAGAGAGGAATGACCGGAATTAAGTCCAACAAAAGTCCAGTTATGCCATAGCTTCGCAGTTTCCATAGAAGGCCGGCATGCCATACTTTGTCGAATGCTTTAGAGATATCCAAGGTGACGGTTCGGGCTTCACCATTCTTGTCGAGAGCCTGGTATATATACACGGTGATGGTCGTTAGCATATCAGCAGTAGACCTGGTGAAGCGGAAGCCATACTGTTTGTCTGAGAGGAGCTCGTGGGCTGTGAGATGCTGAATGACCTTGGCATTGATAATGGCTTTGAACACTTTGCCGAAGATCGGAAGAAGGCTGATGGGGCGGTAATTTGCGGGGTCCGATGGTTCACCAGTGTTCTTGAATATTGGAACCACAGAAGAAGACTTCCAACAGGCAGGAAAGCAGGAGGAAATAGGCAGAGGTTGTAGAGCTTAGAAAGGATAGAGAAGAGTTCAGGGGCACAATTCTTCAAAACTATAATTGGGATTCCATCCCCACCACTCACTTTGTGAGGGTCCAGTTTTGAGATTATGCTAGAAATCAGCGAGGGCATGATGTGGATGTCATTCAATTGGGCCTCAGTTCTAGATGGGAAATCGGGTGTATGGATTCCAGACGAATCCAGAGTCAAATTGGTTGAGAATCTATGGGCAAAGCATTCAGCCTTGTCCGCTGAGGAGGTGAGGACCTCAGACTCGTTTATTAGTGGGAGTATTGAGGACTTACTCTTGCTAAGCACGCATTTTCAAAGGCGCCAGTAGTCTTTGGTAATGAACTTGGAGGATGCTATGCACTGCTTCATTCTGGCAGAAAACAGCATCTTAGCTTTGTTAAGTATCTTTTTACACTTATTATGAGCTGAGGTGAAAAGGCGCCTGTTTTGGTCTGACGCGTGGCTATGATAAAGCCGGAAGAAATGATTCCGGTGGGCAATATATATATATATATATATATATATATATATATATATATATATATATATATATGTATAAGGTATAAGGTATAAGTCTCTTTAACTTTAGAAAGAATTATTTGAAAAAGGGGAAATTTTTCTGGAAATGATCTCAATTTGAGCTTCAGTCATCTACATACAGACAAGTTTGGCTCACTTTTAAGCACACAGTTTTGTGCAAGCTAGATTAGAATGAGTCTCACAATCTTTTAAAATAAGAAAATAATTTTTGATAAACTAAAAAAAGACTACGAGATATTAACCTTTAAACAACAGGGAAAGGCTTCATAAATATGCACAGTTAAGTTAAAGGGAGATAAATACATGGCTACTAGAAGTAGTATTGCATGTGGAATAAGAATGATATACCCCCAGTGATTGAAATAAAGGGTTTGGTTTGAAATTCTTAACACCTGAAGAAGGTCAAAGCATACAATGTCTAAACATCATAAACATGGCAATAAAGATCAGGACAATAGTCCAAACAATGAAATAACTAATCTCAGAAATATACACAAACATTATTTTAAACAGTATATTTATTTTCATCTACTGGCCTGAATATTCAAGAAATTAAGGATTTGCACTTAAAAATACAATTCAGCCTTCAATGCCTTTCATGACCAAGATGGTTATGTTAGATTTAATATTTTCACTTGAAAAGAGAGACATAGGTTTGAATCCTACCTGAAAGCACATGTTTTTTGTTAATAAGATTTCTTGAATATTCTGTCTGACTTGTTCTACCAGCTTTATTTGCAGGCAAATGCACCAAGAAATGATGGAACATCATGAATCATCATTATCAGTTAGTTATTTAATCTCAAATCATGAATAATGGCTATATCATTGGAAAAAGTTAAAATCAAATCATTTGATGATGCCTGCTGTCTAACTACAATAAGTATATCAAAGATTCATCACTATTTTAAATCATATATAAATAATTAAAACAGTATTATTCAAATCAAAAGAAAATTCAACAACAGTTTTTTATAAATTATATAAGGACACATTTAAATTTAATAGCACCATTAGCATTCATGTATATTTTGTGCAAATAGTACTTTTATCTTTGTACCAGAATGCAATAACCTGATGAATGCATAAAAAATAATTATTGCATTATTTATTATCAAATACAGTTAGTAACTGCCATCCTGTATAATAGAAATTTTATAGGCTGATTCATAAAGGTAATTTCACTTTTCTGTTCTGTATATGTCTTAAGAGAAATTGTTTAGCCAGAACCCTATAAATCATGTATTGAATATATAGTTCCACTTTTCAATACTAGCCATATAAAATTTACAGATAGAAATGAGAAAATTTCAAATCTTTAGCTAATATAACTTTTAATATGCTATTTCATATTATGATTTAGTAAAATTCTGATTAACTCATTAATGCACATTGTCCTAAAAGTGGGATGGTGGCCACTAATTGGTCATAAGTAGAAACTACTAATTAATACAATATTTTTATAAACTTATAATTAATATCAAATACTTTATATGCCTTTAATTAGCAGCAAATTTATTTAGACACCTGTAATTTATTCTGGATTTTTATTTAATTTATATAATTACAGATAGGTATTAGAATATATATTTTTTAATTACCATCTTCCTTCAGGACTTAAGCGATTATGATTCTTCTCTGATTCCTTTTCTTTATTATCTGTAAATAATCATATATTCTTGGGGAAGATAATGGAGTAGCTTTCTGTTGATTTTTCCGCAGTTTGAAACTTTTAATTTTTCTTCTCTTAGACTGGTTGCCATGCAAGACTAGATAGCTTAGTCTACCCTACTGTTTAGCCCCTAACTTGGTACAGGGATAGATGAAGAACATTTATTCAAAACTACTTGGAATTTGAATTTGGCTCACTGATTTCACTTTCTGTACTGATATCTGTTATACTTCTTGCTAATCCAAAGTGGGGATTATTGGTTTAATAACAAAATTAAAAGTTTCTTCAATAAAAAGTTGTTGTAAAATCAATGAAAATTAAGACAGAAAAATATGATAAAAGTTTATGATTCAAAAGCAAGATGATTTTCTATTATTGATAAAGTTGATCATATATACAAAGTTATTTACATATTCATTATCATCACCATGCATTTTATCTTATTTGTTCTTTTTCTAATTTATTTTTTCATGAGAATTTCCATCTTTGTTTCTTTTAATAGTCTTTGTACTCTTTTATTCTTACATGACGATTTCCACATTTCCTACATTCTATTTCACTAAAAATATAACAAAGCATGTGTTAGCAATGGCTTGTCTTTCTTTTGAACACTTAGAGCTCTTAAAGCCATAAATTTAACATTAAACTAATGCTAGTTAAATTAGCAAAAATGATTTATTTGTGTATTTGATATTCTCAATTCAAAAACTAAACAACTTTCTTGATGACAAAAATCATAACTTTGCGACAATATTTATAATAAAATTTTTGATCAAAATATTAACATTTACTACAAAAAAACCCTCTATCCAAATCAACCTATTATATGAAATATATGAGAATATCAAATATCGGTTCTAGTTTAAGCTTTCTGCTCAATCCAATTTGAGAACAAGGTTAGTGAAGAATATTGATTAGAAATTTCTGGACTCTTTGCTTTTGGCCCATATGATTTAATGCTATATTAACATTCTTCTTCCTTAAGCCAAGCTACAACATTTGTTACATGGTGGCTATATTGTTTCACATTATATGAAAAACCTGCTACAAAGTAGTGTCTGTGGCATTTATTTTGCACCATGCTAATCAGAAGCAAAATGAAGATCACACACAATAAATGTTTGCAGTCTAATAATTTATCTAAGAACATAATCTTCAAAAACAAATTCTCATCAACTTAAAGAAAAAAAATATGGGGAATTTTTATTCTTCATGCCTGCAAAAAAACAGTGCATCAAAAAAACAGCTATTTCTTACTGCTGCTTCTATTTTAACTACCTTTGCTCCTCAGCAGTGCTTATTGTTTTAAAAGTAATGATTAGAATCATAATAAAATGTAAACACATGTTAAAAGTGAATTTATACATTTTTTTCTGTTCTTGAGAATTAAAAAAATTCATATTAAACACGACTTATCTTTTAGATTGTTTACTTACAACAATTATTTTATAATTGCAACATTCTAAAAACTGATACAATTTTATTAAAACTAGCACAATGCAATATTTATCATTTATCAATATGTAAAGAAATAAATATGAAAACAATTTTTCATTCATAAATTTATAAACATTTAAATTATTCAAATATGTGAACCAACTATAAGGAAATCTTTATTATTTACCATTTTATAAAATTTAAATTTCATTGGCAATTAACTGGTTTCAATAAACAATACAATGAATAAATACTGTTTAAATAAAGAATCTAATAAATAGTGTTTATTATTTTTGTTATAAATTCCCAAGAACAAAGAAAATGTATTAATTCACTTTCATATATGTTTAGGTTTTATTACAATTCAAATCTTCATTTTTTTAAAGCAATAAACATTGCCAAGGAGTGAAGGTAGTTAAAATAATACTGGTGTCCTTTTGACATAACATTTTCCTGTAGTTTAAAGATTGCCATGTCTCTTCATGACATGGACTCCCACTTGCCCGTATTTGTTGTTGCTCTCAACACTTTTCCTCTGGGTAACTCTTCCAAGCCCTACTTGGCCATCCACTTGCTCAAGCCCATCAATTAAGTCTTTCAATGACTTTCCCCCATCTCTCTTTCCCTCTATCCATCCTGGGAGTATTAGAGTTTTAAACCCTTCTTCCACATTACATATCCCAGAAACCTCAGCTATCTTTTCATATAAATTTTCTTTTTTGTTTACATTCACTCTAAAATAGGATGTTATGGAAAAATATGATTTCCCACAGGATTTTATACAAATATAATATTTTTAACAAAATAATATTTCAATATATCTTAGTAGGGTAAAAGTTATTTAATTTGTAATCATGAAGTAAATAATAGTTTAATAAATTGAAATATCAACAATAACTGTTTTATTAGACTTACAGTAATTCAAGTAATATTTTAATTCTACTCTGTGCCATGTACCTTCAGGATGTAGATGATTACGGCCTTCCACATCTTCTTGTCCCTTGTAGCTCTTAACGCTCATTCTCCTGTTACTCCTCCAAAACCCTGCTTTGCCATCCATCTGATCAAGTCTATTAAGAATGTCATATGCTGCTTTCCCATGTCTCTTCTTCCCTTTATCCATCGCATGTGGGTATCAGATTTTCCAAGCTCTCTTTTCTGTCCCAGAAACTTCTCTTTTCCTGATGTTAAGAATTAGTTTCCTTTTCTTTTCCAGCCTCTCCAAAACCTCATTTTTGTTTACATGTTCAGTCTATGGTATCCTCAGCATCCTTCTGTAGAACCACATTTTGGTTGCTTCAAGTCTATCCTTCATCCTTGAATTAACTAGTATATTAAAACATTAATCATTTCATTATCATAACTTATGACTTTTCTTCTATGATACTTGCTAGAAACTTAGTTCTTTCTCATATTACTCAGTTTATTATTTTGTTTTATGTGCCATATTTTTTTCAGAATGTAGACAATTATGGCCCTAAGCATCTTCCTATCTTTTACTCTACATTTTACAAATCTATAAAGCTACCATTTGTCTGTGTATTAAATACTGTTGTCTCATATGGTTGGATGCTCCTGCTAGTCTGCTTCCCTGATAGCTACAATCTCCAAAAATTTAAATGTAACATTGCCATCTTCTGTCTTCTTGAATCCCGTTCATCTTTTATCTTTATTGTACCCAGTCTTTTAGTGATATATATACTATATAAGGGGTGAAATAATTGAAAAAAAGAAAATTTTACCACTCTTTACCTGTTTTCTTTGTCTTTGTGGTCCTTATTCTGCTATCCATTTACTCAAACTCTCAAAGTCATTGTTTTTTCCCAGTTTCTCTTGCATTCAGTATGCTCTGTAAGTATTAAATTCTCCAAGCTTTTTCTGTCATTCAGTCAGTTAAGTGCCATATGTGATACATGCTTGGGCCGATAACATCTCGAAAGAGATATGGCAGACTGGGCAGATTATCCTGCAGTAGGTTGCCATTACTTTCTGTGGTAGACTGGTTGCTAGCCAAGGCTATAGAACCCAATTTATCCTGTTATTTAACCCATAACTGGAGGAAAGACAGATTAATACCTTTCCAAGGGTATTTGCGTGTAAGTGCATGCAGGAAATTCAACTGGAATTCGAACTTGGCTCTCTGATTTCTCGCTCCAAGCCGATATTGACTGAACCACAACGAACATCCTGCACCACAACGAGCATCTCTTTTGTCATTATATGTTCTAAAAATTTAATCTACCTTTTTCTAATTTACTATCTTGTATCTTTCATCTTTCCTATATTGCTTAATAGTTTTTTTCAGTATTCTTTTTGAAACTCCCATCTTTTTTTTTTTTTTTTATAAGCGTTTCACCCCGAGCAAGGCATGTCACTGCCACTACTGCGCAGGGGGCTATGTAGAGTGGAGAAAGGATGATTAAATATAGGAAATGTCAGAGGGTGGGTGATAGGCGGGTAAGGATACTGAGAATGAGGGTTGGGTAGATGAGAGTGTTCTGAGAATAGTTGGGAGTTAGTGTGATAGGAGGTGTCTATTGACCCTACATTTAAACACCTGGAGATTGTAACTGTCGGGAAAGCAGACTTGTGGAAGGGAGTTCCACAGGCGGGAAGTGCGAGAAAAGAAGCTGTTGGAGTAGAACTTACAGTTACATCTTATTTGTTTAACTGTAAAAGGGTGGGACCTAGTTGCTAATCTAGTATCTCGTGTAAATTCGTGCTTAGGCGGCACCAGTGATCTAAGCTCATCGGAGCAGAAGCCATGAAAGTACTTGTAGAAGAGGCACAGGGAAGCCACATCACGCCGGTGAGAGAGTGGCTGCAGCCGGTCTGCCAAGTCAGTATCAACCACATTACAGATCCTCCTTTGTATTTTGTCAAGAAGCCCAAGGAGAGCAGCAGGGGCACCCGACCAGATATGGCAGCAATATTCAATACACAGGCGGATGGTAGATTTGTATATGTGCAGAATAGATTCAGGTGGGAAAAATTTCCGGGCCCTGCATAGGGAGCCGACTTTCATAGCAGCAGATTTGGCAACGGATTCAATATAGTCATAATGTTGTTGAAAATGTTTTTTAGAAAAATTTAATTAATACTAGATTCTTATTTTAAATATTATAAATAATATCAAATTTTATTTTAGACATTATTGGGTTAAATAAATCTGGTCATAAAACACATCACTGTCATACATGACTTCTTTTGTGTGTGTGTGTGTGTGTGTGTGTGTGTGTGTGTGTATTAACTAAATTCATTCATGCAAGCTGTTTGTACCCAGTAGAGGTTAATGATTACTTGAATATCTGTTCTGCGTCAATCAGTCTTCCCTAATATTTCCAGGAATACTTGAGTTTTGTACTTTATCAAATATCTTTATGATGATTTATGAAACGTAGGTGTATTTTGAACAGTATCTTGAACAAGTGACACTATTCTTGCTCTATTTCTAGCCCAATTCACTATAAGCTCTAGTCATTAATATTGTAATTATTAGTTGTTACATCACTTATCAATCTGATTGCCCAATGAAGTTTATATTAATTTACACATGGTTTCAGCACTATGAAGTATTTCAATAATGTCATATATTTCATTTATTATTTCAGTAAGGTTTTAAATCTAAAAATCATCTAATTAAAATCTCATCTGATGTTGCTGCTTTTTTCCTTCTTATCTTGACCAGTTCTGAGCTAAGTCCCAATTTTAATACTATAGCTGTTACAACATTTTATGATTCTTTTCAAGTTTTTATATAGTGTACGTTTCTTTCCTCTGTTTTGATGGAAGAGCTCTTCAATATATTCATTCTATTTTTGTAATATCGTTCTTTTTGTATTGTAATTGTTCTGTCTTTAGATTTTATACATCCTGCTTAAGAACACATTTTCTGTTCTGTTATTTCTTTTATCTTTTTATATTCCTGCTACATTTCTATTCTGCAGTTTTTCATTAAGCCATTGTTCTTTTGTTTGCTTGTATTTATTCTTAAAGTTTTTTATCAATCTCATATATCTTACACTATTTCTTGGCATTATCTGTTCTCTATCTCTGTCTCTCTCTGATTAGGTAAAAAATTTCACTTGATCAACCACGTTTTCTTGTTTTTCTTTCCTTAAGATGTTTTCTTCTCCTTTTGCCACCAATGCTTTTCTCTAAGATATTCCACTTTCTGTTCCTAACCTGTCATGATATCTTGAGATAATTTTTTCCATTCTCATTAATTTCTTTATTGGAGGATACTTGAGATAAGTGATTATATTTAACCAACTGTTTTATTGTGGCAAAAAAAGCTCAGCAGTAAAATAATACTTTTTTTTATTTCATCAGGCATAATAGTTTTGAAATTCTGTTGTTCTTTTCTATATTGATCCCATATATCTACCCAAAATGATAATATGTGTACATATAAACTACATAAATTGATAAGGTCCATGAATATTTTTCTTACTATTCAAATGAAATCATGAGGACTAGATTGTATCAAAACTATATAATAACTGGAGCCTGGGTACAATCAACAAAGGTTCATATAAGAACATTAAAACATCCTTAGCATTCTCTGTGTATAAAAGATTTTTTTAAAAGTTGCACTGTGTAGAACTGTTCACCTACTCAGGAGATTATCATCACTGTAAAGAAAATACAAAACCCTCACATGTTAATTTGCAATGAGCATCAGAATTTGTTCAAACAGAATGCATATATTTATTGCCTTGCCTTACCCCCACATTTCAAGATTTCATTCTGTAAGAAAATGTATAAAAAAAAAACAGATAATGCATCTTACAGTTACTTTGATTGCTAAGAATGTACCAAATTAAAATAAGCTGAATTTGAATGAGAAAATTTATGTGGTGATATTAATGAAATCTGTCAAAAAATAAAATATTTATCAAGTTTAGAATCTCATTGGAGAATAAGTATTTTATTGAATGATATCTGATGTTTGATTCTAGGTAATTTGGGTGTGCTGAATACAAATTTCAACTTAGTTTGGTTTTATCAGATCCTGATTCTTGTCAACAGACTATGTGTCATTTTTCAGATTTTTCAAATTAAGACTAAAAAATTAAGTTATGTTAATTTTTTTAAAGTTTCATGAATACAAGCAGTTAAATGACAGCAAAATTACATTATAGCAATAGAAATGACTTTAAAAAAATAAATAAACATATATGAAGCTTTCATGGTGGCAAAAATCATATTTTACAAGACTAGCATATTTGCTTGTTGATGGCAAGTCCCTTTTAAAGCACCAGCAGTAATCAGCCATCATGTAGGAATCTCAGTAGTCTTGGTATTGTTCCTCTATTGTCTTGGTGAAATCTCTACCCTTCTTCATCTCTTACATCACC
The DNA here is from genome assembly GCA_037127315.1 of Ascarosepion bandense. Lineage (NCBI taxonomy): Eukaryota > Metazoa > Mollusca > Cephalopoda > Sepiida > Sepiidae > Ascarosepion > Ascarosepion bandense. Next base: position 2,187,715 of record JBBBDQ010000484.1, read on the forward strand.
TAAATTACTTGGAAATTGGTCAAGATGGCTATTTAAAAAATGTATTTTTATGCTCATATTGCAATCTAACACTTTGTAGTACCTTACAATTTTTTTTATAATTTCTTTGTAGTTATCTGCTCTATAATTGCCTAAAAGGTTTTTATCAAGTCAATGGATGAGGACTGGGCATTACATGACAGTAGGAATATTGCTGTCTGTAATTAATGTTCTTGTTTGTAGACCATTGAAAATTCTCACCTTGATTTTTTCATAACTTAAACTTGTAAATTTTGAAGATATACATTTAAAACACTCACTATTGGTATCTAAATATTTAACATATTGTTTAACAAGACTATTTTGATATGCAGAGGAGAAAATATGATTTTATCTCTGCTCATTAAAAGAGGATATATTGAGTTTTTTCAGCAACAGTAAATGATGTTTATGCTGGTCAGATTTTTCTGAAAACAAAATTCTTCCTTGGCTCTTCTGTCCCATAAGCAAAGGAAGCCGGGTTATTTAATATACCCTCCTTGTTGTCCGAGCAGAAAATTAACCATTTTTAAGTCAACACATATAATCCACACATGTTCCCTATATTTCATAAGATTTAAAACCTTTTCTGTATGTTCATATTTTCTTAATTTTGTTAGTCTCGAGCCATAAAGATTGCCATTATGCAACAACACACCTTTAAGATTTCTTTTTAAAATGTTCAAAAACAAGTACCAATCATTTGCATTGTAAGAATCAATCCCATCTTCTTTAACAAACCCAATATTTTCCAGTAATAAACTATTATCTATTGTAAAATATTTAAGTTCTTTTTTTGTCAAATGAAATACATGTATAAAATAAGCAAGTTTTTCTCCTGAAGGTAAGATTTCCACAGTCTTTTTAGGCAAATTTATAATCCTCACAAGATCACTTGACCTGGTTAAACTTTTGCAGATAGTTTTGACTTTCAAATTTGTTGGGTCAAAATCGGTATCTAACGCCTCAGTGTGTATAAAAATATTTTCAAGAATATCTTTAATTAATTCTTGAGTTAGAAGATCCTTGAATTTTTGGATAGGTATCTCATTTAAATGTAATACATATTCATTTAAATGTAATACATTTTTTTTCGTGAAGCCTGAAGGCTTGACAAAGCAAAAGTAGCAATAAGTCTCATGATTAGTAGGCTTTTGCCATACCAGATGTAGGAAAAATTATAAAAGATTAACAAAAGCAATGAGAGACTTGTTTTTAAAAGTTTTATCAAAAGTTATCACAAAAAGATTCTAGTGCTTGATAGCTTATTGCTTGATTGTTCAGCTAATTTTTAAAGGTATTTAAAGCCAATGATTTGTATAAATTTAACAAAATTTGAAATATAAACACAAAAATTGATTTAAATAGGAACTCATGATGAAATGGGTACTTAAAGTTTATGAAAGTAAAGTAGAAACATGGGTTAGTTGTTACAACATAAATTATATCTAATTAAATCAACTATAAAATTATGATGAAAAAATTACTTACTAAATTATATGCAAATTCAAAAGTACGTTGAGTGACTGACTAACTGACTGAATTGGGAAATTAACTCTGGAAATGAGTTGTTTTTATATATTTTTTTAATCATTTAACCCCTAATAGGGCAGTTTTACTGCCACTGGTGTGCAGGAGGTTACATAGGAGGAAAGTGATGAGAAAGAGAAACAAGTTATAGGGGGTGTCAGGAAGTGGGTAAGAGAAAGATGAGAATACTAGTCAGAGAGATAGGAGATGACTATTGACCTTGAATTTAAATTCTTGGAGATTGTAGCTGTCGGGGAAGCAAGTATACGGAAGGGAGTTCCACAGGTGGGAAGTGCGAGAAAAGAAGCCGAATTAGTAGAATTTGTGGTTACATTTTATTGGTGTTGAAAAAAATCAGATCATCATAGAGCAAAAACAAGTAAAAATTCATGCTCAGCACACACAAATTATATAGAACTAACTGTCAAATCTAATTCAACAGAGAAAAAACTGAAATTTGTTCCCCGGTGTTATACTAGATAACAAATGAAAATCCGTTCTGCTTTCATTGCATAATTTGCATAGACTTGAAATTAATTGTAGTATATTTAGTCATTTCTCATAAAAGTTTAAGAGAATTATTTTGTAAAATTGTGTTTAAAAAATAGGCAAGATTTGTTTGTTGACTGTATACATTTCATTTGATTTCTTTCCTATGAAAATCTGATGTCAATTTTTTATTAGTGTTTTCAGTTTTTATTTTGCATATTGATCTGATGAATTCTTCTAGAGTGATGAGGAAGACATTATGATTTGCCTGTAGCCATTATCAATCATTTGAAAATATCAAAAAATTTGATCTCTCAAGCTATTTTTTGTCCTTTTAGAGATTAGTTTATGAAATTATATTCTTTACATCCTTCTTTATTCATTGTTTTTCTTTTGCATGACATGTCCACAGAAGTTTATCATTTTGCAATTCATTCACAATAAAATACTATGAACGTTATCACACATGATATTCAGTATGAATAAGAGTAAGCTTACTAGGAAGCAACAGTATTAATTTTAAAAATTCATCTTTGAACAAAATCTGCTCAACAGGTGTTGTTTTAAGAATGGAAGAAAGTAAACTACTTTTAATTAATACTTGATTTATTGTTCTTATTATTGCTTCCTTTAGTTAAAACCTTTTTACAAAGAAACTAAAATGGATATTGTTTGTTTTTTCGTTTTTTTTTTCCATTAATGTACATAATAATTATTCAAATTCCTTTAGAATTTCATTTTTTATATCATTTAATGTTGAACTAATGTTTTCATATTTGTTGTTATATCACAATATTCCAGCTATAGTGCTTTTCAAACCTTTTTAAGGAATTTTCTAACCTGGGTGGCTTTCAGATATTTCAAATTGAAGTTTTTAGTTGACCTTTTCTTTTTTATTGCTGCTCAGTTATTGTTAGTCCTGTTTCCTCTAAGTCTGTGTCCATACTGCCCAATCCAGAGATTGAACCCAGGCTCAGAAGAAACAGAAGTATTAATAACTGAGCAGTACTGAAAAAGAAGATATCCCTAAACATGGACAGTAGTACAAGAACAATGAAGCCCCTGCAGATTAAATAAAGTGTTCAGTTTGAAATTCTCCAAAGGTTATCTTGATCAACAAACACCTGAAGTAGTCTGGAGGGTACAACAGCCAAAAAGTTGTGATTTTAACAACAGAGATGTTTTACAATTCAAGTTGAACTAATGTCCTCTTAATGTAGATAATATTGCCACAGAATTCAGGCAAAAATTAATAATCTCATACATACATACATACATACATACATACATGTCCCATGATTCTCCAGAGTTGTAGGGACTCTCCAAGTACTACAGCCAGAGTAGAAATAGTGTTTCTTTGGGCAAGATATCTTGATGGAGCCCAACCCTCTCCAAGCTGGTTTGAATTCAGAGTCTTTCATTTTCTTACTGGAATTTGAACTCTGCTCCTTGATTACTCAATCTGAGCCACCATTCGTTACTCCACCATGCCCCAATAGAGAATTAAATTCCTTCATTTTATTTTACCAGTACTACAAAATAATAATTCTGAAACAGGATGTATACTCTTTAAAGATTAAAGGCTTTCATCTATCTTAGTTCCTTTCTCTGTTGTTCTTTCTTTTCAACTTTACCTTTTCTCTTCTCTACTTATCTCTCTCTTTCACACACACACACACACACACTCTCATTCTCTTTCTCTTTAGCTTTGATCCTTCTTTGCTGTTTCTCTTACTTTCTTCTTTCCCACTCTTTTCACCCACATTTTGTCTGCTTCTTCCTTTTAATACCATTATTCATAACAGCTAATTTCACACCTTCTGCCTGTAGGTGAGTTAACTAAAAAATACTTTTTGTGGGCATATATGTATATGTGCATGTGTTCATCAATTCATTTATCTCTGTCATATATATATATATATATATATATATATATATATGCAGTTGTGGACAGAATCATTGCACCCCCTCAGCTACCCACTGAATATTTGCAAATTTTCTAAGAAAATGTGAATATTAACAAGTACTTACTGAATTTACTATAAATAGTTGATTCTGTATTTAGTTTTGAATAATTCATAAAATCTTTAGAAGTTCCAGTCTATTATATTCATAGTTACAGATTTTTTAAAAATTTATGCAGTCCAAAATTATTCATTCCCCCTTATGGAAATTATGAAATAATATTGCTCTATGCTAGTTGTAAGTTTTTTATTAATTTGACATTTAATACAAACAACATTTGAAAATAATTCTATAATATTCTAAAAGGTAACGAAGGAGACATGTGAACGCCACATGCTGTGATAACTCATAAGATGGCTGAAATTGACAAGAAGCTCTGAATGAAGATAATTGATGAGTACAAATAAGGTGATAAGTATACAACACTTTCCAGGTGTTTAAATGTTCTTAAATTGACAATTCATACCATTATCAAGAAGTACAAGTCTCATTGTATTGAGAATAAATTAAGGACTGGTAGAAAACAGAAATTATTAGAGATGTCTCAAAGACTCCTCGCTTAACAGCAAAAGGCATCAAGTTTGAATGTATCATTGAAGACAATCACTAGATGCTTTCATTGAGCAAGATTTAGAGCTTGTCGTCTAAGGAAAACTCAGTTGCTTAAAGCTAAACAATTAAAATACAGATTAGCTTATGCTAGAAGCTATCTAGAACATGAGTGTGAATATTAAAATTCTGTTTTATGCTCAGGTGAAACCAAACTAGAATTATTTAGTCACACAAACTCTTATTATGCTCAGAGAAAAGTGCATAAAGCTTACAAACAAAAAAAATATTCTCCTTAACAATAAAGCACAGTGGTGGGGGCATTCGGCTCTGGGGATGTTTTGTTCCTTCTTGAGCAGTGAGGGTGCAGGGTATCATGGATAAAGAGCAGTATTTGGCTATTCCTAAAAATAATATAAAACAAAGCTGTCTTTGGGATATCACTGAATGTTCTAACATGTCAATAACTCAAAGCACATAGTACAAATTATAAAAAAACACCTAATACCAGGAAAAAATAAAGGTATTGGTATACTCCACACAAAACCTTGGCCTAAACCCCATTGAAAATTTATGGGCATATTTGAAGAAAAAATTATTGAAAGAAGTCCTTTGAATTGAAAGGAACTAGAAGTTATTGCCAAGGAAGAATGGAGAAAAATATTTATCAATATGTGGAGTGATCTGGAAGGAACTATCAAACATTACTAAAGGCAATAATCAAGAATAAGGGTTACATAAATGGTTATTGAAGCAAGAAGGCCAATAACTTTCTCCTTTGTTAAAGTGTTTGTATTATTGTTTGACATTAAAATAAAAATTTTGTTGTGGGCATCATTGCCAATTCTTTCAAATCTATTATTTCATTATTTGTGAAAAAATGGACATGAAGTTTCCTAGAAAATTTGAAGTATTACAGCTTTATTTGTAATTATGGAAGTGGTGGAGATGAATCATTCTGCCCACAATTATATATATATATATATGTGTGTGGGGGGGGGGTAGAATTCATACAAATGTGAAATTTGTCATTTAGCTGATTGATTTTATGTATATAATTATTATTAATCAGTTTTTAGTCATAATTAAATTAGACCAGTTTAGTTGTAATAAAAAGTGCACAATACATATATATTGAAGAGCTTTTGAATATTTTATTTTGGTTCACCAATATATATTCATATATTAACATCTGAATAATAATACTATACATATGAACACACTCCTTATATGTATATTTATTAATTTATGTACTATATATATATATATATATATATATATATATATAGAGAGAGAGAGAGAGAGAAGAGGGAGGGGTGAACCAAGACATACTTGCTCAATAAAGTGTTATTTCTCCATGTTCCCACAAAACCACTTTTACCCATTTTAAGTATGGATTCTCTAAAACCTTTAAAGCTTTCATCTGGAATTTTTTAGGACTTGTTATGTGGATGTCAACAACGGGTTCTCTAATTGCTGCAAGTTACATAGTGACAGCTCTGTAGTGTGAATTTGTTTTGTCAACATAAGTCTTCAATGGGATTCAAATCAGGGTGGTTTATTAGCCAGAGCAACACAGTAAAGTCTTCTTCATGAAAGTCTTGTCCATGAAACCTGTGAAATCTGTACAGTATAGCAGGGCACATTGTCCTGCTGAAAGATGATTTTGCATTGTCAAAGACTGATGGCAGGGTGTACTGAGTCTTCAATAGTGATAGATGACAAAGGAATTCTACATGAATAATTGAACCATGTGTTTTGTAAATCTTCATATTGACACACCAGCTTGTTATTTTGATCATGTTTATCATAATGCTATTACTTCCCTAAGATATAGATTCAAATATCAGAAGAAATTAAAACTCATTGAACTAGATGAAATTTTTCAATTAATACACAATCATGTTCATATACCCAGTGGAAACATCTTTAATGATGGTTATTGATTCTCTGACTGACTTATTGCTATGCAGTCCTGTTTGCAACAAGGATTAATCAAAGGCATTATAATGCTTCTCTTTCTACATTTTAACTACACTATCTGACATTTGTGCCACAGTAACCTCTCTGTTGACTCAAACTTGATGGAAATGTCTCTGTTCACTTCTTGCTTTAATTCATCTTGGCTACTCAATTCTGTGTTGGTGATTTTTCCCTACTTTGGACTATTCTAAATAGCTACTCATGAAAACTGAATATGAGCAGTAAGGAAGCTGTTATATTTCAGAAATTCTCTTAATTAATTTTCTTAAAGTCATTCAAATATTTTTATTTTCCCATAACTATGGTATTCCAAAGCAGCAATGTGAAGTATTCAGAGCAGAATAACTTGCATATATACCTCCGATTCTAACATGCATAATTCTTATGTGACAGTAGCTGTCATTCTTGATCATAATGTTTTAGCTCAATGATATATATATATATATATATATATATATATATATTTAGAAATTTGATTAGCATTTATAAAATAAATTGACAACAAAAGTTCTATCACTATAGTAAAATATTTGTAAATATTTTCAAATTTATGTAATACTCAGATAATGGGAGAAATAAAAAAAATTTTTTAATTTACTGATGTTTATATCTTAAACAAATCAATTAAAATTTGAAAAAGTTTTTGACACAAATTTACTATTCTTTCACTATGGTGAATGCAACATGACAAAAATGACATGCAGAGACTGGTTTAAATGCTTCAAAAATAATGATTTTGATGTTAAGATAAAGAATGTTCTGGCGCATCAAAAAAGTTTGACGACAAAGTTTTGAAAGCATTACTTCATGAAGACTCATGTCAACTGCAAGCTGAACTTGCAGAATCATTAAAAGTTGATCTCACAAAAGTTTTGAATTGTTTGAAACTATTAGGAATGATTCAAAAGCAAGGACATTGAGTGCCATATAATTTGAAGCTGAGAGATATTGAACAGTGTCTTCTCACATGTGAACAGCTGCTTCAGTGATAGAAAAGGAAAGGTTTTTGCATAATCTTGTGACCAGCAATGAATAATTGATACCCTATGATAACCCTAAGCATAGAAGATTGTGGAGTAAGCATGGCCATGCATCAATATTGGCGGCAAAGCCAAATATTCATGGTTTGAAGCTTCTGCTTTGTATTTGGTGGGTTCAGTTGGATGTAGTTTATTATAAGTTGCTCAAACTGACCAAAATCATTAACTACAACTGATGCATTTGAGCCAAGCATTAAAAAAAATGTCTGCTATACATGTAGAGACATGTAAAAGTGATTTTGCAATAATGCTAGGCCACATGTTACAAAATGGGTGCAAACGTACTTAGAAACACTTAAATGAAAAGTTCTATCCCACCTGTCATATTTATCAGAAATTGCCCTGTTTGATTATCATTTGTTTCAATTGATGGCACATGACCTGGCTGAGCAGCACTTTCATTATTTTGAAGATGTCAAAAAATGTCATTAGCCTCAAAAGCAGTATTGTTTTTCCATCATGGAATTCAAATGTTGCTGTTGTGGATTTTGGATTAGGAACTGCACAAAATAATAAACAGCAAAAACAGACATGGAGATAGAAAAAGTAGGTTATATTGAACATAATATACAAACTGGAATGGGGGTAAGTCCTTTCAGAAATACTATTAGTAAAAATAAATATATACAAGTCTTGAAGTGAAATAGTATGTCCGGGTAACTTATTCTAGCTGAGTGGAGCTCAGAGCTAGTCTGGTCTCTGGGTAACTTTGGTATCTGTCGAAACTCTTCAATAACTGTAACGGATCTCTATGATTACTCTCCACTGTAAACTGCAACTACAACTGTGATTCCAGCTTGCTGTTTTCTCTATGGCAGGATTATATATACACTCAGCTGAGTCCATTATCATATACAAAAAAGGGAGATCCCACAACAGTTGTCAAAAAGTAAAAAGTAGTGGCTAGCAATGAACAATACAGTCAATGACATGTTTCTTACTAATCTTTGTAAATAAAAGATTATTTTTCATGAAAAATCAGTAAGACTTTATTCAAGGTTCTCATACAATGAACTGTAAATGTCATGGCTTAGATACATGAACAACAATTTGGCTGGGTTTTCTACATCTGTTGCAAGCTTTCATATGATTTATGAATAGTGTACAGGAGAGGTTTTATTTACTATACTGGCTGGAGGAGATGACTGGGCAGCCAGCAGAAACTCCAAATCTGATTGCCTCTTTTCCTTTGCTTCTTTTGTTATGGCTTACTTTGTTGAGGAAAATTGTTTAATAGATCTTAAGTTTCAATGCCATTCTCTTAACTGACTCTCTTGCTCCACTGCAGGTGATTCGACCCACACCCACATGAGATGAAGATCCTTTTTCAAGGAGTCTTTGTGCTTCTTCAGTTAAAATTCACTTCTTCACTAGTTCCTGACTGGTTCCCAAAATAAGAGGGTTTTTAGAAGGCAACAATATTTACTATGGGACTAGCTCATCATAGTTGAAAATTTTGTGTCAGCTTCAACATTTGTGTTTCTAGCCAAACATTTGTGTTTCTAGCACATCAGTATCTATAATGAAAGCACTTCAGTACACTCTTACAATGATACTAATGCATTGCTGATGATAGTGTTCAAGTAAGCAAAGTTGGCATTTTTGTAAACTACAAGATTTGTCACCACAGGGAAGGGTGAGCAGCATGATACCTTTATAGACTCTAAATGTTATGTCTTTGGGGAGTTTCCTGTTGTCCCAGACATTCTTGGGTTGTTTTCTAATGACTTGATTAGTCTGTACCCTGTTTTCTGTACATTCTGACACTGGTAAATATGACACTACCTAGGTAGATCCTGGAGAATTTTCAATTTTGTTAGACCAATAAAGATGAAGATCTAGTTTGATGCAAATTGAAAAAGAATAATCATTTTTGGTCTCCATGATGAATATTTATGTAGCCTTTGTAAAGCAGTATCATGATCTTGTCTTTTTAAATGTCAATATATATATATATATATATATATATATACATATGTGTGTGTGTGTGTGTGTGTGTGTGTGTGTGTGTCTGTGTGTGCCATGTGTGTGCATGTGTGTGTGTGTAAATATATATATATATATACATATATAGTCGTCTGCAGACAGTTCTGTTTCACTGTATCACAGTTCATCAGTATGGTTAAACATCTGATAAAGTGGTCATAAATAAAAAATTCCCAGCTTAATGGTAAATCCAAAAGGATCCTATTAATTTTAGATATTAACATTGATCCAGCCAGGTAGTTAAAAATACCTGTCAACCTATAGAAATGATCTGTCTCTTTCTTCTTCTCTACCCTTACTTACATTTTTTTATGCACACACACAAACAAATAATGTGAATTTATTTTACAATAATGTTTTGGTCTTGCTGACAAGATGAGTGGTTAAAAATACTTGTTGAAATGGTCACCTTAAATAAGAAAATTTGAATTTTTGTATATATATATATATATATATATATATAAGAAAAAATTAAGGCAGACACATTATTTCATGGTAAATCGGAAGTATAGGCCTATTTCAGGCAAACCATCATCAGCTTCCGTCTTTATTGTAAAGAAGATTTTACACGAATATATATATATATATATATATATATATATAGAGTACTGTGCAAAAGTATTTGGACAAGAACTATTTTATCTTTTATGAGGCATCAAAATAAAGTTTAAAATCACCCCTGTTCTAACACTTCTGCACACTACCGGTAGTGTGCAAAAGTATTAAGACAGGGGTGAAAAGGGTAAAAAGCCAAACCTTTGTAAGAATTATTCAACTAAAAAGGAAAAGGAAGGAAGGCTTTGGAATTTGAATTGGCCCCTACAAACCCTGATCTCAATCCTATTGAACATCTATGGGATATTTTGGATAAAAAAATTAATAAATTTAATGTTACTTTGCAAGACACACTTTGGGAATAAATACAAGCTGCTTGGCAGGAGATACCATTAGATACATTGAAGAAGCTTATGATGTCAATGCCTGACAGAATGAAGGCTGTGATCAAAGCAAAAGGCTATTATACTAAATATTAAATTTATTTTGTAACAAGTATTTTTTTCTTGTTAAAGCATTTGTTGAGTAAATCAAATAAAATTACTTTAATTAAATTGTTTATTTCTGTCAATATGCCTCATAAAAGATAAAATTGTTCTTGTCCTAATACTTTTGCACAGTACTGTATATATATATATATTGCTTGCTTAAAATTGGTGTGTAATGATCTTAGCTATCATCATATTATGCCAGAAATCTTTTTTATGAGTTTTTTTGAACAATTACTTATTTATCACTTATTCAAGAATTTTGAAAGATATATAGACATATTGAATTGTAAAAATATATTGGTAAATCTGTTCCAACTAGCTTTTCATAATGCTTTTTAGTCTAATCTTTTAAACCTTTTAATGAAAATGCTAAATATAAAATATTACCAGTTAAAGTAGCTATCGCATTGCTTGGTAAATTTCAACAGCTGCAATTGCTAAAATGGATAGCACATGTAATTTAAAGAGAAAATAATGACATTATCAAGATGCTGACATTTCATACTAGTTTAAATAAAAGGTTAGGAAAGAAGTTCCCATGGATTCTGGAAAGACCAATAACAATAACCAATAACAGATTTAAGAAATCTTTTTTTTGAAAAGTTTGTTTTAAGGGAGGGATTTTATAAATTTCAACTGCAAGTAGCTGCTCAGTCAATGAATGTTTCATTATAAGAAAATGGCTAATATTACCATTATTATTAGAATTCACATAGAAAAGTGTACCAATGTATTTTTTAAATCATATTGCAAGGCAATAAAACTACTAAAATGCAAGGGGTTACTGAGTGTAAGAGAATATGAAAAAACAAACATTATTAAGGAAAGAGAACAAGAATTAAGAAGACAAAAGTTAACAATTGACATTGCATTTAAATTTTTTAAGATAAAACTTGAATAGAAAGTAAGGAACCAAAAGAGAGTTCCACAAGTGGATATAAAATTAAATGTATATAAGAAAATTTAATTAAATATAAAGCAGAAAATGATTTCAAGATAAAAGAAAGTCTGTACAATCATGAAAATCTTCAAATTATTAACCATATTGGTATTTAATATGCTTTTTTTATTTTTAAAATTATAACAACTACCAATTTCAGTTAGTTGCCAAAATAAGCCATCACCTTTATTATTGAAAAGTGTCATACAAATCTTGCTTTAGTTATTATATTATAGTTTTATACAAAATTGTTCAAGTCTTTTATACTGATTTTAAAAATAAGTATTTTACTTTATTCATATGGACATTATTAAGGCCTTACTTATATGTATGTAAATTAGAATATATTTATCTACCATAGAACTAGCAATTACAATTAGCAATTTCAACAGTGAAATTATGAGACCTAGCTGCCAATCTAGTACTGTGCTTAAATTTGTGAACTCAAAGTACCAAAGAAGAAAGTTCTTCAGAACAATTACCATAAAAAATCTTCCTAGAAAAGGCACAAAGCATCTATGTTACAGTAATGGAAAAGTGACTGAAGCCAAGATGCCAGGTCAGGACCATTAACATTGCAGATTCTTTGTGGAGTGACTTCAGTATGTACTGTGCTCACAATAAGAGATATCAAAGTAGACTTTGCACTCAGTTTCATGCTAGAGCATCAGAAGAGCTAGGTTCATCAGTGCGTTGATCTGAAATGGGATCTCATAGCTACCAGGAGCATATTTAACTCTGATGCCAGTGACTATCTTCAACATGTAACTGTGTGATTAATCCAGCTGCACTTAGGATGTACATATTTGGGACAACCAGATGACAAATATATACAAGGAGAAAAAAAGCAGAGTGTCTCTCACATTCTTGTGAGAAGAAGATCCATATTGAAAGAAAGCACCTAGAACCACATACTCTTATATAGATATTTACTGACGAAATCCAGGGATGAATTAACAATAATTTACATATGAAAGATTTAGTCTTGTATTATTATTACTCTTTACAATGATAATGTTGCAAAAGAATTACTTCAGATTCTATCAGTTCAAAATTTTCTTAATATTCAATTAAAAAAACAATACAAAGTTTTAAAAATCTAAAGCTCATTTTTTTGGCTGATATCACAAATTTTTTCATGAATGATAAAACAGAATTAATTCTCTTTTCAATATTTGAAATGTTTTTGTTGATTTTAATGTTTAAATTTTTGAAAATTATTTAAATAAATCAAAATAATTGAATATTCATGTATGTAGTTTCTGAAATGCTTCTAAAATATTTTCTTTTACTCATCTCTTTCCAGAATCAGTTTGAGTTTCCTTCAGATGCAATGACTGATTTGGACTGTGACAACAAAGGCTGTATTGAGATGAAGACTCTTCCTCGGCAAGAAAGTACAGCCAGTACGGATACTTATGCCAGCTGTTTCACACACCCGCAGAGTAGTCCTTCTATCACAGGGCGGCCTAATGATGCCCCTAACCAGGCGAACATTTGTGTAAATCCTCTTGAAGAGCCCTCGTATCAGGGTCAGCTTCCATCTTATGAAGCTGTGATGCAATGTGATTTCATTAACAGCTCAGCAAATCAAGAAAACGCTAACATAAACTACCAGAAAGCTCCACCACTTGGTAGTGCTGTGTGTCAAAGTTTTAATGGCAGTGTCAATCGCCCATCCGATCAAATTGTACAAAAGATTGAGGATGGTCTGACTGCTACATGGCAACGTAATGTTTTGGTTTCATCAGGAACCACACCATCGTCATCAGTTGGAGACGTTCGACAACAAACCAGAGTGGGAAGCCACTCTGGTGGTGCCACTACAATGACTAAAACAGCTCTCAAGCGATACAAGTCTCTGTCTGGTGAAAAGCATCCACGTTTTGCTGACCCTCAGATAGAAAGGACTTACTCGTCCACAGACAATCTACATAGGTATTCAAAACCAAAGTTGAAATTTCGTAAGGCCTCATCTTTATCTAGCCGTCTACATGCTAGTCCTGCAACAGGGAAAAAACTTGCTAACTACCATCTCATTGCCCACTCAAAATCAGGTGAGTTATTGCAACACGTTTGTATATTTCTTACATCTATACACATGTACATACACACACACACACATATATACATATACACCCACATGTATGTGCATATCTCTGTTTGTGTGTGTGTGTGTATATGCACTTGAAACAACCAAATATATTTTTCAGTTTTTTTCACATTGTATGCCAATTTTGAGAGTATTTTTTTAAAATTATTGTTATTAGTAATTTTTGAATATTTAAGGTAGTATTGTTAAATTTCATAGTAATTTTCTTATACTGTTGAGAAAAAGTAATTTTAGATCTTATCTTTTGCATATATGTATTTCTAAACATTTATTTATTAAATAATTTATGTATTTGTCATGTATTAATGTTTTTGAGCTTTTCAGAACTTAAACTACATTTAAGTAAATACCTATAAAAACTGCATATAATCAAAATTAAAAATGTTTCAATGGTTTTGATTATTCTTTAGTTTTTAGTTAATGCAAATATTAGATCAGATATTTTTGTTTTGACTTCACCTAGCAAAAACATTATAAACTTATTAAAAATTACATTAAATACTTAGCAATTCCATATTTTCCCTTTCACTATCAAGTTGTAATCACAAACCATAGAAAAGAACTGATAGCTCACATCACCATTATGGAATGACATTCAACTTCAGCAATCAATTTAGTTCATAGCTTAATTAGCAATTAAAAACAATGCTTTCACTTGTAATTTATAATGCTTCATTTTCTTTCTTTTTATATTTTAACAATTTTAAATACACTCTACATAGGCTGGAATGCTACACTTCATAACTCTGCCACTTTTTTGTTTATTTCTTTTATTATTATTTTCATATCTATGCATTTGTTTAGAAGCATTTTCCCTGACTTTGTCAACATATTAAGTATTTAGCTTTTTTATGAGAGAATTAGTGATTTATCTTAATAAAAAGAATTAGATCAGAGTACTTATATTTACAGGTAGTCAGAAATATGAGATTACAATTTACAAAGTATTTTTTGAAATTTGGTTTTAAATTTGAAACTAATAGTTTTTAAAAATCTTGTTCCAGTGGAATGAAACATTTCAGTTTGTAAGTTATTCCAGGTTATTATCTTTGTATCTGTTGCTTTCTGAATACTTCTCATCTTCAAATGCTTTTTTCATCTGTTCTCAGCATCTATGAGGTGATCAGTTTTTCCAAACAAAAAAGATGGATAAAATATATATGTGGAAAAAAAAAGTAGAAATTATACAATTGTTTGCTTTCTAAATTGCATGCTGATGATTATCAGAGAATACAGTGATATAACCACAGAAGCAAAAGTGAGCAACGAGGAGAATAATAATAAAAATATAACACCATATGGCAAAATTAAAACATTTTATATTTATTACATACTTAAACTTCAGGTTTCAGGCATTTTATTTAATAACAAAGGCTTTTTGTCCTTGTTTAGTATTTTTGTTCAGAAATAATACATTGCAACTGTTGTTCCTGAAGTTTGGCTAAAAACTCATCAGAAATCAGCCTAAATGTAGAATCAATCATCAAATGATTTAAAAGACATTCCCAATGTGCTATAATGGATCACAGCATTCTGGGGAATTTTTCAAAATATTCAGATTAGTTTTTTTCACAAAACTATATCCACAAATAAATGATAAACCCATAAAAAGAAACCATCCATTTGTAATTAATTGCAACTTTTTAGAATCAATTTATAATCATTTATCTGATGGTTTTTCTTATTACAACTAAAAGTAAATTGATTTTCATTGGTTTGTAATTGAAATTTTGAAAAACTTTATTTTTAATAAAATCTTTATTTAAAGAACATTTTTATCAAATTTTCTTGGAAATCTTTCTAAAAAGTTGTATACAAACATTATATATATATATATATATATATATATATAGTAAAGTATATAATTTAATATATATAAAAGTGAACAGCATATCTAGAGCAATAACTATTATATAAGAAATAGTAAAGTTCATGATTTTTATCAAAGATTTACTTAGAGTTTCACGATTCTTCACTATTCTGTTCCCAGATAAGAATCTTACCTATTTTTATTTATTTCTATCTAAGTCTTGAAGTCCAAAGCACTGTGAAACTTTACTCTGAGTTGATCTCTAATAAGCATCATGAACTTTTAATATTTTTGATATTCAGCTCAGCTAATGAATTGAATGCTCTCGGCTGCTGGCAGTTGTTTACATTCATTAAATAACATGCTATGAAGTCTGCGTTTCTCTGATGTGTGCTTATAGCTTAGAGGTTGTGAACTCTGGCTGATGACAAATCAGTCAAGTTTCAATCCCAGCTTAAACTAAACAGTTTATCTCACAGCACTGATGAAACAGTGAAACAGGCTTCTATCTATCTATCTATCTATCTATCTATATATATATATATATATATATATATAGGAAAGGGAACTGGAATTTTCTCAAGCCAACTAGAATGTGTTCCAGAAAATGTCATTTGCTTAGATTTTGTGAGGTGAGCCAGACTGAGAACTTTTCAATATTTCCTCAAACACACACACACACACACACACACACACACACACACATATATATATATATATATATATATATAGTAAATAAATAACTAGTAGTGTTAATAAAACTATTGTTGATTTTCTCAAGAAAAGAGTGATCAGTATCACCAAACAGAAAATGCAATAGACAAGACCAATAAAAACACACAAATGATTTTATATTATTACTATAAGTTTCATACCACAAAACCATTTGTTGGACAATAAAATAAATAAAGAAGTCAATCTTATCCATCAGAAATATACTAACACAATCATACTAATCTCTAAGCACTAAAATGGCTAAGTTCATCTGAAAGTTGTAGAAGTGATTTAAATCATTTGTGTGATTGGTTGTGTGTCATGTTTGTTATATATCTTCCAATTATTCAGATACTAAGAACCTCTAATAATCTTTTGTCTGCTGTTGTTAAAACTGACATTTTTTAAAAGGAAAGTAAAAATTTATTTAATGAAATCAGATAAAGTTAACAAATAAGTTAGATAAATATCTGTAGTATATTTTCCCCTGGTTTGAAATCAATGTTTTCCTGTGTTAAAATATGTTGTAACAATTTTGTATCAGAGATTAATCAGAGGCAACACTCTGTCTATTACTGAACTAAATGAGTGCTTTTAATGTCATTACCAGTATTCAAATTAAGTCCACCTTAATTAAAATAACTAAAAGTAATTTACACTATTTTCATCATTTGGACTGTTGTCCTCATCTTTATTATGATATTCACAATGTTTTGGCTGTAGGGTACTCCAACTTTCTTCAGGATATATATATAGGCATTTCAAACTGAATCCTTTATTTCATCCACAGGGATAGATTGTTCTTATTCCACATACCATACCTTTTTTGGATATCAGTTTTAGTCAATTTCCTTTAGTAACTCAGCTCAACAAGTTTTTGTTCCCTCTGCTGTAGTCAGGTATTGAACTCACAACTCTTTTGGGATAACTCACTTTTTTGGTTTATTTTAACCAACACTTGTCCTTAGCTACAGCAGGGGGAACAAAATTTGGAGAGTTGAGTTACTAAAAGAAATTAACTGAAAGTAAGATATCTAAAAAGGCATGGCATATGAAATTAGAACAATCTATTGCCATGGACTAAATAAAGGGATCAATTTCAAATTCCAACATATAACATCTGAAGAAGGCCGATGCATACAAATGTTGTGAATATGGCAATAAATATGAGGACAACAGTCTGAATAATATAGTGTAAATAGTTTCAATACCTGATCTCAGAAATATAGACAGATGTTAACAAAAAGCAGATTAAAACTCTAATAACATTTGATCTAAAAAAATGGCAGTTATCATTGCAGAAAAGAAAACTGAATTTATATTCCAGGCAAGGTCATTGTGTTTACTTTTGCACAAGTGCCATTGAAAAAGTATAAATCCATCTCTTCTTCTTCCAGCTAGGGGCTAAGAGCAGGAGGGATTGGGATTTTGAGTTTTGACTGGGAAAAAGGACAAATCTGAATTTAATTTAGTTATGAACAGAGCTAAAAACTCTATACTTTAAAAAGAAATCCTACTTGCTATGGAAGCTACAGTAGCAACACCTGATATAATGAGACAGTGGTCCTATATTTCAAAGAATTTGATAGGATTAACATAAATAGTTACATAAAGTGTTATGTATGTAAATTTCTTCATTTAGTAATTCTTTGAACAAAAGGCTGTATGAAATTTCCAAGGGCTCTATTAATTAAATAAAATAATGGTGATACATACAGAGGGAAATGGATAAATTGTCACCATTTTATATTTTTAATTTTATGCATTGTTTCTTTTTGATTTTTGTTTCTTTTTTTGACTGCACAGCATAGTAAGGTCAGTTGGACACTGTTTGTGAGAAAAAGGGTACCATAATGCAATTCACTATGCCAGAAATTTTGAAATGGCATGCTGCACTGTTTGGAATTTGTGTCAAAAACTCCATTACAACCATTTCAGAGTGTTTCAGTGTCAATCTGAGGACAGTACAGAGAATTCAGAAGGAGGTGAATGAATCTTATGGTGATTATGAAGATGTTTGGAGTGATCACAAGTGATGGCAACATTATGTCTCCATTCATCTTCCAACAGGGCCTCAGACTCAACACAGAGGCTTACATCAAATGCCTTGAGAAGGTAGTGCTCCCCTGGGTCAAGAGGGTGACTGATGGAAGACCCTATGTCTGGCAACAGTACTCTGCACCATGCCACACAAGCAGAAGAACTCAGTCATGGCTGTCAAACAATTTCTGTGACCACATCACTCCTTACATCACCTCTAACTCCCCAGACTGCAACCTTCTTGATTATTATGTGTGGTCTGCAGTTGAGTGAAAGACCACCAAAATTCCTTGTAACACCAAAGATGAACTGAAGGTAAGGATTGTGGCAGCATTTACCAACTTAAACAAGGAGATCATCCAGAAGAGATACAGGAGATTCCAAATTCATCTGTAGGCCATGGTTAAAGCCAATGGCAATTTTATTGAATAAATTTACTTTTTAAAATTTCAAGATATTTGAGTAATTTTGGTAAATATATCTGTTAAAATGTGATGTCATTGTTATATTCATTTTTGCAAAATATAGACAATTTATCCATCAGACTCTGTATCATGAAACAAGCCCTTTTATATATTACATTTAGATCTAGGTTCATTCTCACGAAAGAGCAAGTTGAAAGTATAAGTATGCTAAAATAATAAAACTTATGTTAAAATTCTTTCTCCGATTTTTATTTTCCTTTTTAAAGATGTTTTGCATTTATAACTTGGTAAGATTACTTGTATTTTTTTTTTGTTGAACAGTTATTTAATATTACCCAAATTGCTGCATACAAATAAAAAAAAGAGACAAGAGGAAAAACTATATTTTGTTTTAGACAATGTGTTTTTTCCACTGACTTTATTGAGGCAAAAAACAAAATGAATTTATTTGAAATAAAGTATCTGTAAACAAAAGGTTGTTGGTCACTGCAAAAAAAAATGCTCATAAATATTCATAAGGTCAGCTGAAAAATAATAAACATTTCCATTGGCCTATAACTTTTTGTTTATAGATATTTTATTTTAAATAAATTCATTTCGTTTTTTTTCTCATAAAGTTTCTCTTAGGATGAAAAATGCCACCTAACATAAAATATAGTTTTCCTTTAGTCTCTTCTTTCATCATACTGTTACTCTTTTCAGATTATCTGAAAATATTTACATATAAATAAATGTATTGGTTCGACATAAGACATTTCTAGAATAATCATTTATTCAATATGTGATGTTAAATTGATTCAAAGGGAATGATTACAAAGAGAAAGAGAGGTTATGAATAAACAAACTCATAAATTCATTTATTTTTCTTTTTAAATTAAATCTATGTCCCTTTAGGCCATATGTGATCATATCTCTCCAAAGAATCTTTTTTTATTATCTGGGACTCACCATAACTTCTTGGGAAAGATAGTGGAGTGACTTCCCATTGCCTTCCCCACCATTTGAATTCTGAGTTTTCCTTCCCTTAGACTGGCTGCCACCAAAGGCAAGAAAGCCTAGCCTATCTTGCTATTTAATCCATAATTAAGGGGACCTGGATTCATTCCATTCCTATGGGTACTTGTGTGAAAGTGAGAGCTGCAGACTAGATCTAAATTTAATCTCCTCTAATTTTACTTACTTGATAATTTTACTCTACCTGCACATCTTAAATTAATCACTATTTGAAAAGTAAAGTATATATTGAAAGTAAAAAATGAGAGCAATTATTAAGGCTGACATTAGTTTTATAAACTAAATTGTATAATAAATTCTTTCTTTGCTGTCAATTTCAATCAGCCAAGAAATAAATCATAAAAATCTATTACTGCAAAACTATTACTATGAAAACATCTTTCAATGATCTTAATAGCCATTAGATTCCTTTATAGATACAAATGATATCAGTACACTTTTTTGTTACAAACATTAGTCTTATTACTAATTATTTGAATACTAATATTAATGTTATTATTAAAATAAATTAATCTATGTAAATGAGAGAAATTTGGTAATGAGTGTAGCAGGAAAACTATAACAGCAAATAGTTGTAATAGAAAGAGAAGTTAGACTAGCTAGTTATAATACCTTGTTGGATTTACTCAGGGATAGCCGTAGTAGTATTTTCTATAGGTATAGATATTTGCCAAAACATTAAAAGTGAAAAAATAAAGATGACTAGAAGAATTCAGAAGAATGCAAATGAAGGTTTTATTTTATAGAGGGAAAACATGCTAACAAAGTATAGAAATATGCTATATGTCTTCACTCTAATTCTGAAAAAGAAAGCTAGAAAATATTACCAAGGTATATTTGTACTTACAAATCCAGTATACCATAGTGCAAGTCGTTATGTTTTTCCAACATGTCAGGTAAGCATCTTCATTTTACAGTACCTATCCCAAAATTATGCATTGTCTAGACTAGGGTCTCACTAATTATGTGTCATATGAATAGCTGATTGCAATACAAACTAACTGAGGAAAAAGAAGAAAAGTTAACCCAAATTCTATTTGATCCTACAGGCAATCAAACATGTGAGAAAAATTATGTCAAGTTTGTAGCATAATGTCCTGTAGCTTGTATCTACTTGATTTCAACAGTACTTATTTTTATTCTTAGTCTATACAAATATAAAAAAAAATAAAGCTGGCTTAATATTCTCAAAAAGAAGCAAACAAAAAAATTAGATATATACTAAGTGAAAATTCTAACCTAGCATATTCAATTTAATCTTAAGCCTCTTCAGGAAAGCATCAGTTCATATACTTCTCCCTACAAACCATGGATTAAATAGCAGTATAGTGTGGGCTCTCTTACCTTGGTTGGCAGCCAGTTTAAAAGAAAGTTACTTTTCAAAATGGTAGAGTAGTCAATGGGAAAACAATCTATCTTTTTCAAGATATCATATGAATTTGCTGATAATAAAGATCTGTGGAGAGCCATTATCACTAACACTCTAAAGGGACATGTCATTAAAAAAAACTAGTACAAAGAAGAGATCGCAGAAGGAAATAAACTCATGAATTCATCATTAGCTGATATTGAAAATAATAAGATATATTAAAGGGGTTTTCTCTGTTTTTTGTAGAGTTCAAAGTTGATCTCTGGATTTCTTAAAATATTTAGAGTTAAACTTGTTGTATTTCATTACTATTGATATTTGTGATATTTGACTAGAGGAGGCTCAAAGATATGCTTTTGTATCTGGAGATGTAGAAATGTGTTGCAAAGGGTTCATATTTTTTAGTATTATGCATATATAAAATTTTTTCACTTATGAGGAAAGGATATAAAATAACAACCAATGACATAATTTCAAATTTGAATTGTTGATATCATTTTATACAGTTAGGAACTACAAAACTGCTACTTATAGCAACATGCAGATATTTGAACTGATTTTAAGATTATGCTGCAATAAATCAAATAAATTAGGATGCATTCCTAAAAAATACATTTATGGTAAAGATGTAAGGAATTGCTTTGAACTGAAATATAAGAAAAAAGTATTTAATACACTTAATTAGTGTATTTTAATGAATCAGTATTATAATATTTTCTTTTACTATAACACAACAAGACAGCACATTGCGGCACAATTTTGTCGGCACAATACTGTTTAAATACTCTAACTTTGTTAATAAATCAATTTTCACTTGTTGAGTCACTGGTTTCTAAGTAATTTTCAATTAACCTATAAGCTCATTTCAGTTCTATGGCTCATTTAGAAATTAAAATTTTTTCCACTCAGTTAATGGACTAAATATAAATTGACACTTGTTAATTACATAGTTGCTTCCTTTAAGCTCTCTGTAATCTTTTCCATCAGCCATCATGGTATATAATGAAGTTCTTTTTTTATGTGCTGTGTCTCTTTAGGTCATAGGCACTCATAACTCTCCACAACATCCTGTTTTTTGTTGCTGTAACATTTGATTCTTTACTATCACTCTTTATCCCTGCCATCCATGTACACAAATTGATTAAATAGGTTACTTGTTATTTCACTTACTTCTCTCACCTTTATTATGTCTTGTGGGTATCAAATTCTTTAAGTCCTTTTTCCTCATTAGGTGTACCAGTAATTTCAATTGTTGCTTACTTATTGTGTGTTATTTTAACAGCTATTTTTCTTAAAGTTTTCTCATTGCTCATATGCTCAATCCATAGTATTTTCAGCGTCTCTTGATAGACTTATATCTGTATCACTTCTCATCTCTTATTCATCTGTGAAGAAATTGTTCCATATAGATAATATAACATATTAAAGTTCCATACTCTTTTCTAACAAAATTTCTCTCTCTCTCTTAATACCTTGCTTAGTTTTTGGAAGGCCACATTCACTAATCTAATCTGTGATACATTTTTCATAATTTTGTTGGATTTTAATATCCCCAATATGTAGTTCAAATCTTAGATTGTCTCTTTTGCCAACAACTAGTGATGATACTTTACTACTACTAATAATAAAAATAATTTGCTACACCAGGTATGATTCTCATTGTTTCTGATATTAATTGATTGGAGATATTAACATGTACATGTTTTGCTTTGGTGAATTAAGATGGGCTTTAGTAAATATATCCCATTCTGTATCACAAAATTGCTTGTCATTTGCCTGACCTTAATTACTTGGACATATCCCCCATGGACTGATGCATTTAGCATCTTTTTTCATTAGTGGGTGTGGTAGTATGAGCATTATGCTCAGATGTTGGGAGACTTGTTTTTTGTTTAAGCTTGAAGGGTGAGGCACTGGAGAAACTTAGGGGTTGCATCTAAGTACTTTGGAATAGCCTCAATCAGATACTGAGTGAAATTGGTTATTCAACCTGGAGGTATTCCTAAATAGGCATCCACCTGCAAGATTATGTATAGTTTTTATCAAAACTTGTAAGGCATGTATCTGCTATACCCTTACAGACTGGGTATTCTGAGGAGTATATTGATCATTGTATATTTGTATCCCAGCATTTCTTTATTGGCATGCTGCCCGCTCATCTAGGAATTAATAATAATTAAGCTTTATAATAATTATATTTACTAGTGGAACACGTGGAATTTCCACGGAAAAATATTTTTAAAACTTTATATATTATTAAATTGTTTGATAATAATAATAAAAATGAAAACAATTTTTTCAAAATGTTATATTAATCGAATTTTGTTTTTTCTTCAGAGTATAATGTACTTAACAGTTATTATTTATTCCAGCAAGTAAAAGTTTAAATTATATCAGAGTTTTATTGCATTTTTTATTTTACTCTTCGGAGAAGATTTTCGGATAATGATTCCAAACGTAAAATAAAAAGAATAGATGATTTATATTCCCCAATGAGTCCTGCATTGAACTAATAAAACAAAAGTTAGCCATCAATATAAAATTTATTAAGATTTCATGGATTTACGTGGAGTGGGGTAACAGAGGTAAAAAAAATATTTTTATCAAGATTTTTAAACAATAAAAATTTAAAAAATAATTTCATTCATTTGTGAATGAGTACTGATAGTTTCATTAAAATCTGTCAATTATTTGATTTTTGCGAGAATTTCCAAATTAATGTGTTTGTCACCAAAAAAAAAGTGGGTGATGTAATCATTACATTTCCATTGTAAAACAGTCATAACGCGTATTTAGCCACTAACTCAAATCAAAACAAAACTTTCTGACAAAATTTCGAAAATGTTAAAAGGGATTAAAAAATTTTAGAAAATAATTAAAGTTACTTTAAAGGCGCCTGTGTCCACTCCATTGTAAATAGAAAAAAAACAACTAAGTAATGACCAAGGGTGTAAGAAGCCAGAAATTTTGTTTTTATGTTGCGGGATATGACAACAAACCTACCTATTTTTACTATATTGTACAGTAAACACACAGGTACACACAGCTTAAACTGCTACTGCTACGGCTCTTTTCTTTTACTCTCTCACTCTTTACTACCCTTCTGTTTGGCAAAGGTGATAGAAAAGCTGAGGAGAGTAGCGTTTAAAAAAGATAGAGGGGAAGGAAAAGCTCGTATAGAGAGAAAGCCACGTAATGGATGGACGAACTAAGTAACTAACTAACAAACTAAGGAAGGAACAAGCAGAATTATTATATGATGAATGATTATAACATATTTTATAACCAGTAAGTAATTGGGTATCAAGTTAGTAAAGGCCACTGAAGAAAACACTTAAGTGGCTATATTTTCAAATCTGTTTTGTATTGTTAGAGTATTGGGCCACCATCCACATGTGATTAGTCTGTATTCCTTGTGTTGTTCACCAATAAGAAGGAAAATTACATAGATTTGTTTCAGTACTAACAACTATCCCCTCCATTATAATAAAGGCTGTTGGGTATTTATTTGTATCTGTGATACAGCAAGACAGGCCTGTATGCTGATGATCACACACACACACACACACACACACACACATATATATATATATATGTATATATATATATATATATATATATATATATATATATGACCTAATCCAATCTTTTTTAAATAACTGCAAAATGAAGGTAGTTTTGAATGGGCATGCCTCTTCATCCTACAGCACGAATGCTGGTGTCCCACAGGGCTCTATCCTGGGCCCGACGCTCTTCCTTATTTTCATCAACGACCTCCCAGATGAGATCTGTTCCCAAGTAGGCATCTACGCAGATGACTCCACAATATACTCCCGCACCAGTAAGAAACCTGTCGTGGCGGACAGACATAATCTCGCTGCTGACCTTGAACAGGATCTACACTCTGTGGTGAATTGGGGCAAGAAGTGGCTTGTCAACTTCAATACGTCTAAGACCAAGCTGTTGTCTGTCAACCATCACAGGTAACCTCTCCTGTCTCCCATAAGCATGGACCAAGCGATTCTCCCTGAGAGCAACACACTATGCCTCCTTGGCCTTACTCTCTCCTCAGACCTCAAATGGAACCACTATATTGATTCCATAGCTAAATCTACTGCTAAGAAGGTTGGGTCACTATGCCGATCCAGGATGTTTTTTCTGCCTGAATCCATCCTGCATATATACAAGTCAACCATCCGTCCGTGCATGGAGTACTGCTGACATTTATGGTCAGGCGAACCTGCCGTTCTCCTCAGTGTTCTCGACAGGCTCCAAAGGAGAGTCTGTAATGTGATAGGTGCTGATCTGGCGGCTCGACTGCAGCCACTTCCTCACCGTCGAAATGTGGCCTCCCTTTGTCTATTCTATAAATACTTTCATGGCTTCTGCTCAGACGAACCTAAGTCACTGGTGCCTCCTCAACAGGTGTTTACTCATGCAACCAGATTGGCAACTGGGTCCCACCCATTCACAGTTAGGTTAGCCAAATGCAGACGACAATTCTACTCCTGCAGCTTCTTCTATCGCACTTCCCGCCTGTGGAACTCGCTCCCATATTCTTGCTTTCCTGACGGCTACAACCTCCAGAAATTTAAATGCAAAGTCAATACTCATCTATTAACCACTGGACTCTAGCTCTCTCCCCAACCCCATATATACTTCCCTTTCTCTCCGCCTATGTATCTGTCATCGCACCTGCATTCTCAGCTTTCTATTGCTCCTTTCTAACTAGTTTGTACTCCTCACTCTTTTCTAATTAATCTTTTTACAGTTATGTAGCCCCCAACTCATCAGTTGCATTTCTGCCTTGCTTGGGGTGAAATGATTATATATATATATATATATATATATATATATACACACACACAGACAGAAAATCTAAGCACGAGCCAATAAACTTACCTAGGTTTCACCCTACGGTTCTTCAGGGTAAACTGAAGCCAGTTTACCCTGAAGAACCATAGGGTGAAACCTAGGTAGTTCAAAAGGGGTAGGATTAAAAAAAAAAATTATTTATTTGAATTTGTCAGCACAACATAAGAAAGTGGGAAAAGCAGACACAGAGATTCATGACTCGATACTAGAAAACTTTATGTCTGTAAGAATCAAAAGTTAAAAAGTTAGAAAATAAAACTGTGTAACAGGGATAAAAGTGGGAGTGGGAAAAAGACAAAAGGAGTGGACAGGGGTAAGTTAATGGAGAAATCAAGATATAAAAAATTTCTTAGTAACCAAGGTAAATTTAAAATCTATCCTTAATAGTTATTTTATTATTTATTTTATATGCAAAAATTCCTATAACTTTATAGAAATTTTGTAATCTATTTGAAATAATAAAGTTTTTGTTTTTGACCGTTGCTGATGAAGTGAGAATTTACATCGAGCACTTCACCTTGATCAATTTTAATATTAATTGAATTAATATTAATAGAATCAGGTTTTGGGATTTTACCTATTTGCTCATCCTTTTTGGATTTAAAATAAAATAATATATATATATATATATATATATATATATATATATATATAGATAATAAATAATGTGAATTAATAAATATACATATGAGGGTGCACATGTATTGTATTATTATTTAGGTGTTAATAAAACAGTACTCAAGTATGAACAGAACTATTTTACATATTATTGAATATACATATTGTCATATGTTAATCCTAATCTACTTAACAAAAAAAAGTAATTTAATGAACACTTGCTGCCGTAGAAAAAATACTTACTTATATTTTTAGACCCTGATTAATATAGATTACTCTATATGTTTGCCCCTTTCTTTCTCTCTTTGTTCCTCACTCCCTGACTTTCCTCCTTTCTTTTTTCTTTCCCCACTGCAAATATTACTAGTAATAATTATGAATTACTTCCCTTGAATTTTTTCTGCATTCTAATATTTTTAATTTTTTTAATTTTTATGTTTAATTTTAATTTTAAATTTTAATTTTAAACTAAAATTTGAATTTTTTATCTACATGTATACTCTTGTCATTAACAAAAGCAGTAACTTTATAAGATTTAATTCGCATGAATATCAAGTGAATTCAAATCTATCAAACTGTCAGTTTGAAAAATGCACTTGATGATGCATGAAACTCCAAGCTGTACCATAATCATAGGACAATATGTATATTTATTAATATATATATATTTCCCTCCTGTCATGTTAATGGAGAGTGAGACAGTAGCGAGGCAGTGTCGGCTCAGTTCATTCTATTTTCTACCAGCTATTAAAGCTCTTGCCGCGTGTTCACTGTTTAACAATGCCTTATTATTGTATTTTTTGCAATAATTATGTCGTTGAGTAGTGAGGAATATATACATATATATATCCTCTCCATTATAATAAATACCATTGTGTATTTATATATACATTTATTTATCTGTAAATTCAGATCACATTTAGTGGGGATAGCTATTTCAACATGTCAGTTAAGAGACATGCATTGTCAACCCCAGTCAACCATAGAATGGAGAAAAATTCTTGTACCAGAAGCAAGGTTTAGAAAAAGAAGGGGTGAGAAATGTTGGTTAGGACAGGGTCAATCAAAAGAGAAATTATAGTAGTAATCTTCCTTTGGTAGCGGAAGGCAGGTGATTTGTCCATTGGGTTAAGAGTAGTAGGTACGAAAAAGCTTCAGATTCACCAAAGAGGCAAAACATATTATAAATAAATGGAAGAAGGAGATAATTAAAGAAGTTTAAATTTGCTAAGGTAATGACACATGCTAATTAATTTGTTACATTTACTAAGAAGTCCATTCTGATATTGAAACTTTAAAATCCTAATTTATCTGCTAAACATATATAATTACATTTATCACCTAGACTATTAGAAGTACGTGCCAAGCCTATTAATGCCCACTTTATCTGTGGGCTTAGGCCTTCTTCCTTCAATTCCCAGTATTTTAGGGAGAGGGCTGTCTGAAACCTTAAAATAGGGTTAGTAAAAGAGTGCCTATGCATATAAAATCTTTGTTTTTGAAGCCCCTGCTGAAATTCCAATGTACACGTTATATTTTTCCTTATTCTCTTTAGGGAGATGGTAGTTTGGTAGATCACATTTGTAGATCTACATTTACCTTATTTTCTCTGGATCTGCTATTGCAGGAGTGTATAATCCCTTTTTACTGCTGTTACATATATACATATATTTCCTTCCTATATATATATCCTGCCGAATGACACACATTTTCGTAATAAAAATTTATTGTAAATAATCAAGCCGGTAGATATAAATATATTAAACTGTTTAATTAAAAACAGAATATCTACTTAAATATGAGTATCGATCAAAAATAATGTTCAAACAAATCATATATATATATATATATAATATATTTCCTTCCTGTCATGCTTAGGGGTTTGAATGATTTTGTTTTTTTTTATGTTTTAATGTAAGATACTCAGTAGTAGATACATCAATATATGTTGCTGTGATTTTAGATGACATATCAATATAAGTATTTTGCCGTCATTTTTTACTGCATGGGCCCACTGATATATACATAAACCTATTAGGAGAATATGTACCAGTATTTTGTCAGTCCATGCAGGGGTGCATATACAATTTGATTTTGGTGCACATCGTAATGGATTTCATATGAAGCTTAACATCAGATTAGTTGAATAATCCTTTAATTGCATGCCCATTACATCCTGTCATTACACCAAAATAATGAACCATACCGTTTGGTTGCGAGGAAAGAAGATAAGTCTGAAAGCGAGAAAGTTTATTTTGATAATTATTAATTATTGTTGGACATTTATTTTTTAACAAAAAAGTAAAAATCATATTTCAGTAATTAATAAAATAATAAAATCTTTGTTAAATTTAATTTTAAAAAAATGACGTTTTATGCCTATCATTACCTCATCATAGACCATCTGATGATTGAGAGGAAAGACAGAAGAAACTGATACAATCAAGAGATGCTTTTTGGTGTGCCTTTGTGTATGTGTGCGTGTGTGAGAGAGAGAGTGTGTGTAAGTGAGAGAGAGAGAGAGAGAGAAAAAGAGCGTGTGAGTGAGAGAGAGAGAGAGAGTGAGAGAGTTGGAGGGGGGGACTCTTAGGCAGTTAACGTCTGCTTCAGTGAATCGACGTAAAGAAGGATGAAATGGCCAGGGGAGAATACAAAGAACCTGAAGAGTAAGACAGAAAGAAACAAAAGGAAGAAGAAATTGTTACGGTAAAATGACATAATTTATTTTCTTCAATATATTATTCAAATTTCATCGATAGTTATCTTTCATTCATAATTTTTTGAAAACAATAGGATAAAATAAAAAACGGCTGTTTTTTTTTTGCAAAATTTTGATTTAAAAACATTGAAATAAGTGACGATTCGTTTTTTTACTTTTATTTACACGCGATCAGTTAGTATTTTGATAAGCAGCATTTTCAAGAGCACGCTGATTATTTAAAACGTCAAAGAAAGTCTTGAACAGAAGTTTACTTATTTAATTAAATGATTATTACTATGTGAAAAAAAACCAAAGAAATTTTAACTTTGTTTTAAGTTTTATAATGTAGCGTAGACTGAGTAAAAGGTTGTGAAAGTAAAATTTGGGAAGTTGTTGAAAAAGTGTTTACAGTGTATTTTTTGACTGAGTAAATATTTTTTGACTTGTAAATATTTTTATTTTGAATCTTTTTTCATTGGAAGGTACACTTTTTTAAAATCCTGCAATCATAATTTTAATTGTGGTAAATTTTGGTTTTAGATCCAGAAGGCTTTTATCTCTTCAAATTTTTCCAAAATATCCTTATTTCCGTGCAAATGTATATGCGGAACTCCAATCAACAAACAAATATTTTAGAAACCTATCTTTTTTTATATTAACGACCAGAAAAAATCGAACTTCTTCTCGCTCTTTTTGTCACCTACAACTATCTCAATCAGAAGACATTCGCTGCTGAATCACTTTAAGCGTAGGAAGCTAATTTCGGCCTATTTACTTCCTTTACTGTAAATTACTACGCTATTTTTTTGGTACTTAATTTCAGAAGAAAGTTAACTTTCAAATGTATGAAAATAAGTGATAAGTGTAGTTGTATTTAACCTTCAAATATATGAAAATATGAATGAAAATACTTAAATAACAAAAAGAACAAAATAAGTAGTACAGTAAAGCATTTTTTAACAATAACATTGAAAATAAAACAATAATTACATCAATTGTAAAGGAAGTTAAAAAATGGAAAAAATGACATTGACAATTTAAAAAAATCCATTAGTTTCAGAAAGTTGTGTGTATTTGTGTGTTTTTTTCCCTATTTTTTTTTGTACTTAATTTCAGAAGAAAGTTAACTCTCAAATATATGAAAATAAGTGATAAGTGTACTGTTAGTTCTAAAGTAAGTTATTAAAACTAAAACAACATGAAAGGAAACTAAACCCAAGGTACATTTACACATTTATTACAGGCCAAATAGTCAACAAATATAAGACAAAAACATTTACATCAATCGTAAATATTTAGAGTTTATAAAACTCACCAAAAGGTGGTGGAATTAGTGTTCTTGTAGCTCAACTCATGTTGAAAATTTTCAACGCTACCGTTCACCTCCTTGTCCAAAGGCTCACTCTCAATCCTACACTGCCCAAGGACAGATTACCCCTTTCTGGTCCTTTTTATTTTTTTTGTCCCCACAGTACTGTAGTTTTACTTAACCTTAAAGTTAACTTTCTTAAAAAAAATCTATTTCAATGATTTGAAAGTTAACTTTCTTCTCAAATTAAGTACACGCAACTTTCTTAAATTAATTACCAACAAAAAAAAAAATGCAAAAAAACATGCAAATACACGCAACTTTCTGCTGAAATTGAGTACCGAAAAAAATAAATCATGTAATTTCTTCATAGACTTTTCATTAAAGGAAATAAATAGGCCGAAATTAGCTTCCTATGCCTAAAGTGATTCCGCAGCGAATGTCTTCTGATTGAGATAGTTGTGGGTGACAAAAAGAGCAAGAAGTTCGATTTTTTTTCTGGTCGATAACAACAAAAAAGGTATGTTTCTTCAATGTCTAATTGTTGATTGGAGTTCAGCATATAAATTTGCACGGAAATAAGGCTATTTTGGAAAAATCTGAAGGGATAAAAAGCCTTCGGGACCTAAAACCAAAATTTACCAAATTAATTATCATATCATTCTGTTTTTTCAGTGATTTAGAGTAGTTACCTATAAAAATATTAATTCATGTTAATTTCAGTTTTTTGACGCCAGTAAATATAGCTTGTTTGATCATCGCCATTGACAGCTTGGTGGTGAACTAGTGGTCTCTAAGTCAGTGATTCTTGAATAAAAATTCGCAGAATAAAATTAGTTAAGAATAACATTAACAATAGCATCATTTTAAGAGGGTGGGGTGGGGTGGGGTAAATGGCGGTAACCCCTCTTCGTGAATGACCTGGTTTGGATGGGTGCCAAGCTTTATTATACAAACAAATGAAGGGTATGTATGTACTGTCATATGTAACAACACTTATGAAGCCATAGACTAATTTAGCTTTAGCACTGAAAACGTTTGTTACAAGCAAGAAGGGAGATGAAATGTGCTTCTTTCATTACCACATTTTCTCCCAGTATTTATTTATATGGAAGAAAAAAATCCTTCAAATGACTGGGCTTCTTGCAGGTCATTTGGATTGTCAGATTGTAGGGGTGGCTTGACCATATCAGTGTCTTGTGTTTCTTTCTCAGGTTCTGTGATTTGGATGCTTTTTTTGACACTCATATGGTTCACCTTCTGAATTACAAGAGTTGGTAGTAGGGTAAGCCCATTTCTGTGTAACCACCACTTGTCAGAGCAAGAATCATACTCTGAGGACCCTGGATTCAAATGCTTTAGGTAGCCCTCATGAAGGGATCAGAGAGTGCTGTCAGTAGAATCATCACATGATGTATCAGGAGCAGGTATAGCAGGTATTTTTTCTTGTGTAGTTACAGGGCCGGCTTCATTTTCCATTGGGGCCAGATTTCTTAGACAGTATCTTGTCTCCCATGTGAATTGCGTATTCACGCATACTAGGGGTTTGCCTCTATTACCTCTACTTTAACCACAAGCGGTTCATGCTTATTCTGGTGAGCATGACGTCTCAGTAACAAACTCCTGGGTTGTGAAAGCCATAATGGTAGGTGAGTACCCATAGTGTAGAGGTAATGAGTACTTGATTAGGAGTAATAATTGAGTAATAGGACTAGTCTTTATGCCACTTGGTCACATAACCGATCTGTGGGGCCCAAATCATTGCTAGTTGGTAGGAAGTGAAATATTTATTTTTTCAACAAAAAACAAATAAATTTTTAAAAAATTAATATAATGTGATTTTATGGATTTTTTTTTACATTCTATCTCTCACTTTCAAGACAGTCCTACCCTGAAAATTATAGACCATTCCCATTTTTGTAAGGTGGCAAACTCAGAAAATCAGCAGGGGTTGAAATACTTATTTTTCCCACTGTCTCTGTGGTAACAGAAATGTGCCACTGGTTCAAATCACATCTTATGTAGAAAGTACCAGGAACATATCCAGCAGGTCGGGTCAGTTTTCTTTAGCATCCAACGTATATGGGAACAGAAAGCTCACCAGGATGCCATTATTAACACCACAATACTGAACACTACTTAACCTAGGGTTATGATGTCACTAATTAGACTCTGGAGAACTGGCAACATGTAGCTTGGTCCAATTAGTTACAGTCCTAATTTTTTCAAACTGATGGTTCTGCTTAAGTGTGACAAAGACCCCATGAGGCTGTGGAACCCAGTTATTAACAAGACACTTTACAGTCAAGTAGTGTTTCCATAATAGTGTAGAGTGTGTTAATATGATGTGAAATGGGCTCATTCATCTGTCTGAACACACCACTCACCAGTAAAACATCATATTGTACTGTTTCATGAACATTTTTATCTGTTTATGAACTCTACATAATCCAACAAATATAGTTTATTCCTGCAGGTTAATATACTATGTCACTGAAACCAAATTACACAGAATTTATTTGAAAAGCATTCTGGAGATTTCCAATTAATGGTGTGACCATGTTACCCCAACATGACCCCAATCAAGCACTTATACAATGTGTTGAAGAAAACTTTTTGAATGCAAAATCATGCAGCTACAAATATCAGTTGACAGTTTTCAAGATAGAATATCTAATTTCTTCAGAGGTTTTCTGACCACTTAAGGAATTACTGCTACATACTTCATCAAGTGAGAGATACTAGGCATCTATTCTATCACTTTTAGACTGTCAGTGTAAATACAGTAGAGACTTTAGAACCAATTCATTAATCCAATATCCTATATATCTAAGTAAATTAATATTTTATTATTTTACATGGTCGTATATGTTCTTTGACATTGTATAACCTTCATAGGTCTTTCATTCATTGATTCTGTTAACTTTTCCATGGTTTCAAATTTAACAGTAACTTAGAGCAATTGTTCCAATGATCTTTGCTCTCATGCTCATATACACTTCACAATTTAGCAATAGTTATCTAATGAATTATTTGAAAAAGCTGCAAGCCATTCTATTAAATTTGGTATAATTGGAACATTTTTCTTCACAAAGTGGACAAAAAAATCTCTTGTCCAAGAGCTTATGATAATTCTTTGCATTTATTTCAACATCATCAACTGAATGGTCCTACAGTCACAGCTTCAACTTTTAAATAAGCCATTAGATTCAGCTAATGTAGCTGTACAATTATTACTAAAAATATTGTAACAATATCAGTTTTCATATACTTCTTTACCAAGCTTACACATTTGTCTTTATGATGTTGACTTAAGTGTGGTTGTTTGGGTGCTTTGATGCATTTCGTTTATGTCCTTAATATTTTGCATCTTTTCTCTCTATTTATATTTGCAACACAAATTTCTTCAAATATTTTGTCAAATTTCAATCCATTCTTTTTCTTTTTTTTATTCTATTACCTTTTTATTTTTCTCAAATCTATTTGTGTGAATTCCTTAAAATCAGTTTTTTTCTTATCATGCTATTTTGTTCAGTTTCCCTTTTGAGTGTTCTTTGTTAATTTAAAAAAAATGTCAACATTATGTTTCCATTGCATATCTTGTTTTTCTTTTGAGGTTATGTCTTTCTAATGACCCCTAGCAATTTTTATATATATCTGAAAGTAAAAAATAAATGTCAATATCCATCATATGATATATATTTGCAATAATCCTCAAGTTGCATAATAAAATATCATACATACCAAATTAGTTACTATAAATATTTCTAAGCAAAACAGGTAAGTTTAAATTCATGTGGTATATTTATTATGAGAATATAATAATATGCTGAAAATTTTACCAGCTTTGTTTTATTAATACTTTTATTGTGAAAATATTGACTTGCACCATAAAATCTGATATAGTGTATGTGCGTATCTGTTTATTTTCATATTTAGATATTTCAAAAAGTGATTATTATTATGAGTGGAAATATCAGAATAAGTTTAATGTATAGATTTGCATATGCAGAGTAATGTAAAAATGTTTTTTTTTGTTTATTAAGTAAAAATTTAAAAAAATTTTACAAGTTTTTTCCCATTGACTTTATTGAGCAAATTATTTCCATTTTCTTTCACCATTTTATGCCATCTGTCAGGTAAATTTATAATTCCAATCAGAACATTTTATCAGCAAAAAATCTGTTGTAAATCAAAATAAATAATACAATATTTATGGTGGATGATTGAAAAATTTTAAACCTTAGCTGTAACAATTTTTGCTTGGTTACCAAACATATATATAATGTAACATTATTTTGAAGGAATATTATGCCTTTTCTCTCAAATAACTCTAGATGGACTCTTTTCCTTCATCAATTTCTGCCTTCATTTTATTCAATTGGGAGCAGTACTTCTTTGAAGCAGTTGTTTGATTTTCTAGAAAAATCTCATTTTGGAAGGTGCCTACCATGTATATATCATCAGCTCTTTTTAGTGCGATTTGCTGTGGGTTATTTTGTTTCTCACAATCCCTTGAATTCTACATTGTAGCCACATCTCATCATCTATTACAATTTGTTTAAAAGTTAAAGATTTGGATGACTTTTAAGTGGCAAATTTCACATGGAAATATAATGCAGTAGGTTATTTTTGCTTAACTTTTGTGGAAGCTACATATCAAAAGGACTAATGTGACTTAACTGCAATGTATTTTTAATGTGACATTTGGATATTTTGAGTATGTTGGCTCTCTTCACCATTGTATACTATTCATTATAGTCAGTTAATGTCTTTATCTCATTGCTATCAAATGATACATTCAACTGTTCAGCAAGAATTTCACAGCAGAATTACAAAAACTTCTTTTTACATGTTTGGCCATTGCCAATACTTTCTCCATAAACTACACAACTATTTTCTTCTGTTTAAGTCACATTTTTACCATTCTTAAAATAAAAAAACAAAATATACCAAAAATGTTGCTTATTTTCTATAAAATATAATGTTTTATAAACAATAGAAAAAGGCTCAGCATTCTAGGAAAGCTTAGCATTTAACTTGTTAATTATAATAAAACTTAATTTATATATGATATATATAATTTTAAGTGTGTGCTTTAATTATTTCTTAAAATGTTTAAATATCTTGACCAAGCATGTATTTTTCATCTAATTGCAAAAGATCAAAATTAAGATTCGGTATTTTTATCACAAATGCTTTAATTTAGGAAAAAATCTTTGAATAATTTTTAGCTTTCATAAAAATTTAGCATATTTAGTTTTGAAAGAGTTTTTACTCAAAAAAATGACATTAGTTAGTGGCTAATTATATATAATATGGTGGAGATTTAAATCCATGGTGATTTACAGTCTCTATTGAAAATTGAACCAGTAGTTCTTATTTATACAGATTCTAAAAACTTTAAAAATGCCCTTTTTCTATAATCTATTATGAATTCAAGAAGAAATGATTAATTTTTTTTAAAAACAAATGATTCAATTAGAATTAAATGGAATAATAATCAGCAGTCCAAACAAAATATTAAGTATTTTGATGCAAATAATTTAAAAGCAAGCAAGCACAAAAAAAAATCTTTGGTATGAAATATGGTAATTCTAAATCTGATCTTAAGCCAGTCATATTTAGTTTTATATCTTGATCTTGAGATAAATGTTTGTCTGATAACACTCAATAGAAAGTAATACCTCATAAGATCAAAAAAGCAGTTGTAGCTGAATTTTAATTTGTAAAACTTTGAGACCTGACCACTTGCTAATATATTATATTTTGACATTTATTATTTGAGTTTCATTATTTCAGAACTAACTTTGTAATAGAATATATCAGTAGTGAAGAGAAGAAATTAGCTAGCATAAAATTACTCTTGTATGAATAGCTGTATTCTAATTAATATTAGGTCATATAATTTTGTTGTTCTGCCAATCTTGATGGCAGGTAGATCCTTGTTTTATACAAATATAACAGTGACATTATCCATATCTAGCAGAATTTTATTTGCATCTTGATCCATCTTTATACAGAAACAAAAATGTTTCAAATTATTCACAGAAATATATAAAGAGTGTAATCATTAGATTTACTTATTCTTAAGGTGATTGAATATTATGTTTCAGGCTATTTCAAGGACCACAAAATTAAAGTATGGGTTAACTTGTACTATAGTGATTAGACTCCCATGTGTTATACTGGTAAATTCCTACGATTGGTTCAATAGGTTAAATTATAACATATTAGTAATATTATTGTTATAAGTTCATCTTGTTTTTTTCCAAAAATTATAATTGTGACCATATAAAAGTATGTTAATAATTAAATGTCACTTGTCTTTATTTATTGTATACATGTTTTATTTTTAACGAAAAATTTGATGGAAAAACATCCAATATTTAGATTAATCAATTTTAAAATCCAAATTAACTCATTAAGTTTATAACTAACAAAAGTGCTTGAAAATCTGCAAGTGGGTTAAAGCTAGAAGGTAAAAAATAATTATCAAAATTCAACAGATAGACATTTTAGCCCATAAAATCAAGCTATGTTGAGCCTGTTCAGTACCTAGATGGGTGACTTCTTAGGACTACAAGGTATTATAAGTTTGAATGTGTGGGTGGTGTAATGGATAATGACTCAGAATTGGAACTCAGCTCTCTGATTTCCATTTGTCAAAACTGGAAGTTGGAGGGCTGAATTTTAATTCCAGTCAGGTTCATTATATTCACTTACATGCAAATACCTTTGGGAAAGATATCAATTCACCTGTTCATCCCCACCAACTATGGTTTAATTAGTAGAACTTATATTAGTAAATCATTATTATCTCAAAAGATTCTAACAATCTAAAAATAATCTCTGGTTTTGCATAACTTGAAAAAGGGTGATAAGCAGTAAAAAAAAAAAATATATATATATACTGATTCAAACTCATTGAAATGTTGAAGATAAATTATTTACTCAAATTAAGATTTAGAAAGAACAATATTTATGAGAACATTAATTCAAAAGAAATTAATTTATTTACACATTTAACCAACCTGATAATTATAAA
Organism: Ascarosepion bandense; assembly: GCA_037127315.1. Lineage (NCBI taxonomy): Eukaryota > Metazoa > Mollusca > Cephalopoda > Sepiida > Sepiidae > Ascarosepion > Ascarosepion bandense. Next base: position 2,225,297 of record JBBBDQ010000484.1, read on the forward strand.
TTAGGTAATTGATTATTCAATACATTTTTGAATATATTTTTATACAATTTCTGTACTTCTTTGTTTTCAATAAATATTTTTGATAAAAGACTCAATATATTTTATATTTTAAACATATGGTTTGAACAAGTGTGTAAATAAATAATTGGATGAAATATATTGTTATATCTTTGATTAACATTTATAATTTTTTTTAATACAGTCTTGCACTTGTGTACTTATGAACATTTTAATCTACTTATTTTCTAATTGTCTTCATAATATTAGTAATGCAATCAGAATCACATCAAAATATAATTTTAGATTGAAAAGACGTAATCCATACTATATCTGATTTCAGGTAATTGAGAAAAAAATCACCTTTAATGCTTCTGATTTGTTGTAGAATTTATTTTTTCTTTTAACTCTCGTTTTCACAATAAAAGCTCATGCTTATATCTCATTCTCAGCTTTTCACTATCACATTTACTTTTTTGTGGACTGATAAATTTAATCAGAAAGAAATTAAGTCAATAATATGAATTTAAGAGGTTTCAGAAAATTGCTTCTCAGTATCTGAAAATAAACTCTGATTGTTCATCTTAATAGGTAGCAATAAACAATTTACACATGAACTTAACCTGATTATTATACCTAAAGTTTCAGTTGAGAGCAGAATTAATGAAATACTAACCAAAATCTTGAAAACTTTTTGTACTTTTTCCATTGTATTTGCTGCCTTATCAATGTAGACCATTATGATTAATTTTTGATGAGTATTTTTTCATTTTATTTTCTATTGCAACTCCCATATTGTCATTCTAGAATTATTATATAAGTATCATAGATGAAAAATAAAGAATAAGCTTTCAGTAAGATTTGAATTCCTATGCCTGATACTTTAGAAGCCAGTCTTTCTATGAAAGTGCCTTATCAATGAGACTAAAAAGAGTAATCAGCAGAGGCCATTCAAATTAAGCCATATAGCTATATATTTTTTCTTCTCACCATATGTTGCTATCGTGTTTCTTCATATTTTACACATTGTTAGATGTAATAGTCTTTGAATTTCTTAAAGGAAGCTGTATTAATTATGAATTTTTCACTAGTATTTCTTTCATTTTAATTTCTGTTACTTTTCTCCTTGATCATCATTCAACAATTATTAAGAAAGCAGAACTGATAAATAAATAAATAATAATAATCAACTGATAAAAGATTTGAGTATTTTAGATTTTGTGATATTAGCATACAAAGTCTTGAAACTAAGTAGCGATAAGCCAAGGTAAATCAAAAATCATATTTACAGCTCTAACAGCAAACCATTAAATAGTAAATTTTCATATTTTGTTAATTTATAAATTCATTTTAAATTTTGTTGAAGCATCAAAAATTGAATTAAAACAATAGTTATATCTAGGTGAGCTCTCAAGAAATGCTTGATCAATCTTATGTTGATAACTTTACAGTTATGCAGAATTTCAAATACATCATATTGGTATAATTAAAAACAATTCTCATATGAGCTAACTTACAGCTATTCTTGTTTCTGCTGATATACAGTTAATTTCTAAACTACAACTTTGAGGAAATTTCAAGCATAGCCAATTTTGGAATGGATATTAATAATTAAATGTTTTTAACTTTTGGGAATATTTTTGTCTTTTCTTAATCAGGTCTTCCTGAGAAAAATACTAGCACAGTACATGTAAAAACAGATTTATTTACATGTGGATAAGCACTTCTACCTAAGATAAGAATATCTGTGTTCTACCTACAAAGAGTTGCTTGTCAGCTCTCTGTTTAGGACCAGTGTAGTACATGTATTCTCTACCTAACTTAGTTCTTGTGACTTTTACCATATTAACGAAGCAGTAGTACACTGGTATATTTGTTATATCACTTGCTAGTGTACCTCTAGATCAAATGTTCAAATCAGGATGTTATTCTTATCTATTTTTATGTATCAACAAGCACCTGATGAATGTCTGAGGACATAAAAGCCCAAAAGTTGTGATAATAACAACAAAAATGAGGACAATAGTCTACATGTAAATAATATAAATAACACACATCTATATTTTTTTGGTTTTTCCTTTGGTTCAGGTCAGTTTCCTTATTTCCAGTCAGAATTTGAGCCTAAATTGTTCAATGATTTTGAGCGCATTTGTAAGCCATTAACAAAAAATATTTTTTGTAGATTAATAAGTTACCTGTAGCTACAATGGTGTCTATAATTATACTTAAAATTTACTATAATTATACTTAAAATTTGCACAGGAAACCATTTGTTTGAACTGAACAAGAAAAACAATAATATATAAGTTGGTCTTAATTTTAATTACATTTAATAATACTATTGTGTTATTTTTTTTAATTCAACCAGTCATTCCTACTTAAAATTATTTTAAAAAATTGTTAGTAATTCAAGGTGAGATTAAAGATACTTTTAATCTATATCACTCTCATATGACTAAAATAACAGTCTCAGTTATTAGCAAATAAAAAATAGACATAAATTGTTTTCAACCTATTGGTCTCATTTTCAAAAGCCTGCCTCATACATTTGTAGAAGTGACAATACTTGTACCAGTAAGCATTATTTTGACTATATTAAAAATATGGGTAAAATAAAATTTAATCCACTGTCATTTTTTATCAAGAAGAAAACAGGTCATCTTGTTATTCTGACAAAATAGGATAATGTATCCCATATATTTATCAATATAAGAAAGATCTGAATCTAGAAATGCATTTATTTTCAATGACTTTATTTTTTGTATTATCTAATGTCTAGATCATCTTTAAATCCAGTTTGTTTTTAAAGATCAAACTTTTCACTTCTGTATCAAATATGGGAGAGCATTCTTGAAAACAGTAATGCTTTATTACTGAAATAATCACTTATTTTTATAAAAACAAGAAGGAAACTCCCATAGTTTTTGTGTGTGTGTATGGAGAGGCTACTTTTATCATCTAGCCATTATCTAATGAATTTCTTTGTGAATACTGAGATTGTTAATTAGTTATAAATTATGTATGATACAAGGAAATTATAAATCTTAAAAAATTAATTTAGGCTAGGGATTGATAACAAAAATGTGTACATATATGCAAATATATATTTATATCTCCATTATTAATGGTGTGTGTGTGTGTGTGTGTGTGTGTGTGTGTGACTGGCGCTTGCATCCATCCATATATGTACACATAGATAGACATATGGATAGACATCAATAAAACCTTTCAATATGAACATTTACTTTGATCCATAAATAAATCCATATAAATGATAAAATCTAACAAGAACATAAGTTTTCATGATTGATTTTGTCACTGACTGAATGTTTACATTCAACAGTTTAATCTTTAAAATATTAATAATTGTGGATTCTAATGTATTCTTTTTTGTTCCATTAAAATTTTTCAATATCAATAATAATTCTCTATGGTAAGAATTTATCTTTGAAAGGAGGCAGATCTCACCATTAGGAAAGCAGGTTCTGTTTTTATTAGTAAAAATTTGGTGGCATGCATTGTGTTTTGGAATTGAAGCAGTTTTGTGTGTTTATTTGTATACATCTATTTGCCTGTATATTTTTGTTAGTATTTTTTGAGAAGCTGAATAATAAAACACATTTTAACTATTCTTTTGTAGGTAAATCATTTTCTACTCAAGACCAAACAACTTGCTTTTAAAAATCAGAAAAAAATGAAAAAAATTGAAATGAACACTAAATAGCTTTAAAATTTACTTTTTAAAATTGCTTATAAAAATCAAAACAATGATTTTACTTAAATTATTCAATATTATGGAAAAACATTTTGTATATAGATATTGTTTTAAACTTAGAATATTCTGCTTTCTGTAACAAAAATTCAGCAGCAAAATAATTTCTGAAGCTTATTTTTGCTGAAAAATTAAAAAGATTGTTTTCTGATAGTTTATGTAGTTATCTGAAAAAACAGTAAAGTGACCATCCTTGAAAAAATACCATTACTATCGAATAGTTAACTTATTTTTCACTGTTAAATTGGATTTCATTGTATTTGATCTCATCATTTGTGCAATTAATTTATTTTCTAAAAAGTCAACAGTCAATAAAAATCTCAATTTTAAACATTATTTTTTTAACTTAAATATTACAACTATCAAAAATGTTTAAATATGTCTTTTACATTATAGAAACAATTAAGTCTTTAAGAATCAAATTATTTTATAGGAAAGGACATTTTGAACTCAACATTAATATAAATTATTATTCTAATACCACACAAATTATGTTGACTTAAAGAAATTTATTTGAAATGAAATGTACTGAAAATATTGTTGTTGAATAATCAAGTATTCTTAGGTTAATTTAAAGAAATTCTTACATTGTAAATAAATATTTGTAAGAATAATAAAATCCTTACATTAATATTTCCTCTGTTCAATTCTTACCTAACAATTATATTCTATAAAGAAAAAGTAAATCAATTTTATTTCAGAACTTCAAACAAAATCATCAGAACCAAAATATCACAAGTTTACTTAATCACAGTCATAATTATAATATTGAAGGCTTATCCCATTTATAATTTTGACTATAATTTCAATTTATAAACATTGTGAAATTTCCAAAACTTATTGCAAATACGAATTTAATTTTAAATATTTCACTTTATTTCTACTTATTTAATTTCTACAGTATATTTTATATAATAGCATTGACTTTGTTTACTCCCATAAAACAATTCAGATTTTACCCTTCACTTTAAATAATTTTTTTATAATTACTTATAAAATTAGTCTGCTTCATAAATAAAAATGATGTCTGTTTGGCCGTGATAATATATAAAATGTACTTACAACCAAGTACAAGAGGAGATTATAAATAATATGAAAAGCTCTGCCATGTCACTTACATAGTATCAAATCACCCACATTCCCTCCATATTTCATTAGCAAGAAGTACATTCCACTCAAACAGCTTTTTCCTGTAATCCACTGCCCTGTAGAACAGACTCCCAAGAGGTTGTTTTTCAGATCACTACAATCTTAACATGTTAAAGTTTAGAGTTAACCATTATCTTCCCCTCTTATATCCATATAAACCCTCTACCTCAAGTGGCCCCCGTGCATTATACACTGTGAAGCTTAGTGTAAAAAAATATGTTCATACAAGAGATACCAATGTGTTTGTAGCAGAAAACCCATTTCACCACACAAAAAATGCACTGAAACACAATTTACACATAGTTAGATCCAAATTTACACATAGTTAAAGCCAAATTTACACAACTATTAGAAAACATATATCTCTAACTACACATCAATTTTCATTTAGCTAAATCATACACATACCATACTCTACTCAAAACAAATTTTAAAACAAACATACCAGAGTGCTTGCCCTTATCAACACAATTCTCTCTTGTCACAGGTGTCTACACTTATGTCCGTGTGTTTCCCTTATATAGTCTATAAGAGAAGCCAGAGAGAAAGAGAATTGACACACATGTACTAACCACAGAAGCTATAAAAGATCATGGCTGACTGCCTGTCTAATCATTAGGCTGTGAAAATGACCTCCTGAAGCACAGAAAAAGAACAGACTCCACTATTGAATCAACAAGCCCAAATAGATAGCCAAGAAACTGTCAGCCATATTAAGTAAATCCTCTTTCACACTCTCATTTTTCCTTTCATATACAGTATTCTCAAATGCTACACTGTATGACTTACCAGAGACATTTTTATATTTTGTAAATGAAAATAAATCTTTGGTCATTTCTCCAAACCAGTATCTTAATTTTGGTTTACTCCAACCAACTCTCAGATGAACTGGTGACCATACAAACAAACATGAATGTAAAAATGAAAGACATCTCATTGTCAGTTTCAGACATGTCTGTAGAACAAAACAAAGTAAGACTAAATATCATTCATTTACCTCCTTTTAACTGAAGAATCCCTTGGACCAGGTTCAACCAAGTACAAGTTTCATGGCACTTCCAAAAGATAACTTCACAGCAAAAGTAGTTTGTTTATGTAGTGAAAGCCCTACTAGAGGATATAACTACAGTGTTTAACTACATTATTGAGCAAATCCTAACCACAGACCCATATGACATTCTAAAAGCATCCATCCTAAAAAGAATTGGAATATCAGCTCATGCCCAAATATGGAAACATTTTAGGGATATAAAGATCATCAACAAATCATCATCACAGCTACTAAGACTGATGAACTTCTTAGGTATCAACTCTATTGATGAAAACTTAATATGAGGATTGTGGCTAGATAAGCTACCCAAATACACAGTCCAAATTATCACACCATTGACTGAAAAATCAGAGCTCAACATGTTAGCCAAAACGGTAGATAATATGCATGATATCCACACCCCTCACACCATCAACATTATGACAAAGTCCAAAAATTAAATGTGGACAGGCTGGAGGAAATGATAAAAAAATGGTAGTAAGTATTAACCAACTCATTCAAGAGAGACATTATTCATGACACCAATACAGGTGAGACAAGAGCAAAGCAGACATTGAAGTTTAAGCTGTGATCAAAAATATTGTTGGTGTCACTGACATCATGGAATAAACACCAAGAAATGTATACCCCATGTACATTTCTTCACAAGGACATTTACATCAAGGACATTTACAGACAGGCTAGTATCATCAAACACAAGTAACAGATCTTTCAAATGTAATCTTTTCCACATCACAGACAAAATCTCTGGCTTGCAATTTCTAGTCAACAGTGACAATGATTTAAGTGTTATTACCAGCAACACAAAAAGGAACAACCCACAAATTCTCCCTAGTAACAGTGAACAATACTATAATACACTTATGGAGAAAAATCTCTTACTCTGGATGTTCTTAGATGTTCACTACCTAAGACATTTATAAGTGCTGACATCAAAATACCAGTTTTAGGAACAATTTTTTGTACCATTATGGTCTTGTTGTTACCCTTAAAAGGCAGTATTTAGTGGACAGCTTAATGTCTCTATTCACAAAGGGTTCACCATCTATTACCCCTTCCATGGAAATTAGAACAGTACTACCTGATGACAACACCTATAGAACATTATTCAGAGATATATCCAATCCAGTAACACAATGAAAATTCAAAACATAATTCAGTGCATCAGATAATCACCACTGGACAACCAGTACATGCAGCACTATGACGGTTATCAACAGATAAACTTAAAAACACCAAATCATTCAATGGATACTGAATTTAAATATAGTCTGTTGGTCCAGTAGTCCTTGGACATTGCATTACATATGGTGCTAAAGAAAAGCATCTCAGTCTGGAGTGATTACCGAGCTCTGAATAGAATGACAACACCAGATAGATATCTCATCTCACATCTACAGGACTTTACTTTAGCATTACTACAGAAAACAGAATCCTCTGAAATAGATCTGATCCAAGCATGCAACTAAATTCTCATTAATGAGGAAGACATTGGAAAGACAGCCACAACAACACCATCTAGACAATTCAAATTTTAAAAAAATTTTTTTGGACTTAAAAGTTAAGCACAACCATTCAGTGTTTCATAGACAAAGTTTTGTGTGCACTAGATTTTGTGTATGTAGACAATGTACTTATAGCTAGTACCGACAAAAAGAACACAAGTCTCACATCTGACAAGTTTTACAATGTTTGCAAAATTATGGATTAAAAATTATTTCCAGCAAATGCATTTTTGGTGCCTCATCTTTATCTTTTCTAGGTTACAGGACAGACAACACAGGTATAATACCTTTGTCTAAGAAAGTAGATACTATATGTTCTTTATCAATGCCAAACTCTATAAGAAAATTATGAAGATTTATTGGAATATTGAACTACTACCAATGCTTCATACTGCACTGTTCACAGTTACTTACATCTCTGACATTATTGAGAAACAAACCAAGGAAAAATGTGCTGTGGACTAATGATGCAAAACTACCATTCAACAAAGCCAAAGAAGAATTACAGAATTTCACCAAATTGCAGGACATTGATCTAGAGGCAAAATTGTCAGTTGCAACAAATGCATGAGAAAATATGAAAGGCGCCATATTACAAGAATCCTTAAATAGAGAAACAACACCTATATCATTTTTCTCAATCAAATTGTCTCCTGCACAACAAAGATACAGCACTTTTAGCAGGGAACTACTCGCAATATACACTACTGTCAAACATCACAATTACGTCTAAGAAGGAAGACATTTGACAGTCTTCACAGACCACAAACTGTTCACATATTCCTTCCAAACAACAGCAGACAAATACAGTGGAGAAAATAAGTATTTCATCCCCTACTGATTTTCTGAGTTTGCCATTTTACAAAAATGGGAACGGTCTATAATTTTCAGGATAGGTCCGTCTTGAAAGTGAGAGATAGAATATAAAAACAATTCTAGAAAATCATATTATATTAATTTTTGAAAATTTATTTGTTTTTTATTGAAAAAATAAATATTTCACTCCCTACCAACCAGCAATGATTCAGGCTCTACCAACTGGTTATGTGACCAGGAGGCATATAGACTAGTCCTATTACTGAATTTATTACCCGTAATCAAGTACTCATTACCTGTGTAAAAGAGACCAGTTCACAGAATCCTTCAATGAGTCAGAATCTAATATCTCCACAATGGGTAAGACGAAAGGACATTCAGGACAAAGTTGTATACCTGCACAACACTGAAATGGGCTGCAAGACAATTGGCAAGCAGCTAGGTGAGAAGGAGTCAACTGTTGGTGCAATAATAAAATGATGGAAGAAACATCAACTGACTATCAATCTCCCTTGGTCTGGAGCTCCACGCAAAATCTCCCAATGTGGAGTAAACCTGAGGATGAGAAAGGTGAGGGAACAACCCAGAACTATGTGGCAAGAGCTTGTTGATGATTTCAAGGCAGTTGGGACCACAGTCACCAAAATGACCATTAGTAACACACTAAGTCCTAGTGACTGAAACCATGTAGTGCCCACAAAATCTCCCTACTCAAGAAGGCACATTTATAGGCCTGTCTAAATTTTGCAAATGAGCACCTGGATGATCCAGAGGAGAGTTAGGGAAAATTGTTGTGGTCAGATGAGACTAAAATGGAGCTTTTTGGCATCAATTTGACCCACTATATTTGGAGGAAAAAAAGCTGACTTAGACCCCAAAAACACCATCCCAACCATGGTGGTGGAAACATTATGTATTGGGGCTGTTTCTCTGCTAAAAACGACTACACTAGGTTGAAAGAAAGATGGATGAGACCAAGTACAAAAAATCTTGAATGAAAACCTCCTTGCCTCCTGGATTGGTGTTCCAGCATGACAATGACCCAAAGCATATGGCTCAGGCAACAAAGAAGTGGCATGGTGTTAATTACCTTAATGTGCTTCTTAAGATTAAGATAATGAATTAGCTTAGTCAGTCTCCAGACTTTAATTCTTAAAGAATCTGTTAAGGGAGCTGAATCTTCAAGTTGCCTAGCAACAACCTACAAACCTTACAGATTTGGAGAGGATCTGCAAAGAGGAGTGGGCCACAATCTCCCTGTGATCTGTAAATACTTGTTAACCTACTACAGGCAACGTCTGGCTGCTGTGCTTCCCAAAAATGGTTTCTTTGCCAAGTACTGAATTATATTTTGCTATCGGTTGAAATTTTTTTTTTCAATAAAATACAAATAAATGTTCAAAAATTAATATAATGTGATTTTCTAAAATATTTTCTATATTCTATCTCTCAATTTTAAAACAGACCTACCCTGAAAAGTTTAGACGGTTCCTATTTTTGTAAGGTGGCAAACTCAGAAAATCAGTAAGGGATGAAATACTTATTTTCCCTACTGTATTCACCTTGAAAAATCAGACATTTGATTTTGTAGCTCAATTTTCAACCAATATAATACACATCTCTGGGAAAGATAACATAATCTCAGATGCTTTGTTAAGAACCACAGTCAATGCTGTTAATATGAACATGCCATCACAAATAGATTATAAACAACTAGTCCAAGAATGAGATCCATCTTTTAATCAGCTATGAAAAGAAATTTCTTTATAGTTAATGAAAATGGCTATTCCTTTTAGCACTTCTAACATTTGGTGGGACACATCTATGGCAAAGCCCAAGCCTTTTATCCCCATGATAATGCAAAGAAATTTTGAAAAATTCCACAACATAGCTCACTCTGGAAAAAGGGTCAGTCAGAAAATGATTAGAGCCAGTTTTGTCTAGCCACATATGAATACACATATTCATTTCTGAACTGAAAAATGTGTGCTTTGTCAATAGAATAAAATCCATAGACACACAAACTCACCATCAAGATAGTTCAGTGAACCTGATCAATGATTTGCACATATCTACATCAACTTGGTTGAACCACTCCTACCATCAGATGGATTCACACACATTAATGATCACTGACCTGGTTAAAAGATGGTCTATAGCTATACCTCTCATTGACACTACAAGTGAAACAGTCACACCAAAACAAGAACTTATTTGTTTATGGGTTGCAACCTTCAGTGTACCTGAAAGGATTACAACTGACCAAGGTCCTCAATTTAATTCCACTCTATTTAAAGAGCTAACACAATTGCTAGTAGTGAAATGCATAAAAACAACTGCATATCTACCCATGCACAAATGGGCGAGTGAAGTATTTCCACAGTTCAATACATTGAAACAAGAATTTACTTTTAATTCTCTTAGCATTAAGATACATCATCAAAGAGGATTTACAATGCACCACAGCAGAATTGGTCTATAGAACTTAATTGGTTTTTCTGGGATAGCCCTTTTTTTTTTTTGAATACTCCAGAAATTCAGCTGACAAGCAGTTTTGTTAAAAATTTAAAAGCAACAATGAGCAACCTATCTTTCACAGCACCCAGATAGACCATGAAAGATGCACATATGCATGAAGATCTTTTCTCAAAGAATTTTGTTTTTGTAAGAAGAGACACTGTAAAAAACCACTTCAACCAGTATATGATTACCCATTCTGAGTAATTGATAAGGCAGAGAAATATTTCACTATTGAATGAAATAGATGTACAGACAGAACAGAATCAAACCAACACATGTCAATTCACTGAAACAAACTACAAAACCACAAACTCACTACAGATCAACCCAAGGAAGATGTTACAGGTCATACCAAACATACAAGAGTAGGCCGACACAGCTATTAGCCCAACAGCTTCAAGTCATTCAAGATATATATACGATTTCACATTTCAACCTTTTATATACTTATATTTTTTAACAGATATAACTATAATGCTTTCCAAATCATTATATCAGCTTCAAACAGCAAGTTTCCTACAAACTACACCAGTTTTAAACATAATACTTCTTTCAAAACAACTTTGAAGTCATAGCTTTAACAAACCCTTTTGGACACTTAATGCTCTAGGGTTAAATTATATGGCTAACTCTATATCCAACACCACTTTCAATACTCTCTAAACAAATCAACTCAAATATTTTCTCTTGTACAATTTTCTTGGTAACATTTCTCTGGTAAGGGAGTATTTGTAGCCTAAAACACATTTCAGCATACAAAAAATGCACTAAAAGACAATTTACACATAGTTAGAAAATGTATATCTCTAACTACACACCAATTTTTATTTAGCTAAATCACACACATGCTGCACTTTACTCAAAACAAACTTTAAAATATACACAAACATACCAGAGTGCTTGCCATTATCGACATGACTCTTGTCACAGGCATCTACAACTATGTCCGCATGTTTCTCTTATATAGACTATAAGTGAAGCCGTACGCAGAGGGAGAGGGAGAGCGAGATACACTTGAAACAGGTGCTAATCACAGTAGCTACAAGAGAGCATGGCTGACTGCCCATCCAACCATTAGGCTGTGAAAACATCCCCTGTAAGCACAGATAAAGCTCAGACTCTATCAACTTTTGGCTATCTGTTTGGGCTAGTCACTCACCCAAATAGATAGCCAACAAACAGTCAGCCATATTGTATACTCTCTTTCACTCTCATTTTTCCTCTCATATACTGTACACTCAATGCTACACTTACCAGAAACATTTTCATATCTTTGGTCATTTCTCCCAAACTCTTAAATTGTTTTTTGACTCCAACCAACTTCTACTCTTGGATCATGTTTATCCTCAACATCTGGCAATATCAGATTATCATTAATTTGTTTCTGGCAAGGTAAAATGGTATCATCACTTCTTTGATAAATCTTAGACTAATTTTAACATGTTATTGCCATAAGTTTGTAGTGTATACTGTTTTATCTCCTCTCCACTTCTGATTTGATTTTATCAAGACCTGTGAGTAAAAATTAGTTAGAAGTAAATTTCTGTGATATTGATGAGAAAGACAGTACTGATATTAAATCTTCTTTAGTTGATAATAAAACACAGAGAACAAAAGTTATAGTTACTATGAGAACCAACTCTCACAAATGTTAAAACCTACATTATATATATCACAGAGCTAGAATGATATAATACAGATTATAATTTCTTATGATATAAAATCTTATAAGTATATAACCACACAAATATCTAGATGATTTTTATATTGTACAAATTTAATGTCTAATTTAATGTTTTGAGAAACATTAAAAATTTTATACATATTTAGGTGAAAGATAATTATCTGAACATAGTCATGAATATTAATATTTCATGTTAGCTCATAAATGACAAATTTTATGTTCCTATAAAAATACAGTTTTGAAATGTAAAAGGTTTTCAAAAAATAAAATAATTGGATGTAAGCTTAAGTCATGTTGAATTTAATCATAATACTTTTACCTACAGGAAATTAAAATGATGAACAAAATGTATCCTAGAATTCTGGGGTGGTGTATTTTTTGACTAGAGCCTTCCATCAATTTACAGCACTTTATCACTGGCAATTTTTCAGTATGAATTTTACCCCCAGAAAAATTTGTTGTTCAATTTTTCTGTTAATTATTGTGACCATTTAACTGTCTCGTATTTGATAAAAAAATTTGGTGGTACATTATCTCAAAATTCACAACTGTTGTCTAAGTAATATAGGAAAATGTGCAGAAAATCTCTCTATCCCCTTCTTGTTGAGTTTTAACAATACAATTAGTAACAAGCTAAGCCTACTACTTATAATGGAAATAGTAGGAATACTTTCTCATCAAACCCCCAAGTTATATTAGTGGCAAAGTTCCAAAAGCAGATGGAAGGACCCAGTCTTTAATTAAATCTTCATAAACTTTCATTGCATTTCAAGAAATATAACTTATTTTTTATGCAGCTGTATAAGAAAAATTAAACATTTTTTTTGGTTTCTCAATCTGTCAATTTTTTCATATTTTGCATGCAGAGACAACACGTGTTTCAAAGTTATTGTAAAAGTGTCCATTTTTATGCACAGAGCATTGATGTTATCAAAATATTTATCAGCTGAAGTGAACTATATTTGAGTGTGGTGATTATATACATGTGTATGTGTGTATATATACACTACATTCATACAGGGCAATTGGTTTATCATAACTTTGACAGTGTGTATATCAATAATTGAGCTCATTACTTTTTTATCTGCAGTGTCAGCCTGTAAATGATATATTTGGTTTTATTACAGCATTGAAAACAGACATTGTTGGTAGATACTTTTCATTAACCCAGTGTGCCCAAGAGGTTTTATTTAGATACAAAGTAAACAGTAGAATTCATGGATATTTCTACCATACATTAGCGGCCTACATTCTTTCGCTGTACTTAAGCTTAAATATTTTTAATAAAGTGTTCGATTGTAACTTCTTAGGTACAATGGGTTAAAGTATCTCCAAAACATTTATCTGCAATGTTCAAGATATATTTCATTTTGGCCTGCCTTCTTTTATATCACCTGTAGGTTATATATTGTCAGTCATTAACCATGTGAGGTTATTTTTCTCACCTGATATACAGTGTATAAATTCTAATTTTTAAATTTTAAACATTTCTATAAAGCAAACACATGTAATCACAAATATGACTGGTTTCAATCTATATATATTTGTGATCATGGCAAAAGCTACACTGTTCTTTGTAAATTATTGGGAAATGAACTGATAAAAATATTTTATAAGTAAAACAAATATTTGTTTATACTAATGAGCAATAATGATATTTTACTGCTCACAATACTAAAACAACAAAAATAAAAAGATTAAAATATTTTAATTTTCATGCAGAGAGACACCCAACAAATGTAAAGTCCAAAATCAAAATAACATTATTAGAATATTCTTTTGACAAAACTCTTTGCAAATAGGATTCTCATACATACTGTCTGGTTTATGATGACATGCAGTTATACATATACATACATTTAATTTTCTAAGATTTTAATTTCCTTTTTTGGACTTGGAACTTTTTCAGTTCATTGTAAGTTATATTTTTGTTTACTTGTCCAGGAAAATCTCGACCTGGGAAGTTGAAGCATGATCCACATTCAGATTATGACTACAAGGCGGTTAATGTCAAAACTTACCCTCAAAATGAAATCAAAAACAAATTTCAATTCCGGCATAGCTTCCCATAAGCTCCAATTTACTTATTTCTTGCCTCAATTTGGAGTTGACCAGCTGTGTCCCCTACATGTAATGTCACATTAGAAATGAGAAGCAAAAGTTCATTCCATCTCTTCAGTTTGACTGTCCTTCATCATTTCATAGCATAACTTTTTAAAATATCATTCTCTATTGCAAAAATATTCCTTCCTTTATAGTATATTCTTAAAAAAAACAAAAAGCAACAAAAACTTGGGGGTGGGTGTATCAAATATACATCGAAAATTACACATTTTATTCTCAAATTCTAATCTATCACTTAAAAGAAATAAAACAGTTTATTGCTGTATTTCTCTAAAAAATCTTTCCCATTGGAATACTTATGTAAAGATGGAAAATATAAAAATTTCAAATTAGAAAATAAATTATACCTTTGTTCCTTTATCTGTTCATGAATATACATTATATATATATATATATATATATATATATATATATATATATATATAAAAATATACAGTATCTCTTGTCAATGCAAAGCTAGTTGTTAGATAAAATTTTTGAGCCCCTCCAAAACAATAAGAAGGAAATAAAACAATTGAGAGTGATATGGCTTAAACAAAAAAAGTTTTAAAGACGTATACTACTGGATTTAACTACTACTATGCAAAGACGGAATGTGTTTTTAAGTTAGCTCAACTCAACAGTGGGCCGCCCAACACTCACCATACTTGTGATCTGCTATTCTGCTGGCTGACCTATGTCAAAGGTCAGTTCACCTTTTGACCAGCTGCACACTTACCAAAATGGAACACACAACCTTTCTGAGGACTTCCGGTAAAGTGTTCAATAATATTATACTTTTTTCCTTCACTTGCTTCATTGGTGCCACTAAAAAGTTTGCATACCCAGATTTACTGTGACATCACTTGGGGAGGAACAGGTAATCAATTGTGGGTTTTATTTTTATAAATGCCTGACTTTGGAGATGGCAAATTTATTTCTACTTTAACATATATCTTTGGCAAAATATTAATGAGATTTCAAATTATTTTTAGTTGGGAATCTATGTTATATTATCATATTAAATGAAAAAAATAAAAATAAAAACACCTAAAGCAACATACGTATATATTAGTATATACATTTTTTTGTAGACAGGGGATTATGTGTGTTAATAACTAAACATTGTAAATTTACTGACTGATATATGAATTATTAGTAAATAATAAATGTATTCACTATTAGTTAAAATTTATATAATTTTTTGTATATTGTGAAGCAAAGGTAAACATGGAAGATATTAAATCAAAAGATACTAAAAACCTATAAAATAAAAAATTTTTTGAAAAAGCATTGCAAGGTACCATGTTCAGAAAAATCTTCCTTTATTAACTTATTGTATGTGCGGAATATGTGTATATGCTTAAATATTTACAAAACAAAATATGGTTATCACTATTGCATTGAACTAAATACAAATGCTTTTTATGCATGTGTTGATTGGGTTTACTAAAAGCTAAGAGTTAGAAAACATTATCTTGTTAGTTTGTATGTTAAGATTAAACCTTTTTGATATTTTAAAAATTAACTTTAATAATGTTAATTATACATTGAAATTCATACACAATTAAGAGCTAACAACCAGAAATGTTTATTACTAAGATTAGTTTTAGCACAAAGCCACAAATATTGGGGAATCCAGTAGGATCAAACTCACTTTTCAGTAATAATATTCAACCAGATTAACTCACTATTGATTACCCTATGTTGAGATGTCCAAACTGATTAAGAACTGTTTAAATTAAACAGTTCATTCTGATTGAGAACAGTCATTTTGGTAATGGACATACGCAGTTTATAAGTCTCATTTCAATAGCATATAAGCATAGACATTGCAGACATAATACATAAAGATGAACCTTATAAAAAATTTCATAAAGCAATGGATTATGAACTCATCTCACAAGCCATTCACAGTAATTTATTTATTGAATTTCTTTGAATATCTCTAGATATAATACTATAAAGAAAATGAATTAATTTGGTGAATAAACTTATTGATACAAATTATAGCTCTGTTATTATAGATTGAGCACTCTTAGCAATCAAAGTGCAATATTTTTATATATATGCTAATAATAACCTAATGGTTAAAAAAAGAATATTTATGATTAGTATAAGTTTTAGCCCTGTTATTCTACATTGAGCACTGTTTTATTACCACTAACACTCACTGTGTGCTATTTTACATTTAAAAACGATTACTAAGTTTGTCTGATGCTGACTTTTAAGCACACTTTTTATATGATTGGACAAACCTTGAGCTCTGTACTTCTGGAACAAGTATAGCATTTAGTGAATTTTTAAAACCTGCAACAACTGAGTGTCTTCTATAAAATATATCTATATCTAATATTGTTCAATAACTTTGATTATAGACTGGAATAAAATGAAACCTACTTCATTATTGCATGAAGATACTAGTTAAAAAAAAGAATATATAAAAGCACAACTAATAAGTATGTATTAAAGCAATTAATGTCCATAATCAGGTAACATTCAAAACCTGTCTTGCTGTTAACAATGTTAATTTAGATTTTCTTTTTAAATAAAAAATTACAAAAAAATCAATTATTAAACCTAAACATTATATATTTTTTTAAAATAAAATTAAAAGTGGCAGTTATTAAAATTATAAATATATTTTTAAAAATATAAAACATAAATGTAAAATATATTTTAAAGAATAAAACATCAGATAAAAATCTAAATTTAAAAATAGTATAAATAAAATTATCAGAATATTTCATAGACCCTTATTAAATTTATTAAATTAATGGGTATACTGTGTAGACTTGAAATTTTCAATGTTATATCAATAAAATCCTACATCATTTTCCCAGTTTTTAAGAATAATTTTAGATAGAATATCTGGAGAAGTTACTATTCTAATCAATAAGTTTAATAAAAGCAATAACGTTATCCAATGTATTGCTACTAATTTTATAAATGAACATACTATACTAAAGCCATTTATGGGGGAGGGAAAGAATATGAAACATGACCATAAAAATTCAATTTTTTATTAAAAATAACTAAATAATAAATAATCTGAAGAAAACTTTCATTTTTTTAATGATGCAATTGTTCATTTGAAGTTTTAGTTTACCTTTACAAATTTTGTCATTGAGCACACTTTTAGTTATTATCAGACTTAATACTTGACTCTGACTTTGATAAAAGTCACCAAATTTTGAGTTTGGTCAAAAGATAAGTTGATTAAGTTAATAATGCTACGTGATTTTAATATAATAAAAATAAATAATGCTTTAATATTTCCTAGTTATTATGTAAGATTAAATAGAAAAAAATTACATGCTTTGAGCATTTCTGCATACTTTTAGTAGATGAGTTTATAAATTTCACAATTGATCAAACATTCTTAACTTTGCTTTCATACATAAATTAATGTTTTTTAGGTAATTTATACAAAATACTAAAATTCCATGAAATGAATAATTTATAATGCTAGTTTATTCATATAAAATTTGCACATGTATTTTTAACCTTTAATTAAAAGTATATAAGTTCAACAAAAGAACATATGACATATTGTGTAAATTTATTTATAGGAAGTTGACCTACAAGAATAGTATTGTACTTTTTAGTTATTGTAAGATTACCAAAACAAAAATATATAACTTTTTCTCAATTAATAAGGATTATTATTGCTTATAAAGAATTATTTAGTTAAGTAATAAGAATAAATAATAATAATGAATTTGGATTCTGCAATTAGTTTGGGATGTCCTTTAAAATGTGATAATAAAAGTACAAATTTGTGTTCATTTTTTTCACAAATTGTCATTCACAATGGTTCAGTTTTCTTTGATCTTGTGATGTCATGCCAAATCTACAAGCGGGTTTCATGCAAGCAAGTGGTAAATGTTTTCAATAGAACTAACAGCAGTGGTATATATCTTGACCATAATTTCATTTGCTTTTTTACCATACTTCATCATCTTGCTTTTAATTTCATTCAAGAAACAAGATATTAAATCTTTTTGGTAACATTGGCAAAAAATAGGGGTTTAACAACTATATAAACATTCAATCTCACCATTCTACATACTAAACAAGATTTAAAACATAGCAAAAGTGAAATGCATTGAAAAATTTCTTTTTTCCGAAGGACAACAATAGTTTTATTGCAAAACTATATGAAGTCTACATTTGAATAAAGTTATACTAATATTTGAATTATTCTCTTTTTACAGAAAAATATTTACTGATAATCTTTGATAACTATATTTCAGAAAATAATTCTCTAAATACTATTATAACAATAAAGCAACATGACATTATTATATTAAAGATGTTATTTAATACTTTTTTGTATTTTATTTTTTTACTTTTTTATACACAAGATAGAAAACATTTGCTGAATTTCAACTATGAAGACAAAGACAGTAAATAAAAAAATAGTTTTGGGTATATTTTAATCAATAACAATTTTAAAAGCTTTCAAATAAGATTAAATACACCTTGAACTTTTTCTACTTGCATATCTGAAACTGTGTACTAAAAATATTTTCTATTTTACATTAAAATTTGCAGTTAAATATTTATCAAATATATGATGATGCAACTGAAAATGTATGCAGATATTTACCTTAAAAATAAAACTGTCAAAAAATGGAATTTCTGAGAAATTAAAAACAAAATCCAAGATGAGTATTGTTCAACAAGTGAAATCATTTTCACTTTCATAATTTTCTTGATCAAGTTTCATATTGACTAGCAAACAATCAATTAAATTCTATATTTTAAGAAAATGACCAAAGAAAATTTTTATTAAAAAATACTTACCATCATCATAATAATTTTGTTTCATATGTGCATATAAGCATGAATTTTAAAAAGTAACTAATTATATGCTCAAAAATTACAAAATCATTCTTACAGAACCCATTAATAAAGCCAAATTAAGTTTATTTGTATGCTAATATACAAATTGTACAAAATATTTTAACATTACTCGTTTTTAGTGAGTGACATAATTAGTATAGCTAAATTTAGTGGAATTGTTACATTTAACATTATGAACATTAATTTAAAAAAAAACTTATTTATTTGAAAAACTTTTCCTAATATCTATAAAGTATTGTTTTCAGTTGGATAAGTATAATGAAAAGATAATCATCAACTAATTTTATGACTTCATAAAATCCAATTTTTCAAATATGATCATGCTCATGACATAATTAAGTGAACATCTATTATTAGATTAGTCTGATTATAATTAGTATTTCAGTGGTAATGACAACTTTTAGTTTAAATTAAAAGAAGGCAGACAAATTACCCTACTTATCTGATGAAGGAATTTTTTGTTTTCTTCTATCAGTTATTTAAGCTGAGGAGTTATTTCATGTCATTTTTGTAAAATGTATCTGAATAATTAAATTTAGTTGAGTGTTAAAAGTCAAAATATATTACATTTTCAATCAGTATTTATTTTTTGCATATTATGTCTTTATAGATTAACTTAATATGAATATCACTAATCATCTTAATTTGCATGAGCTAAAATATCTTTATCATTCAGTCTCTAATACAGACCTTTATTTTTTGTTACAGTTGCATTAAGCAGTTTCTATCAACTTCTTAATTATTTGAAACCAGGGTATATGTTAAAAGAATATAGAAAATAGTTGTGGAACAGACATTAGTGATAAAAAAAAAACTTTTGCTGAATGATATGAAAGTAAATATTTATTAAGCTATTATGCTAACAACAAACTTTCTTAAATTATAATACTAGCCAGTTATCAAGAAGTAACATACCCAAAAATATAAATTATAATATATGGTATTTAATATGAATTGATAATTATACTATATGATATATGATATGAATCCAAGCAAAATGAATCACTATTACCACCACTGCCATTCTTATTTACTATAGAATTACTGAAAATATATAAAAAATGCTTTTGAATGAGATTACCAAAATAAGAAAGCAAAAATTTGTAATTCTGTTAATTAGTAATTATATGAAGTACTCTGCATCTAAATATCTTTTATTAATCATTTACAAATTAAGTAGTAAAAGCCAAGTTTGCTGGTTTTATAATAATTCTAATATAATCTGTACCTAAGGATTTTGCTCGTCAGATTTTTTTTTGTAAATTTAAAAAGCTTAATAAGACCTGCCAATTTAAATAAACAAAAGTTTTGCACAGGGTCAAAATTTATATATATATATCATTAATTTTTGCACTTCTTATTCACTGCTAACATCTGCATTGGCACGATATATCACTGATCTGCACATAATTTTGGTTATTCATTTTGACTTCACCTGCATCTTGTAAAACATATCAGATCTTTTGCATGGAGACAGCCATGTGAAATATTCACATGCACAAGTTTATTTATACTATTTACATTCTTCAGATTGTTGTCCTCATCTTTGTTGCTATATTCACAATGTTTCAGCCATTGTACACTCCAGCCTTTTTCAGGTGACTGGCATTTTAAACTGAAGCTTTTATTTTGTTCACCAGGATAGATTGTTCTAGTTCGACAAGCCATGTCAGTTTTTTTAGCCATATTTTGTACTTACAACACTTTGAGTCAAGCCACTGGATTCAACCAATGCTTTTATCCTTGAGGATATTAGATACGAATTTTTAAGACTTATAAATCTAATTTCTCAGTAAGAACTTTTACCAAAGTTCATATCACAATTTTGTTTTTGTTATTGTTTTTCTCTGGCACTTCATATTAATGGTTCCCATATTGTATTCATTTGACTGGCTTAGAAGATTTTTGTGGCCTAGCATATATGCTTAAGTTTCCTATTTTACAGTGATGTTCTCTGTCTATTATTTCAACTAAATCCCACAGGAGAGGTGATCTCTCTTTTCCTTCCATATGTGGTCAGGTATACCTGATTTTTCTATTCCCCTCATTTTATGACTTTATGGTTTTCTTGCAGTCTTATATTAAGTGGGTGGATCATTTCATCTTTATATTTCTTACCACAGCTGCATCGGATGGCATACACACAGTCCTTAATCATGTTCTCTTCTAAGGAGAGTTCAAAGTGTTGAACGACTTTTGAAGGTTTTCCTGAAGTTATATGGACCACAGACTTCTTGTATTTTTCTGATAATTCCTTCACTTAGAATATAACCTCAGTCTGCCTACTCTGAGTGTTGTTATTCTCTTATACCCTTCTATCTGGGAACCAGTAATATGGAGTGCTATAGAAAAATGGTAACAACAACAAAATTGTAATATGAGCCCCAGATAAAAATAATTACTTACTTAGACATTAGAATTATAAGACCCCAAATTTCATAAAACCCATGGCTCAGTGGATAAAAGTGTTGGTTAAATTCAGTGACTTGAGCCAAATACATGGCTATGCTGCTACATCAGGTGAACTTCAAGAGTTGAGTTAAAGGGAGATAACAGATACTGAGATATCTGAAAGAGGCATAGCTTGTGGAACTAGAACAATCTACTTAGTGAATAAAATAAAGGTTCAGTTTGAAATTTCAATCGCCTGAAGAAGGCTGGAGCATATAATGGCTGAAACATTGTGAATATGGCAACAAAGATAAGGACAACAATCCAAAGAATGTAAATAATATAAATAATTACAATACCTCATCTCAAAAATATAGACAAATATGCACAAGTTTGTATGAGACAACAATATTCACAAGTCTGAAGATATGTAAATCAATTTCACTTTTCATCCTAAAAGACATTTTCGTCAAATTTTTGCCAAATAAATTTAAATTCACATAATTTCTAAGAATAATTTTTAATAAATATTTTTTCCTATATAGTAATATTACGATTCAAGTTCAAATCCTGAGACAGTTCATATTCACTTTACACTAATGCCTTTGGAAAGGTATGAATCCATCTCTTCTCCTTGCAGCTATAGATAAAATAGCAGAGCACATTGGATTAACAATTTAATTGGTAACCAGTCTAGAAGGACAAAACCACTCCTTCTCCATGAATTAGAAATTACTTTCTTGATATGATTGACATGTGAGCTAAAAGGTCCATTGGGTACAGGCTCCAGTTGGAGTAACATGAAACACATTCTTAATCTTTATATATCTAGCATATATTTTTGTTGCTGAATATAATATATAATACAACAACAAAGATGGGTAAAATATTCCATTTGTAAATAATGTAACTCAGTTTTGTATTTGACAATAAATATATATATATATATATATATATATATATATTGTTATTATTATGTAGTTTTACTTTATGCAATAGTTTGAATACAGAAAGTTTATCAGAGTTTTGGACCTCACTGAATATACTTGCATGTTCTTGCTTCCAACACAGTATCACATCTTATGTCTTTATACCTTCTAAAGCTCACTATGTAATGTCATTCTTTCTGCATTGAAAATGGAACTGTTTTTTAGTAAATTATGTAAGTTGACCGGACATAAATACTGGCTCTTGAACCAAGAAACAAAATTCTGATCCACTAAAGCTCATAACAATCACATATTAGTTACTGAGGCAAGTGCAGTAGGTTACATTGAAGAATATGCTGTAAATAGCAGTGACTTATCTGCATTTCTTCAATCAAAACATTAGTTGTTGCCAATCAAAATTGTAAAACATTAAAAAAAATTTTCTATATGTACCACAATAATGAAAATGTAAAACATATAGAACAATGCACACATATACAGGGTGTTATGCATAAGTTGTCACTATTTTATATTTTTAATTTCACACATGCAAGTTGTTTGTTTTAGATTTTGTCAGCTGCACTGTATAGTACAGTCAGTTAAACATCATCTGTGAGAAAGAGAGCACTAGGATGCAATTCACTCTGCCAGAAATTTAGAAACAATAGGCTGTACTGCTTAGCATTCATGCTGGAAGCTCCAATTCAAACATTTATGAGTGTTTGAGTATCAATCTGAGGATAGTGCAGAGAATTTGGAGAGTTGGATGATACATCCAGTCAACATAATAGTGTTTGAAGTGATCATTTGTGATGTTGACATTATGCCTCCATTCATCTTCCCACAGAGCCTCAGACTCAGCATGGCAACCTACTTCAAGTGCCTTGAAGAGGTAGTGCTGCCTTGAGTGAAGAGAGGGGTTATAAAAGACCCTGTGTCTGGTAATAGGACTTTGCACTATACCACACAAGCAGGAGAACCCAGTTATGCCTGTCAGACAATTACTGTGACCACATCACCTCTTACATCTGGCCACCTAACTCCCCAGACTGCAACTACTTTTTATTATTATGTTTGGGGTGCAGTTGAGCGAGAAACCAACAAAACTTCTTGTGACTCTAAAGCTGAACTAAAGACAAAAAATTATGGCAGCATTCACCAACATAAACAAGGAGATGGTACAGAAGAGATGCAGGAAATTCCAAAGTTGTCTGGAGGCCCTGGTTGAAGCTGATAGTGATTTTATTGAGTATTTTTACTCTTTAGTATTTTGATATATTTTTGTGTAAATTTGGTAAATATAGCTATTAAAATGAGATGTCAGTTTTATTTTCATTACTGTATAATTTAAACAAAAACTTTATCCATCGTACCCTGCATATATACTGGCTGCAATGGATAAACTGTCGTCTAAATTCTGGTATCTTATTTTATTAGGTATAAGTACCAAAATTACACAAAAATATCTTGAAATACTAAAGAATAAATGTTTTCAATAAAATTGCTATTGGCTTCAACCACAGTCTCTAGATAACTTGGAATCCCTTGCAACTCTTTTTAATGTTCTCCTTGTTTAAATTGGTGAATGCTGCCATAATCCTTGTCTTCACTTCATCTTTGGAGTTACAAGGAGTTTTGCTGGTCTCTTGCTCAACTGTGCTCTGCATATAATAATCAAGAGGGATTGCAGTCTGGGGAGATAGGCAACCAGATGTAAGGAGTAATATGGTTGTCGAAATTGTCTGACAGCTTTGACTGTGTTTTCCTACTTGTGTGACATGGTACAGAGTCCTGTTACCAGACACAGGGTCTTTCAGCAGCCACCCTCTTGACACAGAGCAGCACTACCACCTCAAAGCACTTAAAGTCAGGCTCTGTGTTGAGTCTGAGGTCCTGTGGAATATAAATAGTGGACAGCATCACCATCAATGTTGATCACTCCATGAAAACATCTTCGTAATCACCATTAGACTCATCTGAATCCTCTGTACTGTTTTCAGATAGACACCCAAACACTCTGAAATGTTCATATTAGAACTTCCAGCATGAATTCTAAGCAGTACAGCTGGTCTTTATCAAATTTCTGGCAGAATGAATTGTGCCATGATGCTCTTTTTCTCACAGATTGTGCCCAACTGACCCTACTATACTTTTGTCAACAAAAAATAAAAAAACACCAACATGGATGTGTGAAATTAAAAATATAAAATTGAAACAATACACCCACCACACCCTGTATATATATATATATATATATATATATATATATATATATATATATAAGTATAACAACAACATTTTATTATATCCTACACAAAAGCTATCATGTTTCAGTACTATTAATTGTACTTCATCTAGTGATGTTGGGAATAATTTTATTGAAATCTAAAAACAATTTGTTACCCATTTTCAGACAGTTCCCTTCCCCTCAACTGTCTGAAAATGGGTAACGAATTGTTTTAAAATTTACATAAAACTCATTCCCAACACCAGTGACCAGCCATCGCTTGACGAAGTACAATTAATAGTATTGTAACACAATAGCTTTTGTGTAGCAATGTAAAATGTTTTTATTATAACTACTTCTCATAAAATATTATAATAATAATATTCTTCTACTGTGTATTGAACACTTTCAAAAAGTAAATGGTATGAACTGTGGCTTGATACTCCATTTGTTCTTACTCTTACTAACATATATATATATGTGTGTGTGTATAGATATAATTATCTGCAGACAGTCCTATATATATATATATATATATATATATATATATGTATGTATGTATTCTCAGCTAACCCACTCCACAAATATTAGAATACTGATTTTTGGAAGTGGGTCAAGCAAACAACTTTTCATCACCCTATCACATGCATGTATGTAATCACTAATACACCTGCCAGTCTCTTAACTTACAGATGTATATAATATCTGTTCAACAAGTACATAATTACAATAACAAAAGTTATTATTCTGCTGAAAAAAATTGTAATTATTTTGAAAGCAACAGGCAAAAATTGTGAAAAGGTGAAAATGACCATCCTGAAAATAAAACCAGATAATATATTATTATATGACTAAAAAAACATTGTTTCATATATTTTATTAAGCCAAGATCATAATTCAAGGGTTTTTAATAGTTTATGACATAGCAAAATTTTAAGATTAGATTAACATATTCAAAAGTCATCTTCATCTTCAAATGTAGCACTTTATCTTTTCATAGCTATTGCACAAAAAATGTACTGTTTTGACTGTCATACCTTTGACTCTGATGAAAGCAATCCTCTTCATTTTAACTTTTCCCTCTTTCTCAAGTCTTTCTACTCTTGCAGTGTCAAGACACTTATGCTTAAGATATTTTGTTGCACCTGAGCAACATATCTGTATATGTATATGTCTATGTATTACAGGGAACAGCCATAATAAAAACTTTAATAAACTGTCCAGCCTCTACTTGAGCCTGAACTATTATACCACCCTCTTGCATGTCTTACCACAATCAGGTATGCTGAGTCAAATTGCCACCCACATTTTTCTATCCTCTATACATGAAAAATTAGTTTTAATATACTAAGCTTAGCTTTGTTAATACTACTGAATTACAGAATATCACAGTCTCTTGAGATGTGAAAACTGATCTATTTTTGAATTAACTAAATATTATACAATCCAATAAAATAAAGATGAATGGCTACTTTTCAAATTCTCTTGGAAGATATTCACACTAACCCAAATTAGTAACTGTTTTTGCTTAAACCAATATGAATAAAATAGAGCAAGCAATAAAACTAGATAATTCTTTTTTCAGTATTCTACTATGGAAAATGATACCAAAGAAAAACATTCTCTTTAGGATATTTAATTAATATAATTAAAAACAACTTCAAAAAATTAAAATAAAATAACTTATATTTTATTTTTCCAAAGTACTATATAAAAATAAATGGACATTCATATTTTTGGTTTTTAAAATTCATCTGGAAAACATTCTTCAATCTCAAAAGACCTTGTTTACTAACATAATAAATATTAAATTACTTTGGTTTGTGCCGTGTGCAATGGAATAAAATCCACACAACAAAACATACTTAACATTTGTAGAATTGATATTTGGCTATATATTAAATTAAAATGAAAGCTTTAGAATATCTTATGATCCATCAAATGAATACTTTTTTGGTAGAGTTCTCTAATGCAGCATTCAGTATAAAATATAAAAACTTTACTCATCTTTCTCAATGCATTAGGATCCATAATTTGCATAAGCAAAGGAAGTATCTAACTTGAAAATTAAGGATTAGAGATTTTATTAGTTACAGGCTATGGTCTGCTGTAAATCAGTGTATATTTTTCAGTGATGCAAATTTATAAGCAAACTGTAAATATCTTCATGAAGGGCATAAGTAGAAAAACACTCAGGCATAAAATATGTTTGCACATGGTAAATAATATTATGGTTAGCATAATATTTTGTTTCCTATGAGAAGTTTGACTAAAGAATTAAATCATTTCTCAAGATAGTTTGAACAAACAGTTATGATGAAAACCATTAGCTCATCTTCAAATTTTGCATAGTTTGATATCTTTTTCAAATGAATCATAAATGTTAATTAACAAAAACCATAACTAAATTAAAGAGGATAGAAATGAATTGCTATTTGTATTAATACTTCACTCATGCAACAAGTAACATTTTATTTAATTCTTAACTTTTGGTGCCTTGCATTATTATTATTAAAGCACAATTTTTTTTTGTTTAAGTTTGTTGCAATCAATTTTTTCTGATATTTGTCTTTTTGGCACCACCAAGTGAATGTTATTTTTGTACTATATATATTTTATACATACATATGTATTCACTTATACATCATATGGGTTTTGATACTTACCACTGCTGTGAAATCGAACTGAAGACATGCTGATGAAGAATAATGTTCTTACATTTTTATTTTCTCAAAGTTCACGTCCGTCATTATCTCTCCTTAAAATCAATTAAATTAACCTTTTTCACCTAGCCCTGCATCAAAACATTTTCCTTTGCGTTGTCATTAGCTACTCTATTCGTTAATTATTTTGTCTATATTATTTATTGCTCAGCATATATGTACTGTATATATAGGCATTTATATATATTTAATAAATATAATATATATATATATATATATATATATATACATGCATTTATATTTAATAAATATATATATGTATATATATGTATCTCTGTATGTACAATATATATATATATATATATATATATGCATGAGTATGGTGAGTGTACAGTGAATTATTTGTGTATTTTATTTTATATGTATATATATTTTATTTTTTAAATCATGCACGTGTATTGTTTTTTCATTTCATCATGTTGTCCAAAGACAGTCATAACTAGATATATATCCATATGCTTCTCTTATGTGTGCCTCTGTACATGTATATATATATATATATATATATATATATATATATATGTGTGTGTGTGTGTAGGCATGCGTGTATGTATATATATATATATATATATATATGTGTGTTCTGGAAGCAGCTTCTCAATTTATTTTTATATTAAAAACACAACTATGCTTTCTCTAATGTGCATATTTTGGACTCTACAATTTGCTGATGTTAAGTTTGATATCTTTTGGTAAGTTTTCAATCAATTTACTGGGAGTACTTTTGTTTTTCTAGCATGTTAAATGAATTTTATTGCTTTTCAGTTAATATATTTTGTCTTTAGCCAATGGATATATATTCATTATGAATTAGTAAAAGTTATATACACTTTATGCAAACCAGAGCAAAAAATTCATGGAATGATACTGTACATATAAAATTTTGACAGTTAAAATTAATGCAAGTGGATAAATTTCCTATTCATGAGATCAAACATGAATAGAAAAAATTAGACAAACCCCAAAATAAAGAAGATATTAGCAAAAAATGTTGTGTTTTTATTATTTGCACAATACATACATCTGTATAATATATCTGTATATGTATGTAGACATTTTTGTGCTTCCTTTTACAGTTTGCTGCTAGTGTGGGAGCTTTGCAAGTCATGGACTCTCTTTTGTTTTGCTATAGTGGAGAGCTCAGTTGCATTCTAACTAATCCAATCAATTAGATAAATTTTAATTAAGGCAGTTTAAAAAACATAAAAATAGAATGAATTTAAAGCAACTAATTTTTTTTTCTTTTACAAAGTGATCCACATGAAGTTTTAAATTTTACAGATTTGTCTATATAAGAGTTGGTACTTAAGCATCACTTGCATATCAATCAACTCTGTCAATTTGATTTCTACTGTTGGCTTGTTTACTTATTTTGGCAGTAAAACAATCAACTTATCAATTAATAATTGTTTCCATTACTAATAAACTTTCTTGTTTCAAATTGAAAATTTCAGATTTAGTTCACAACAATACATAGAGTTTCACAATGATCTTCCCAGTTTTTCATTTTTTTACTTTTAAGTGACACTAAAAGTATTTCAAACAGTTATGAGCATTACTTATAAAGATTTTTAAACTATTGTCCTCATGGTACTGCTAATTTTTGTTTTATCTAATTCTGAAAGATTGGGTCTTCCGTTCTATTTAGCCTAAATTTTATACTATTTACAATGGAGTAAAAAAAATTTTCTGTTTATGCATATCTTTCATTATAAGCCTGAATTTTAGTGACCAGAAAAAGATCTCAAGAAAAAAGTTTTGAAAGAAAGTAATTTTTGTTTAAGGTAAAAAGAAGTTATAAGAATTTATCTGAAAATTTATATTTTTGGCCTATGAGTAGGAAAAGTCATAGAGAAAATAACTTCATTATTTTCATTTAAAATAGGGAATACATTTTAATAAAATATTATTTTAAATTATTTAATATTTCTTAATAAAATAAAAAAACATATTTAATTTATAATCATGAAATATTTTAAATATTGATAATGTTTTTAATTTATAGTAATTACATATTCCAATAAACTAGTTTATTAAAATATTACTAATTTGATTAATTAATATAAATTAAATATGATTTTTATTCTATTAAGATATATTAAATAAATGAGTATTACTTATTTTCTCAATGACTTTTCTTACCTACAAGCCAAATTTATAACTATTTCCAGTGATGTTTTCCTACACTAATGAAACATGTGCTATGACTTTTCTTCTGTGATATATTTCCTATGAAATCTTTTCTTGGATTATTCTTGGAAAATAGAAAGTATCTTTCTTTCTGAATAACATCAAATTATATTTCCATTACACCAAACAAAAGTGATGGTCTTAGATATTAGCATTGACTTTAACTTCTAATGTCTTTGAACTGAAAAATAAAATATAGGATAAAAGTCTTTATTGATGACACATTGCTTAATAAGTAAGACTTATCTTATAACTTGTTTAAGCATAATCTCTCATGTTTCTTTTCATTCTTAGCTTATGAATTGTACCTTTACATTTTTGCTTACTAGAAAACCTGTAATATACTGATATCAATTTCTAAATGAAATCTGATTATTTTTTCAGTCAGCTTTATTGAAGATTTACAAATTCTTGAACATTTACAAATATATTTCTTACTTTCCTATGAAATTTGCCATTTTCTTTTAAAGTTTGATGCAGTGGCTCTTGAAACTAAAGTTCTTGCCTTACCATATTTTATTGATATTTAGATATCCATTGTGATAGATTATACAAAGATATACATCTCCTCAAGATATTCTACAAAAGTCTGCAGTCTTTTATAAAAATATCAAGTTTTCACTATTCTTTTGAGTTTTCAGCATTTTGTGTTTGGTTGTATTGAATCATTGAAATGCATTCACAGATTGCTTTCTCATTTTATATATGTTTCTACCTATCTTATATATTGTATTCCGTATTAATCTTTAGTAAAGCAAAAAATTATTAATGGATGTTCTTTAGGGTGTTCAGTTAAAATGAA
Organism: Ascarosepion bandense; assembly: GCA_037127315.1. Classification (NCBI taxonomy): domain Eukaryota; kingdom Metazoa; phylum Mollusca; class Cephalopoda; order Sepiida; family Sepiidae; genus Ascarosepion; species Ascarosepion bandense. The sequence goes on from JBBBDQ010000484.1 coordinate 2,256,025, forward strand.
TGGAATGTTGTATTTTTTTATATATAAATAATGCATTCTAACAAAACTGACACATTTATGTTAAGTTGCTTGATATATTACTCTAAAGTCACCAATAAGCCAATTTTGGGTGTAAGAAAGAAAAGAACATGAATATATTTTGATGTATTAAAATGATTACATAAGTAAATTTTATAGTCTATAATCCTTGGTAAGACAGGTAAATGGGTAGTAAATGTAACCTCAGTACTAAAGACAGGTCTTTCTTTATTTCTTACAACTTATAATATCAAAAGTAACTTATTATAAAATATCTATATACATGAAATATTGCATATATATATGTGTGTGTGTGTATGTATGTATGTATGTATTTAAAAGCTAATTTTTTCTAAGACATAAGTAATTAAGGTTTTCTATAGATTCCTTTACTTTATAATCTGTGAATTGCTGTGCATTTTTAGGAACGATAGTTTCTCTCTGCAGTTTGGAATTCAGAATTTTCTTTTTCTTAGATTGGTTTCCAAAACTATAGGTCTCAGTTTACCTTATTATTTAACTCATAGTTGAGGGGAGAATGGATAAATTCATGCTTTTTATCATATTATTTTTGTGAAAGTGAAAAAAACAGACTAAGTGAGAATCTGAACTCTTTTCTCTGATTCAACTTTTTGACTGATATCCTTTACACTACCTGCACACACACACACGTGTGTGTGTATGTATGTGTTTGTGTATAAGCAGTGCATCAATAAGTATGACACAGTTGTTAGCGGAATTTTAATCTGAGATTAAACTGTATAATGATCAGTTTATGTGATTAATGAAAATGCATAGGATTAAATGCATTTGCAGAGAAAAGGATTCCATTAAAAATAAATTTGTTGTGTAAAATATTTTTCCATCATTAACTTTGGACTTACTGAGATATCTAGGTTTGCATATATATATATATATATGTATGCCAATAAAAAGAATGATAGCCCTTGTAAGCAACAGAACGACTGGTACAAATAACTTATAGTAAATGCCAATAAACTATTGAGAAAATGACTAATTCAAATCACTGCTATTTAGTAAACATACTAAGATGCAACAAATAAAGTATGTAGTAAAACCACTATTAAAATTTGTTGGTTGTTTTGTTTTTATGGCATATCAAACCCGGCAAGTCACTTATTGCTAACTAAATTTTATTTATTTATTGCTGGTAATACCTTTTTCTTTCAACAATTTATTGTTGTTTTTATATAAGTTTTGTGTCTAGTAATACTTTTTTCTTTTCGAGTATCAAGATTCATTGGGATTTATTTTTAAGGGTAGGGTCCCCAAGTCCTACCCTGTTATTTAACCCATAACTGGAGGGAAGGGATGGATTAATTCCTTTCCCAAGGGTACCAGAGCTTAAGTGAATGCAGGGTATTCAACTGGAATTTGAAGTCGGCTCACCGATTTCTCTTTCCGAGCTGATATCCACTGCACCACAACGCATATCCATCACTAAACGCTTACAGCACCTGGTATTCCTAAGCGGTCACCCATCGAGCGAGAACCAGTGTATACAACATGATGTGGCCGTTAGCCTACTATTAAATGTTTCATGCAAATATTCAATCATCATGTGTACCATATAGTAGTATTTTATTTCATGTGTTTATTACATATATATGTGTATGTGTAGGATGTGTGTTGTGTAGAGAAACCAGGGAGCTGAGTTCAAATTCCAGTTGATTTCGTGGCATTCACATATGCTCAAGTACCTTTGGGAAAAGTATGAATTCATCATTTCTCCCTCCAGCTATGGCTTAAATAGCAGGAGAGATTGGGTTCTATAGCATTGGTTGGCTACTGCGGGAGATTTGTCTGCCTAGTCAGTCATGTCTCTTTTGGGACATGATTGCCCAGGCGTGTATCATTTGTATGGCATTTGACTGACTGATGTGTATACAATTGTCATTATTTAATTGCCATTTTTGAATAATCTTGAAAAACAAATTTTAATGCAACCATGTGAATGTAGAAAACAAAGCTTTTAATATAAATTAAAATTATAATGAAAGATTTTTTTGAAATTTACATTCTTTTTAAAACAAGTTATTTAATTTCAAATTTGATAATAATTTGTACCCCTATTAGCATATAATATAACACTATACCTAACACTGTGGTAGGGTTCCTATTAGGCTACATTTGGAAACCTAGTTTTATTAGGTTTTAAATTTTCTTACTTGTAACTTCTGGGGTAGCTTTTAAAATATACTAGTCTAACTTTAGCTACTCATGAGAAGAAAGTCAATTCAGTATTTAATAATGCTTCAATTTCAAATATGGCCCAATCTATTACTGCACTGCACTGCACCATACACCTCAGAATAGACAATGTATTAAACATTGGAAACTATTTGATACTCATTTTATATAAAAAAATATCTATTATTACACAATGTTAGTACATTCAATTAATTACATGACTCTTCAAAACATAGGCAACTATAACTTTCCATAAATTTTTATACTTTATTATATGTGAACAGTACTGATGAGGTTTCCTGTTGTCTTCTTCACAGCTGAAATTCAGAGATTTCTTTCTCTTAGACTGGTTGCCAATGCTAGAAAATTCATGCCTTTCCCAAGGAGATTAATGCAAAAGTAAACCCAATAGACTAAGCCAGAATTTGAATTCTGTTTACTGATTTCACTTTCTATTCTGATAATTACTAATTACCCTACTTGCATATCATTCACTACAAGTTTAAAAATGAAGGCTATTCTTGGTTATCAGTTTTTCTAATGTTCTACTTTTCTTTTCTATGAACATTACAAAACTCTTAAAATTATTAATTATTTTTTGTCAAAGAGACAAATGAAAATATTTTATAAACTATCCAAATTATTCAGAACAAGCAGTATAGCCCAGCATTGCTCGGGTGTAATGAAAGCTTTAAAACTAATCCATGATCCTAGAGCTCAGACTAAAGAATATTTGTGTGACGTTTGGTGAGAATCAGATAAAAATTGTGGATTTGTATAAAGGACATACAGACAGATAAACAGACACACACACAAACATCTTGCCTTTTATATATATATATATTATCGATTTTCTGCACTATTCTAAGAACTGCAACCTTGAAACATCTGAATATCGTTTCTTATGTCTTTGTCTATGAGTGTATTAAATTTGATTAAAATCGGACCATTCCTTCTATAACATAATTTTTTCGTTTATCAATTTTTCATATTTATTGGCGTACCTTGACACAAAACCTAGCTAAGAACACTCACAGACGCTTATAGTACAACTGTGTAAATTTTCAAGAAAATTGGTTCAACCGTTTCAGAGTCTATAGGTAACGGATATACACACACACACACACACACACACACACACACACACACACACAGACAGACAAAGTTCCATTTATAAATAAGTTTTAGATTTTAGATGTATAGTTTCTCTTGTTGTTTCTTTACCATATTACAGTTTTTTAGTTTACAATGAACTAATAGACTGTACTAAATTCTGTAAACTGTAATCATTCATCTATTAATATAAATGTTCTAATGGTGTTGCTTTTACAAATCTATAAACATGTTTCACTATTGAATGAGTTTCAAAGCAGTTTGGTTTATTTTGGTATTTGTGAAATATAGCAATATATCTAATGTGGAAGGGAGGTAATTTAACTGATATTGTAATTTAATTAATTAGCAATGTCTTTAATGAATTAACTATAATTTGTGTAAAGCTTTCTAAATTCAGCCAACTGAAGTATGTTTTATTCTTGTGAAACTAATGTTATTCAAGCTTTGCTAATACCTTGATTCTGTCATTCTGACCTTGAGTCATTTTTCCATGCCCCTTCTTATGAAATTCACAATTCTATGCACACATGTAGTATCTATGACAGAAGTAAATGCAGTTTATTACTTAAGGAAAACTTCTGAAAGTCAAAGACATATTGATTCAACAGCAAGACTAATCTGAATTCAACAATTCTTTCAGTGATATGAGGATCAAAGCAGAAGTAGTAATCATTTTGATTGATTCTAAAATTAATCAATAGCCATAGTAGCACCATAAAGTGTTTTGTCATGCCTAAAAAATATTTCTGAATATCTATTGTAGAGCTGGTATTTGCTAATGTAAATGATGAATGATTATATCCACTTTAATTTTTTTTAATATGATGAAACTTTTTTTTTTACCATAACTGTTCTTTATTTTGATTGTATGAATAATGGCACCAATACTGTGAGAACAAAAAAATAAAATAAAATTATACAACCATATTTCAACAATATGTTAGGAAGATAGAATTTGGTATAAATTTATATTATTATATATTATTAAGTATAAAGTTAATATAAATATACACATCTAATATAAAGTTAGTAGTATATAGGTCATGAAAGTTACTTTGTTGTGAAGTTTGGGATCATTCAATAACATTTAATATTTTAGAAGAAACTTAGTTGAGGTTGTGTGAAACAACTCCATAAACATTTGAATTCTATGTAAAGCACAAGGTCAATATTCAAGTAATTAAATGACTCTGTTCAACAAATAACAATTTTTTATATACAGAAATACAAATAAATATAAACAATATTTCAAACAGGATTATTTGTAATGGTATTACAGTTTTTGGCCCAATGAATATTTAAAAAATATGCAGAGAATGAATTCAAGTTAAACAGTTCAATTCAAAGGTTTTCTTGTTGAATAAAATATTTGTAAATGATTTGTTTGTTATTATAGTCCAAAATATATGTGACTGTTTTCAAAAAAGTCAGGATAATGAAAGAAGGAATATTCAAAGTTATCTACCTTTAGTTGCATTCATAAACTGGAAATAGAATGCTTTATATATTTTTATGTTCATAGAAAAATTCTTGATTGTTCTTTCAATGAAGCTGAGTTTGATTCAAATTTGGTCAATGTTCAGATGTCTTTGATGGAAGATTTCTTGGTGCAGGTCTTTGTTAATTTTTGTATGTTCACAGAGATAAAAAGTTTTTCATGTGTTAACTGTTAATTAACTTTAAAATTTTCTCATGAACGTTCATGAAAATAGTTGATTGGCAAAAAGGGCTTGTTATGATGAGCAGTAATTTTTGGTTTTGATTTATGAAGAAGAAGGTTTGTAATGACTGCTTCTTCTGAGTTACAGTTCTCACTGGGGGCTTTGCTTTGAGATACAGAAGTTATACTACTTTTGGTTACATGACAGGCTCAAAAATCATTTCAAGTTAAAAATATCTGTGTAGATAATTTTTAAATAATAGAAAAAATTAGCCAGTCAGAGGTGTTTGTTCCAGGTTTGAATTTGGATTCTCTTTTAAACTTAATTTGTCATATTTTTTCCAAACTATTACTTGCAATGAATAAATTATAACTTAACTGCAATGTAAAAATTGTTGTTTTATTTTTCATGTATTTAACAATTCTACCAACACTTAATAGTAATTTCTTTGTGTTGATCTTAGGGTGGGGTTCTACCACTTTAAAGGCAAGCAGTCATCAAAATTAAGATGATTTTAAAAGATAATTAGTGCTCCCTCCAAAATGTTGAATAAGTTTTTTAATCAATGACAAAGTGTATGATAGTTTTAATGTTATTTGCTGATATGTAACATATTAATTATTGACAGAATAAAAAATAATAACAAATAATTGATTTTATGATTATGAATGGGTAAGAAAATAAATAAAAAATTCCCCACTAGAAATTAATGTGCTATTTCATCAATTAAATAATATTTAAAAGAAATCTAATCTATTGAACCCAAAGTAATAGTTTACTGATTTAATGCTTTCATTGGAGGAAAAAATTATGTAGCTTAACATGTAGAATTAAGTTGTTCCTATGAGTAACTTTATACCTGTCATTTACTGTACTTCAATGCTAAATTCTTGTTCTGAAATAATGAAATGTACTCAAAATGTCTATGGATGGCTTATTAAGAAGTTTGAAGTTCTATGTTCTAATCAATTCTCCAATTATACCAGATTTGATAAGCTAATATACATTTTAAAAATTTGTTGATGGCTCAGAAGTAATGCAAGTTACTTTTGGTGGTTTATATGATATTTCCATCATCATCTTAGTTGTGTTTATCATAACATTTTGACCACTGTACCCTGGGGCACTCCTAAGGTGACTGTTGTGTCCAGTAACCTTCAGAGAATGTTGAACAGAACTTTATAGGGCTTTATGAGAATAGCTCGGCCCTCTAAAGAAAACAGAAGGGCTACACTAAGAGGAAAGTAACAACTTAAAATCCAGATATGACTAAATCTGATGGTGGTCTGGATAAAATAAAGAATTTTGTTAAAAATTCCTGGAAGGTTATTGGATTTTCAATCACCTGGTGAAGCTCCAAAGGTACAAAAGTCACATTCTGTGGTAACAAAAAAAAGCAGTCCAGGTGAATATGTAAGTTTAAAAGAATGTTTGTATAAATTTCAGAGAGAAAGCTAGTGATATGATAAACTTTCGAATATATAACCCCCAAACAAAATTTGAATAGTTATGATTCTTAACAATGATATAATAAAAGATTGTTTCTGAATGCTTGCATACTTCACACACAACTAAGTCATGTTGCATTTAAACCATTTCTATCATAATACTAATAGCTCAGCAAATAACATAATTTAGTCTAGTTAGGTCATCAGGATGCAAAATATTACAAAGAACCTTTTAGATACCACCTTCATTTCCATAAATGCATGTCTGCCTTTGTCTTGCCTCATTTTCTTTCTGCAACCTCTTGTCATCAAATCAAATCCAGCTTTATGATGTCATAGGAAATTCCTCACCTCATTAGTCTTTTTCATAAATTTCTCTCCACGATATGGGTCACTCTGTGCAGTAGGGTTCCAGGGTTTCAAAGACAGTCATATTCACATGAACTAAGTTATTTCTGTTCACCATGGCTAAAGTGGTGTGACACACATGCTTACACAGAAGGTACAAATAATTTCTTTGTTTCCAAATGAAAATTGCAAAACTTTATCTACCTGTGAGAAGCAAGTGTAAGGCAACCAAAGTTTCAAGAAAATGTTAGGAAAGTATTCCATTGGTTGAAAGTCTACAAAACTTTGCTCAAAAAATCTAGCAACCTTTATCTAAAGAAAAGTAAACCCTACTTCTGTATATTGATTGACTTAAAAAATCCTATTGAATGGACTTTAAAAATGTTAGGTTTATTGGCCATAACACTTGAACAGATTGAACTACAGAGTTAGTCTTATGCACATTTCTTTATATTGAAGTCAAAATTTTCTATATCATATGTTCTATGCTTTGGAAGAAAATTAAGATTGTTCATAATCGTAACATAAACACTTCAGGCTACATTGTTTATAAGTATGATCAGTTCTGGTAGATTGAGATGATAGCTGAAATTGATTTTCAAAGGAAGGGCGTTGTTGTAATATTTATACACCCACATTGACCATCAAAACAATTTTCATAGCTCTCAAAGGATGATATTTGCTGGTTACCATCTGATTATGCAATGAGTCAAAAGAACAACAACTAGATTAGGACATATCTATGACATTATTGAGGGTATAAACACTTTTGATGAGATTTTATAAGCTCCTGGTACATTTAACCTGTTAATAATTTTGGTGAACTTGTGTAAGTCCAAAGAAAAAATAAAGCATAGAATTTGAACAAGAAAATAATAACAAATATATTGACAGGAGATTTTACAAAAGAAACAATGAGAAATGAAATAAAATGTGGAAAGTTCAAAGCAACCTTCTGTGTCTGTAGTCGATTACACATATTTTGCAGGAGTGAAAAGAATACATCTGTTCACAATGAAAAGTCACTGAGAAAGAGAGTGCTTTTTCAAATCTCGTGTCAGCTGTAATTATCTTTAAGGGATGGTAATTCCCAAATCTTGCTGCCTGTGACCATCATCAGGGGGTGGTAATCCAACAATACTCCTCCCAGATTGAGGAAGATTCTTTTATGAAATCTGACTTGTTATGTATATTTTGTATATTTCTAAATGTTGTGGCCAATGTAAAGTGTGACCACTTTATATTGTTGTTGCTGTTGAAATTTTAGGTGAGGGCATGTTGTCTGCTGGTTTACTTTGATTTGTGTCAGGTGTTTGTGTGATTTTTGTGTAAGCAGGTTTTAAAAAATCAATTCATAGAGTGTTTTCTTTTTTTTTTGTTTTTTTTTTTGAATGGTAAAATATTTTTTATGTTTTTTCAGCACTTTAGGTGAACCTGAATAATTTGGAAATAATGGTTTCTTAACCCTGCCATTACTGAGAAAAAATATACACCCAATTATATATAACTGCAGGTATAAAAGATTAGTTACACATTTAATGAGTATAAAAGATAACTTATTCATTTTGTCTTTTAGTTTTTTGAAAAAGTTTGGAGATGGGTTGATATTTTGTCTACCTCAAAGTATTGACCAAGTAATGTCAGTGAAGTTCCAAAAATGATGTCTGCTGGTGTGCAGTGCAGGTTTTCTTTTAAAGTATTTTGTATTAATAGGAGGGTAATAGTTATGTTATCTACCAAGTTTTAAGGGTCAATCTTTGTGATTTGTGCAGTTTTTAGCTGTCTGTGGAATTTTTATACAATTCCATTGACACAAAAATGGTATGCAATAGTTTGGATATGTTTGACTCCAAGTGGGATTACAAATTCCTTGAAAAGTATGGATTGAAACTGTGATCCCCTATCAGAAGACACCCCAAATCTACTGATTCAGTTGTCCAGTACAACTTTTGGGATAATCTCTGCAGTGGTATTTGGAATAGGAAAAGCACCAAGCAATCAACCAAATCAATTCACTATGGTGAGCATATAAATGAAACCGTGTGCATCTGGAAGGACCCCAAAAATGTCTTGTGCAAATGTGTGAACCTACCATCAGGTCTCTTGTATTTACCAGTGGGTGATTTTGTGTTTCCCAATTATATGTTTTTGATACAGAATGCATTGCTGTATCAAAGTTTGTCAGTTTGTCAATGTCAGTGGACATGTTTGGCCATACAAATCAGTTTGTTATCACTTTGGTGGTTTCTTGTCTGCTAGGATGTGATGAACCAAGAAGGTGGTTGAAAAATTTTTTACATAATGATGGTGGTATATAGAGTTGAGGGTAACTTTTTTCACATAACATAAGAAAGTTGAATGTCTGAAAGAAGTAGTTGAACTTTCAGGTTCAGTAAAGTTACAACAGTGTAGAATATTTTTTTGTTGTTTGGCAATATTCTTGTAGCTTAAGCTTTCCATATTTATTGATGTGGAAGTATGGAAAAGTGTATCTGCAACCATATTTTCTTCACCTTTTATATATTGCAGGTCCAAAGTAAATTGTGAAATGTAGTGGAGATGTCTTATTTCAAATTTGTGGCAAATATTTGTCATGCTGCTATAGATGATCATAAGTGAGTAGATTGTGGCTAGTAAATACTGTGAATTCACATCCCTTTAAAATATAACAGAAATGTCAGATAGCAGAACGTTCTCTCAAAAATGTACTGTATTTCATTTGTGGGGAATTCAGCTTGAAAGAGAAAAAGGATATAGGTTTATTTTCTCTGTTAACATTTTGCTATAAAATGACACCAACAACATTTGATGAAGCATCTGTTATTAAAGTTAGCTCTGTGTTTTCATCGTCACTGAAGTAATTTAGTGTTGTTTTTTGCTCCATGAAAAGCAGACTTTGAAGTAAAACTTTTGCATTCTTTTTCTGAGTGATTTTTAATATCTGCCAATGGGGTTAACTTTGATGAACAGTGTGGCAAAAAACTTTGATAGTAATTTATCATGTCTTTAATTTTCACTATGAAAAGTCACCAAGAAAGAGAGTGTTTCTTTCAAATCTCATGCCACCCATAATTATCATCAGGGGCCAGTAATTCCCAAATCTCAATGCCTATGATTATCATCTGATGGCAGTAATTCAATTAAAAAAGATTATATTTGTATTGGTATAACTAATATTTTGCATTTAACTTTCACATACAAATATAAAAACACAGGATAAATACAATTCTTTCATGTTAACTTAAATATTCCTTTACAAATCTTAGATCTTGATCATTTTCACACCCAATTTTTGAGGGAGTACTGATGGATGGGTCATTCAGCTACTAAAATATTTTCAAATTTATTTTTGAAAACTCCCTGGTAAAATCAGGTCTTCAAAACATGATTTCTGGATTAACCACTCTAAAAGAATAATTCAGTACAGATTTTTAAATCATTTTGATGAGAACTCATGATTTCCTGGCATATTTATGTTTTTCTAAATGGCCGATTTTCAGAACATCCCTACTGACCCTGGCAAAAATTTAATTGGCTATATCTTTTAAACTGTTTTGTCTGAGAACTTTGTGAAAAATCATAATTTCATAAGTACAATTAACAGAAATATATGAAACCAAATTAATTTTGGTTTGGTCATAAGCCTCAATGTTCTGATATAAAATTACCCCAAAAGAAAATAGAAGTAAACTTCATGAGCTCTATTCAACTTAAAATTTGATCAGTGCTGTAATGTGTATATGTTGTAGTAAGCTACCTGACTTCTCCTCTTCCTGGCGACTGAAGATTGCTCTATTTATGCATGTATCTCATTTGCATACCATGCTACAATCAGAAAATTAATTAAATAAAATAAAATTGTGATCTGATTTTACTAGGAACTTTTTACCCAACTAGAAATTCTGTGCTCTCTTCCTACTCTCCATACTTCAAACTATGGCCAATTCTTCCTTTTCTATATTAGAATAATTACATTCTGCTAACAACAACTTTTTGGAAAGATACATGATTGGATGATCCTCTTGTGATACAATAGCAACTATGGTATGTTCACTTGCATCGGTTGTTAAAGTAACTTCTTTTCTTGGGTTGAAGATTTTTATTACTGGCTTACTTGTCAAAGCCTTTTTTAACACTTTGAAAGCATTAATTTGCTTCTGCATCCATGTGAATCCTACTTTTTTTACACATTTTTGCAAATGGTTCAATGAGTTTGCTATATCTAGGAAGATATCTGCTATAGAAATTAATTAATCCTAAGAAAGATTCCAGTTCTTTCTTGTTTGTGGGCTCCACTACTTTTGCAATTTTGTTTGTTAACCTCTTTTCAGGAGATATCCCTTCTCTAGATATTTGGTATCCTAGATAGGATATTTCTTCACAGTTTAGCTTGCATTTCTCTCTGTTTATCATCATGCCTGCTTGATATAATCTCCGTAGAACTTGTTCAGTTTTATGTTTTAATTCATTTTTGGTGCAAGCCCACATGCATATAGCATCTTGATATATTAATATGTTCTCCATTTTTCCTAATAAGAGCTTAATAGCTCTCTCAAAAATAGTTTATCTTAATAATCCCAATGGTGTATTTATTGTAGTAACCTCCTTAAATTTGTCATCTATTTCAATTTGGTTATATGCTGATTTTAAGTCAATCTTTGCAAAATGCTTCATGTTTGATAATTATGACTCGTGGTTTCAATACTTGGTAAAGGAAATTAATCTGAAAATATCTGATGGTTAACTCCAATTTTGTAATTGCCGCAATGTCTCTGTCGGCTTTTTAATGATGAGTATTAGTGAAGTTGCTCCTCCCATGATTGACCTTTTCCAAAATGCCCTGCTGAATCATTCTTTTTAACTTTGTCACCAATACAGGTAAAATATGTATCAGCAGATTCCTTGATTTGATATATCTTGGATAATGATTCCCTTTCAAACAAATGCTTGATTTATAATCCTTTAGCAATCCTATTTTTGTTCTTCAAATTCTATTGAATTAATCAATTTTGATGTACTGACTCTTAACATATTTATTACTAGCAATATGTGATCTTTCATACATGCTACTACTGATATGGGTATGATTTCAAAATGATTCTTTGTTTCAAACGTTTTTTTGAAGTGCCCACTGCTTTAATTGTGGTGCCATCAAATTATTTTGATTGTATGGTAGACTTTTTTAGCCTAGGTTTTCCCCTGTACAGCCAAAAATTCAGTGGAATTAGCCTAATGTCACTGTCAGTACCTACATGCATCTAAAAATATTACCCATTTAGTTTTTATTCTTTTCCTCGGTTTTCACCAGCATGTTTACTGTGAATATTTCTACTTTTTCTGTAGCAATTCGCATGTCTTCAATTTCTTCAACTTTATTTTTGTATTTACATACCCTCTGAAAATGATTTCTTTTTTATGCAGATTAATCATGTTTTACTGAAAACTAGGTATTTATTTTTTTCTGTTACATACTGTTCACTACAGTACTTGCATTGAACTTCTTTGTGCTATACATCTCCCTCTCATCCTGCAGTTGGTTGAAATACTTTATCAATTCTAGCTGCTGCACCAATTCTATACTGGTTTCTAAATTAAAATTAACACCTTGCAGCCTTTCCAATATCTCATGCTTAAATGAAGAGTCATGCATGCCTTTTATCATGTGTAACTGGATCAGCTCATCTTCTGCAGTCATTTCACCTCTGCCCAGTTTTTTGAATTCACAATGCTTGGCTTTCTCTTTTAATCAGTGCAAAAATTGTATGATAGACTCTTTCGGTTGTTGTCTCATCTCAAAAAACTTTGTTCTTTAAGTGATGACTAACCTCCTCTTTGGTCTAATATTCTTTCTTATTATTTCAATGATTTCTTCAAAGGCGAGATCTTGAGTAGTTTTTTGGGTATGTCATCGTCAAAACTTTCTTTACTGCTTCACATTCTGCTGTTGTGAGGAACATATTCGTAATCTCATTTTGTTTTGCTTTGTTTGGTCTGTCTCTCAGTTTCTCAGTTTTCTTTATCCTGGCCAGTGCTGCAAAGCATTTAATCCATGTCTCCACATGTTTCCAATTGTCGGGCATGGTCAGACATCCTATCAGTGACACCATTGTCGTGATATGTAAATCTTCTAGAAAGCTACGTGATTTCGCCTCTTCTTGGTAACTGAAGTTCTCTCTATTTATGTGTGTATCTCATTTGTATACCACTCTACAATCAAAAAATTAATTAAATAAAGTAACTTTGATTTATTTCTTAATAAAAGAGTTGAAAAGATTTAATTTTAGTTGCAATAGCCCCAACTATTAAGGAGTCAAATATTAAAAAATTACAGAGGCAGAATTTTACAAGTGAGAAATGTACATTCAGAGAGGGTAAAATTTATCATTATTTGGATCAATGTAATGGGAAACTAAAGATGAAATATAAAATATAAGAGAAATATGATGAATATGTACCAAAATATAGAATTTTCAAATTGTGTCATAGAAAAAATTGCCCTGCTTTGTTATGGGTTTTTAAAAAATATTTTCTTTATAAAATGAGTCTTTATAAAAGTAATATATCATTACTTTTGAAATATATCATCATTATGTGAAATATATCATTACTTTTGAAATATATCATCAGTTAGTTTTATGAGAGATAAATTGGAATACTTAACTAGTAGAGGATGGTAGCTAATACAAACTAAAGAAGGATGCCCAACATAAAAAACAGAAAAGAATCTGTCACAAATATTGAATAAGAACAGAAACCACTTCAACAGCAAATACAGACAGCTGAACCATCATAATGAACAAGCAGGCACTACAGTCTCCTCCAAATTCATGAAGAAGGCATTCCTACATGACTTGTTGTCAGTTGCCAAGTGTCAGTATGTCATCTATTAAGTAGATTTCTGGTATGAGTAGTCAGCCTGTTAACACATAAGTTTTCATCCTAATGTAATGAACTCACTTTATGAAAATACTTTATGATTTTGCCATTCAATACACCCAAATGGTGAGCTTTGACATTGTAAACCTCTTCACCTAGGTTCCAACAAATGAAGCCCTCTCAGGAGTTTGAGAAATATTAGAATCTGAACCAACATTTGGCAAATGAAACAGTATTCCAGCACAAGCTAATAAAATACTAACATTTTGTTTGCAACTTTTAATCAGATTTTGATGTATTTCAACAGGAAGAAGGTATGGTAACAGTGTTACTATTGGTTTCAGTGACAGCTGACATATAGCTGGAATACTTTGAGAAAACAACTGTAAGAACAGTGCCACTAAGGTCAACCTTCTGGTTATGATACAGGGTGACCCTAAAAAGAACAGAACCTACAGATTTTTTAATAAAACAGTTAATCATTGGATGACACAGAGGGATAGACCAAGATGAACAGTGGTTCCAGCAAGGCATCCCCCACCACATATCAAATAACACCCTAGCCTGGCTGAGAGACTGATCAGCAGATAGTGTGATGTTAAGTGGACACTGCACTCACTGTACTTGAATCCCCACCCGACCAGATTTTTATTTATAGGGGTATCTCAAGGATAATGTGTAACCAGATGATTGGTTAACTGAAGGCAGCAATCACAGCAAAAATCAAGGAAATCCCCAAAGAGGAATGTGTTTGATTAGTATGACAATTTTGTGCAATGTTTGCAAGTTTGCCTCTAATGCTGCAGAACCCATTTGGATCATATTTTGGAAAAATCGTGAATTTTATGCAAAACAACCAATTTAACTAAAACTTTAGGGAATGATCATACACAGACTGAAGTGTAAATCCACCAAGTTTCTTGAAAATAACTGGATCTTTTTAGGATTTATTACAATATGGGTTCTGTATTTTTGGACAACCCAGTATATAGATGACACCTTAGTACACTGGCCTCACCAAGAAAATGTGAAAATGCTGATGAACCATGTTAACTCTATTAGACTCTTAATGAAGTTCAGTATACAGAAGGAGATGAATGGTAGATTGGCCTACATGGATGTATTGGTAACTTGTAAAAAGCAGAAGTAAAGGACATTCATATACCACAAGTCAATTGTATTTTATCTGAATTTTGAGTTTAATTATTCCTTCAATACAAAGACAATGTTTGCATGCTACTTACAACACTGAAAAGATTTATATATAGTGACCTAGATATATATCAATGAGAGATGACCAATATTAAGGGCATCCTTAAAAGAAATGATGACTATACAAGCATAATACCAGTAGCAACCACCAGCAGCTACACAAGTTCAGGAGGCAAAAACTGACTACAGCAATTCTCCTACATACATAGGGAGCATGGTGGAGAAATTCCAGAGAATTTGCAATCCATGCAACATGAGAACAGAATTCAAATTTGGCTTTAATTTACACAGCTACCTCACAACTGTAAAATCTCCAAGAGAAAAAAATGTTTCTAAAAGCTGCATGTATAGCATTTCATGCAGGTGTAATGGCGAATAAAAGGTCAAGACCAGCTGTCCACTAAAAATAAGAATTGTCAAGCAGTGGAAAGATGTATTATATTGACAAACTTAGAACTAAAAATCATGTCCACAAGATGAAAAGAAGTTACCAACCTTTGTGGGATAAAGTTGAAAATATTGGGAAGGAACTACAAATAAGAGAATTGAAGGATTCAGCACACATCTATGTTCAAATTATAAAGGTCAGTCATATATGTCAGTAAGACATGAGAATTACTAATCATAAAAGAAATACTAGATGTGAGGTTTCAACAAGATGAAGAGATGCTAGTGGGACATGTTTAGAAAAAATGCATAAACCCCAACAGAAGAAAATTCAGTTTTTAAAAATGAAACTGTAGAGCAGCCTCAACTAGAAAGCAATGAAGCACAAGAGAATTAGTCTAAACATAGCAGCACAATATATAATCAGTTCCCACAATCAGTATCTCATTCATAAAAAGTGTGCAAGAGAGCTTAGGGAGTTTTTCATATATTTTAGAACCTATTATTTGGACATTTGCTATCAACTCTATTCAATACAGAAGTGTGATTAGATTTTATAGCAGTTTTTTGACTAGTTTTTTTTTTTATCATTGTGACAAAGAAAAAAAAAGAAATTTTAACAAAATAACAATAAGAATGTGACTAATAATAGTAAAAACGATCAAAAGTTAACTGTGAATGATGACGGAAAGAAAAAAAGAAGAAGCAAAACTCATCATAAAATATTTGAAGTAAACAGTTAGAAGTGAAGAGAAATATCAGTTGAATTAGAATTAGTTCCATGAGATATTTGTCTGGGCTAATATAGCTTCTGATTCTACATTAACTCTGCATAAACAATTTTATTTGAACTGTAATCCATATTTATCAGGGTAAATAGTTGATATTTGCGTTAGCTTTCAATATCTATAAAAATGGGAGGGAGAATGGAACATTCTTACTTGTTCTTTAATTTCTGACAATTATTTATTTTTTCTTTTAATTAGATAAAGGAAGGAGACATTTTTGTTTGTATCCTTAGATTTGTTGGTTTTCAAGTAAATTTAAAATACTTTATCACCAAAATAATAAATGAGATGTTGCATATTTTGATATCTCTCCAAATACTCATCCAAAAATGAAAGTACAATATACATGATGAATGACTAAATAATACTTGATGCAAAATATATTCATTTTAGTTGATAATTTCTGTTTTCAGTAAAAGGAATAAAGAAGAGACATGTAATTTTTTTCTTTTTTAGTAATACACGTTGTTAGCAATGATGAATATGAGAAATGTTATGAGTAATACTATTACTAATTTTACAATCACATTGTCGACACTGATGACAACTGCATTAGCATTGGTGACAATACGTCTGTCTGTTTTTATTTTCTCCTTTGAGCAAGTGACAGACATTGAAGTGGTATTGTTAATACTACTGGTACATTTTCTACAGCCTTGTTCTGATCCCTCTACTACAACACACTAATCTGTATGTATGCATGTATGTGTTTAAAATTGTATGTACTACATATGTGGTTTTGGAATGGTTAAATAATATGTTATGGAAAGATACATCACATGTGTTTGTGCATTTGAGTGTGTGCACATACAGATGGAAGCTGATTGTTGTTCAACTCACCATGCAAAAGCACACACCTTATTTTGTGAAGGTCCAACTCATTTTTTATTGTTTACAAGGATGCATCAATAAGTCTGCAGCCTGACTCTTACATATTTATGAGCTGAATAATTTTGATCTGAAATTTTTATAACCAGTACATGTGATCAATATTAAATCACTAAATTAAATGCATTGACAAGGAAGAAGATTATGTTAAAAAATAAATATCTCTTATGTAAAAATAAACTGTTTTTTTCTTCTTTCATCATTAGATTGTTGACTAAGGTGATAGCAATGAAAATAACTTGTAAAAGAAATGATTGTCTTTTATGTATCTATAGTGCTCACACTGGAGCTTGAATTTAAGCTAACCACTTTTTGACAATAAATAATAAAACTACAATACACGCTTTTAAACCAGCAGTATATAGCATCTACCTTAGGTAGTATGTTTATCTCTCTTTCTTTATCTCTCTTATGGCTGACGCTTGATCTAGCAGCGGTGGATATAAACAGGCCAAAGTAGTGGCACTGACAGTAATTGTTTGCCACTGCAGCCTGACTGTAAAGTTAGTAGTAGGAAGAGATAGTAAGGGTTATATTATTAAAGATCCGTTATTGGTAACTATAGAAACTTGTTTTCATATTGAAAAACAAAATTATGGTTGGTGGTATAGGCAAAGGGAAGGAAGATTGTTATAACTGGTTTGCTTGCTATGAAGTGTTGTAATACACATGAAAAGTAGAAAATAGAATAGCAAAAATACTTTGATACTGTTTAATACTCATGGTACTATTGTTTTCATGATGAAAGAGATGATGATGCTATTTTTAATGTTGATGATTTTTTTTTCGTTGTTTACGTTAATAATGGTCATTTTTGTCACAATAATGGTGAGTACAAGCAGAGTATTGATCCTGATGATAGTGAAACTAGTGCAAAGATGAAGCTAATCACAAGGTTAGGGGTGATGACAATATTGTTATTAAGGCTGATAATCACCAAAAGTGTTGTGTCTGTTAGTTCTGTCACAGATGAGGGTGTGAAGTCTGAAAAAAGATTGTTGGTGCTTGAACGTTACAGACATTTCTAGAGTTATAATATTGTTAACTGTAATAGTGGAGGAAAAAAGTAGTGCTACCAAAGATGGTGAATTTGTTATAGAGGTGGTTACAATGCTGTTAAGTGGTGGTGGTGATCTTGTGAGAGAGGTGGTGGCAGTAAGGTTGATGGTGATGACAGTGCAGCAATAATGCTGTAATGTTAATAGTGATGATGAAGACCATGTTGAAAGTATAATGGAGATTATAATATATAAACTTATTTACAGCCATTTTAACAGAAGTAATTTTACACATACTGATGTTGATAATAATTTTGCTGATATAAGCAATTAAATATTCACATCTATTTTATCTTTACCACATTGATAGTAGTAAAGATGAAATAGATGTGAATATTGAACATCAGTTATATTTATGCTATTTACATTATCCAGACTATTGTCCACATCTTGATTGACATTTGTACAAGGTTTTGTAGACAAATACTCAATTATATTTATCTTCAAGTTAGTAGTAAGAATGTAATAGAAGCTATGATGTTTGTAGTGACAGTGATGTGTAAATCATGATAAGAATGTTAGCATTAAGGATAATATTTATGATCTTCATATAGATGATACTGCTGATGATTGCAATCATGTTAAAGGTATACAGTGCACAAATAACTTATCATCTGGCATTAATAGCTACAACACTAGTACTCAGTAATAATATATTATCATGGGTTAACTGGGAGAGGCAAGGCATTTTTGTAAGGGGCAGTATCAGCTTTGTAGGAATTCCTGATCATCATTTATGATTATTAATAAATACAGCTAATGCTAATGATAAAATGATGAAGTTTGTATTAACTGGATGCAGTGGAAATGAAATCAAGCTGCTGGCAACAGTGTATACATGTATCACAGCTGGTCTGTGTGAGCTTCCTTCACAGCTGCTGCAAAGTCTAACCCCACTTTTTATTTATCTACATTGTGTGTGTGTGTGTGTGTGTGTGTGTGTGTGTGTGTGTGTGTGTGTGTGTGTGTGTGGAGGAGCATCATTTCAATAAAATGCTGATTAACAAGGCTGTTCCTTCAGTTTTTATTGGTCTTGTCTTTATTTTCTTTTATTTTCCATTTAGCCAAATTTAATTAGGCACTCTCCCAGGTAATTCTCATTTTTTTAAATAAAGATACTGAACAATTGCAATGAGATTTGAACAGAAAGGGTTAATGAATAAACTCTGTCGAAAGATTTTGGTAAAGAAATGAATATAATTGCATTGAAAACTATTTAATTTTGTCTATGAATGTATATATATGCATATATTTCTGCATATAAACTTGATGATGGTCATGTATTGATATATGTATAAATGTTTATGCATAGATTGTCATAGACACACAAACACACTTGTATGCTTATAATTTTATACTAAAGATGCATATTTCTATTCATGTGAATGTTGGAATTTTGAACACAGATTATACAACAAACAAAAAAGGAATTGAAACATTGACAAGAGCAAGAAAATAACTTTCAAAATATCACAAAAAAGTGTTTTAAGGAAACTAAAAATTGTAATAAGTAAGAAAATGGAATTGACCATCTAGAAAATATTTGATGAATCTGAAGTGATAAATATAAAACAAAGGAAAAATACAGAATATTAAGATTAGCTAAAGCAGTAAAACTAAAATGTTTAAGTAAACACCACAAAAAGAAACATAAGTTGAATGAAAAAGTACATGGAAATTATTTCTCAAAAGTAATTTTTATGGATTAATGTACAGCCATATTGCATGAACTTGATGGCTTGGCTAGAGGGTAGGTCCTTCATTATAACTTAGAAAACAACAGGTAGAGTAATGTTTTGAGCTAGAATTGTAGGCAATAAAATTAAGTTTCTGCAAATTTGATGATGATATCAAGATAAAAGCACAGAATTATTATAAGATCTTGGACAAGATATTTTTTCAGAGGTACATGTTTGAATTAAGAAGCTTTAAGCTAAAGATTGTATTTGTGCAAATAATGCTTCTTCATATTTTGCAAAGTTTGCTAAGAAGTTTCAATGACACCAAAATAAGTGAGCAGTCTCAGCCTTTCCAGAGTTGCATGTGAGAATAGAAAACAGTATACAAGCAAATAGGATCTTTGGGAAGCAATAAAAACTGCTGCAAATAACATTAAAGTTGAATCAGTACAAAAGTTAATAAAATCAATGAATAAAAGACCAATGATCATTATAGAATGTCAAGGAGCCCAGGGCCAGTGCAAGCGTTTTTTGCCCCCTACTGTCTATGATACACCCCTCCACTCTGCTATATCTCAATTTTTATATTTTTCTAAAATTCTGCCTTAACATTGTAAGTGCTATTTTCACTAAGTTGGCTTGGCAGGTGGAGTTTGTGTTCTCAAGGCTTCCAGTTGTGTTTTTTTGAGATAAAGTTCTTAATCTCCTACTACTCAGTGTTAAATTAATTTTCAATCAAAGAGCAGGGCAGACAGCTGGAGAGACACAGAAGACTAATGTAACATAAAAAAAAGTAGATTAGAATGAAAAAAGACCCTAGAATGACATCAAAATCCCAAACTTTTTCATCCTTTAATAGTCAGTTTTTCTTAGTTTAATTTGTAACATATATAAATATAGGTAGAAAAAACAAATGTTGATGAGATAGTGAGGGTCGAAAAACACTGCCTGAGTTTCCAAATCAGGCCCTCCATTCAGTGGGGTTGTGAGTAGTATTGGCCTTGAAGGAGACCATATTAGCATGTAAAATAATAATTTATTTAGGTATAGGGAATAATGTGTTAATGAAATCACTCATCAGGTCCATCAAAACTCTACATTCATCACTGTAAGTTACTTTGCAGCAATTAGTTTTTATGTACTTCTTTACTTTATATGCCTCCCTTTGTGTTATTTGCTTTAATGTGGTAGCTTGGTTGCCTTCATGTCTTTAGCCAAACTTAATATTTTGCACCTTTTCTATATGTTTATATTTATAACGCCAGCTTCTTTAAATATTTTGTTGTTGATCAATCCATTGTTCTTACTTATTACGCTTTTAATTTTTTAAATCTTTTCTGATGATGATCTTAAAGTCAGTATGTTTTGTTATATCAAGTTATCAATTTCTTTTGATTGTTTTGCTGACACTGTTTATTGATTTTGTATTTCTAATATTGTGATCCTATCACTCATTAATTTTACAATATTACTTTGGCTTTTTGTTAAGATTTTTATAACCTTGAGAAATCTTTATAGACCTGAAATTAAAAAAAAATGAATATTAATATTTGTAATGTTATTTATATTTATTTATAATATGATAACCAACATTCCAGTAGCATTTTAAAATCTCATCCCATCAAATTAGTTATTGTAAATATTTCTTTACAAAAACATATATGAGCTGAAATTCACATGGTTTATTTATCATGTAAGTAAAAGTATATCATTAAATTTTTACCAACATTATCTGGAAAACATTGATTTGCAAAATAAAATTTAAGAATGTGTATTACATATTAAATACTGTATTTGATATTCATTTTAATCAGTATTTTTTCTTTCTCTTTTTACTGGTAGCTATAAAAGCATTAATAAGTATTCAGTCAATTAAGTGCCATACATGATATATGCTTGGGTGAACATGTCTCAAAAGTGACATGACTGACTGGGCAGATGATTTTCTTGCAGTAAGTTGCCATTGCTTTCTGCGGTAAACTGGTTGTCAACCAAGACTATAGAACCCAATCTGTCCTGCTATGTAACCCATAGCTGGAGAGAGAAGTGACCGATCTATACTTTTTAGCATGTAAGTGAATGCAATAAATTCAACTAGAATTTGAACTTGTTCTCTGATTTCTTGTTCCTAGGTGATGTCCACTACATTAGTATTATGCTGCTATAATCTATTATTAACATTTATGAAGTACTGATTAATTAATAAGATTTTTTATGCTCTGTTCCTTCAGTTCATAGGTGGTAAAGACTCTTCATAGATATCTTTATTTTTTATCTGAATTAAATGATTTGATCAGGGTTCATTTTGAGTGTTTTCCTTTATGTTTATAAATAATTCCCAGAATATTGTTCCCAATGTGTCTAGCCTAATAACTAACTGGAAATGAACAATCATGATAACGGCTATAAGTTTATATCTGAAAACAATTAGAGACAAAAGATTGTTTTGTAGAAAATATAAGTGTATCTATATTTCATTGCCTGATCAGCAAGAATCTAATCAACAGCAACTGAATTCTTTCTCTTTTAGCTGATAAACGTTTTAATAATGCTTTTCTCATAATTTGAATTTAGTAAAGATAAAAAATTAATAACTTGAAAGAAAATGTAATATCATTTAACATTAGAAAAAAGGATGAATAGGTACAAACTTTTCTTTAGATAATATTTTACAGACACATTTATATTACAATATTGATTTTCAAAAATAATTTCAATCATTTGTGAACAAGTCCTGAAAGTTTCATTAAAATACGACTATTATTTGATTTTTGCAAGAATTTCCAAGTTAATGTGTTTTTCACATGCAAAACGTGAGTTGTGTAATATTATGTTTGCTGTAGTAACTCTTGTAAAACTATAGTCTCTAACTGATGAAAATGAAAATGAAAATGAAAATTTTAAACAAAATTTGAACATGTTAGAAAGGATTAAATAATTTAATAAAATAATTAGAAAATACTTGATCTTTTTTCTTAATAATAGCATAAACATTTTGACGATAAATCTATCGCCCGGTTCACACTACAACCACATCTATTGAACAGGTTAAGAGCCTCATCCCTTGTTCTCTGTTTAGGATGTGGTTTCCGGTTTTTTCTTTTCCAATCTTCTCACTTTGGTTTCTTTTTTTTTTTCAATTGGAGTAGATAGATCTATCTATCACCCGGTTCACACTCCACCCACGTCTATTGAACATGTTAAGAGGCTCATCCCTTGTTCCCTGTTTAGGATGTGGTTTCCGGTTTTTTCTTTTCCAATTTTCTCACTTTGGTTTCTTTTTTTTTCAATTGGAGTAGATAGATCTATCTATCGCCCGATTCACACTCCACCCATGTCTATTGAACAGGTTAAGAGGCTCATCCCTTGTTCCCTGTTTAGGATGTGGTTTCCGGTTTTTTCTTTTCCAATCTTCACACTTTGGTTTCTTTTTTTTTTTCAATTGGAGTAGATAGATCTATCTATCGCCCGGTTCACACTCCACCCACGTCTATTGAACAGGTTAAGAGTCTCATCCCTTGTTCCCTGTTTAGGATGTGGTTTCCGGCTTTCTCTTTTCCAATCTTCTCACTTTGGTTTCTTTTTTTTTTCAATTGGAGTAGATAGATCTATCTATCGCCCGGTTCACACTCCACCCACGTCTATTGAACAGGTTAAGAGGCTCATCCCTTGTTCCCTGTTTAGGATGTCGTTTCTGGCTTTCTCTTTTCCAATCTTTTCACTATTACGTAGCCCCCTGCACATCAGTGGCATTACCGCCTTGCTCGGGGTGATAGGATTAAAAAAAAAAAAAAATTTGATGGACCAATATTACAAACTGTATTTCCTTATTATACTTGTTGTATTTATAATACAAGTGGTATTTCATAGCTTTAATTATTTGGAATCATTAAAACTTTAATTAATTAATAAAAGATTTCAAGAACAAAACATGGGATTCATTTGATTATGTTTTTAGCATGCACAAACATGTAAAATAAAAAAGAGAAAGAATCTTATAAATATTTGCTGAAAGGAGTCTAAACTGTCACACGTTTATTCTTACCTCACAGTGACAATTTAATATAGAACAGAGCAGTTATAACAATAAGTTTGTCTAATGTTAAAAAAAGTATTTTTTTTTTTTGATGAATGCACCTAAGTTACTTAATTTAGTACTGAAGACTATTAACATTTTAATTTCAGTTATTACCTATGTGTCAGTTTACAGTTATATTCATCCAATATCTTATATATATATACTAGCAGTATAGTCCGGCATTGCTCGGGTGTAATGAAAGCTTTAAAACTAATCCATGGTCCTGGAGCTCAGACTCTTTGGACGTTGGCACGAAAGACTAAAAAGCAATAGTTGTTTCCAGTTAAAGCGAAACCGTAGATTGAAAGTAAAATGAATGGATGTAAGTCAAATTTTGATTTCCTGGTATCGATATCAAATAAGTTTTTTTGTTGTAAACTGAATTTGAAGGCTAAATAAGTCCTCATAGTAAATGGTATCATGGCTGAGACTAAGAACTACAATTATACCTACTTAGAGCCAAACCCGAAGCAAAAACTAAAATAAATGGGTTGAAAAAATACAGACATACAGGCAGACATCTTACCTTTTTTATATATATATATATATATATATATTATTGATTTTCTGCACTATTGTAAGAACTGCAACCTTGAAACTTCTGAATATCATTTCTTATGTCTTTGTCTATGAATGTATGAAATTTGATTAAAATCGGACCACTCCTTCTATAACCCGATTTTTTCCATTATCGATTTTCAATATTTATCGGGAGTACCACCACACAAAACCTAGCTAAGAACACTGGCAGATGCTTATAGTACAACTGTGTAAATTTTCAAGAAAATCGGTTCAGCTGTTTCAGAGTCTATAGGTAACAGACACACACACACACACACACACACAATCACACACAGACAAAGTTCCATTTATAAATATGTTTAGATATACATATATATATATGTATATATATATATATGTATAAGAAAAAAAGATAGATAATAGATATATATAGATATATATGAGTGATTGGTGAGAAGTTAAGAAAATTCATATGCAGTGCATGTTTATTTGTTGGTTTTTTGAAAAACATAAAGAAATACTTCCCACATGCTTCCTAAAAAGAATTTTATTATACAGAGTATAAAACTAATTTTAGACAACAATTCATTTCAATTATGTTCAAACAACAGGTACTGCGATGGGGACAAAAATGGTACTGACATATACAATGCTCACATTAGCTTATCTAGAAGAAAACCTATACAACCAAATAGGACACAAATATGGAGAAGACATAAAAACAGAATTCACAAAATCATGGAAAAGATATCTAGACGATTGTTTTATCTTTTGGAGATCAACATGGGGAGACATAAATAACACAATCTACTCCAAAACTTTCACCCTAAAATTAAGTTCACAGTAGAATATAGCTATAATGAATTACCATTCCTAGACATACTCATAAAAAACAAAAACAACTACACTATCACAGAGACATTTACAATAAACCTTCAAACACCCAACAAGACCCCCATTTCAAGAGTCACCACCTTAAAAATTGTCTAAAATCTATCCCCTACTCTCTAGCATGACAAATTTGCACAATAGTAGCTGACGAAACCCTTCATAAAATACACCTAGAGGAACCATAAAAAACATTACAAATAAGAGGATACTCCACTCTACAAATAAAGAAGGGTTTCCAACTAGCAGAAGAAATACCATTAGAATCTCTCTGGAACCCAAAAAAACTTTTAGAAAAATGAAAATGAAGAAAACATTCTCGCATATCTTCACATACAACAAAAGCAACTCAGAGTTATTTACAATGGTTAAAAAGACACAGAATTACTCAACAAAAATGATAAAATAAAATAAATCTTAAAGACAACTAAAATAATTTAAAGCAAACACCAACCCAAAAATTTAAAAACATACTAACCTCATCAAAATTTGATCAACACACAACACAGGCAGTCACAAAATCCAACAAAAAAAGTTGTGGGGTATGCAACATAATAATAGAAAGAAACCACTTCAAGTTCAAAAACATATCTACATTTGAAATAAAAACAAATCTGAGCTGCAACTCTAAAAGCGTAATTTATGCTCTAAAATGCGATGAATGCGCAAAAATATATGTGGGGTGTAACACTAGGAATATATAGGAATGAACTCTTCCTCTGTCAATAAGTAATAACCTGCATGATTTCCATGGATGCAGCTGAGAGACAGTCAAGACTCAGTGTAACTATACCATTTGTAGAAAAGATAGAAAAATGTATATCTCCCTGTCCGTGGTTTCTGCTATCGTCTCTGCACTAGCTCTCCACAAAGCATGTGTACATGATGTTTTCCCTGCAATTTTCTATAAATTATCTTCCAATTCCATTCTACTGAGTGATATATGCATAACTTCATCCATAGTTTCTGCTATAATCCTAAAACTAGATCCCCACAAAACATGTAGACTTGCTAGTATCCTTGCAATTGTACCAAGAAAATGTACCCCTGAACTAATTCCTCTGTTCTCTAAACTCCACAGTAAATGCCTTGCTGCTTCTTACTTTCCTGCTTGTTGAAAATGCCCATCTGTAGTTCCACTCTTTAAGAATTCAGATGAACTGTCTGGTCCTTGTACTGGCCTATAATTCTTGTACTTCTTTTTGGCAAAGTAGTAGAGCCCCTAATCAATGAATTGGTTAAGCATCTCATAACACAGTTTTCTTTCAAATAAACAATATGACTTTTGCTTCTTTAGGTCAACTCCCGATGTGTTAATGGTTATTGCTGAAAGATTTTGATAAGAATAGTTAAGATTGGGCTGTTGCTTTGGATATCTTAAAGAAGTCTGACAGGGTTTAGCATGCTGGCCTTCTTCAGTAGTTGAAAGATTATGATATTTGTGGACAAATTTTAGTTCTGATTTGATCTTTTTTATCAAATCATGAAATGAAAATTATCTTGAATGGCTGCTCTTCTAGATCTTTTTTCATTAATGCTGGTGTCTCTCAGGACCTACTTTGTTCTTCATTTTCACCAATGATTTTACCGATGTCATCAGTTCTCAATTCAAAATCTATGCTAATGACACAACTATTTACTCCTGTCTTAATGGTAAATCTGACCAGTTCAATAAAGTCAAATTGGCAGCAGATCTCAAAAATCTGTTGTTAACTGGGGCAAGAAATGGCTTGTTAATTTTAACATGTCCAAAATGAAATTGCCTTTTGTAATCTTCTTAGAGAACCTTTTTGCCTGCTATCAGTAAAATCTCCAGGAGAGTAACTTATTGTGCCTTCTCAGGTGAATGTTTTCTACTGACATGAAGTGGAAAGTTTATTGTGAATTACTTGCTAGTTTAGCTGCTAGGAAATTGGTTCACTGTATGATGCAAGACAATTTTTCTTGCTAGAATCTCTCTTACATATTTATAAGTCTACCATTTATCTATGCATTGAATATTGCTGCCATATCTGTTCTGCTGCTTCTTCTATATATTTAGAGATTCTTAATAAAATCTAAAGAAGAATCTGCAATGTTATTAGTCCTGACCTGGTATACTGGCTTTAGCCACTTCCTCACAGCCATAATGTAACATCCCTGTGCCTTTTCTATAAATATTTTTATGGTAATTGTGCTGGTAATCTTTTCTCTTAGGTACCATAGATTTTATGAATGCACAGTACTACATTAACAGCTAGGTCTCATCATTTTACAGTTGAAATGGCTAGATGTAACCATAAGTTTTATGCTGACAATTTCTTCTCTCATTCTTCTCACTTTTGAAAAAATTTGAAACTGGTATCTGTGTTATAAATATTTAGTTATTCTTTAACAGAATTTCTAATGTGCATATGTATCTTTTACATAATGTTGTTAGCGGAGTTGTTGTCATAGTGTCATAGACACTGATCATTATATTGAAAAACTGGAATAAGATAAAAACATTTATGAAAAAAATTAAAGAATGCATTATAAATTTAGATCCATAAAAATCTAACAATGAAAATAAAGTATATATATATATATATATATATATATATATATATATATATATATATATAGTAACGCTCTGTCCACTTTTGACATTAAGAACTATTTCATTTACTGTAAACTATTTGCTTTGCTGTTATGCTTAATATACCATGATTATTATATGTATGTTTGTATTCTATGGGCACATGTCTGAGTGGGTAGAATGTTAGTATTCCAACCATGCACAAGTTCAAATCTCATCTAGAATTCCAACCATGCACAAGTTCAAATCTCATCTTGGTTGATTTTTCAAATTGATGATATCAGCCTGAGGAAATTTTTCCCAGTATTTATCATTTTTAAAAAATTACCTGAAAACCATACTACACATTAACTCAAACCTTCTGAATGAAATTGCAGAGATAAAACTGTTCCAAAGTATCAATACTTGTGCTAGAAAAATGTCACAAAAAAATACAAAAGTAAAACAGAAATATAAGGATGGATCAATAAATCCATAGCTTGACATGTAATTATTGAAATTTTCACTATATAATATTCAGTCAGTTAAGTGTATTGACAAGGAAGGTGCAGATTAAGGAAGGCTATTTTGGAAAATAAATTCTTTTTTCATGTATTGATGTACCTATGTTATGTGCATATATAATCACTTTATATTTCAAAAGAACAAATTGATCTTTTTAATCTGACATTTTTATTACTTTAAACATTATTTTTAGTGGATACCCCTGTTTGAAACAGATGTCTTGTTTTTTATTTTATTTTAAACAGTGTGTATTATGTCTACAAGTATGCACACTAAACAAAACTTAATAAAGAAAATGCTAGAGAGCACATTTTCTTCATTAAATTTTCTTGAGTGTGCAGACTGAGAGAAGTAAAATAAATAGAATGAATTAATGGACCATCAGTCTCAAACATGAGTATCCACTAAAAATAATGTCTAAGTAACAAAAATTACTTTATATACAAATATATGAAATTTGGAATACTGAAAGTAATTAAATTGAATTTTACAGTTGATACTAAATTTATCTATGCCAGATTCCAAATGTTTCTCAGAACTTATATATATATGTGTGTGTGTGTGTGTGTGTGTGTGTGTGTGTGTGTGTGTGTGTGTGTGTAATGTAGAAACAGTTACATTATAGATTATTTTTAATGTATAAAATATATGTCATCTAGAATCATTGCATTCCGATCAAAGTTTCATATATACAGTATGATTTCTATTTAAATAATAAAATATATGCACTGCTCAATATATATATATATATATATATACAAAACTAAATATATATACATATATATAAATATGTGTATATATAAAATAAATATATATACATATATATAAATATCTGTATATATAAAATATATATAATTATATATATTAGTTAAAATAACTAATATATTTTTATATAAATAATATACATAATAGAACATTCTCTCTCTCTCTCTCTCTCTCTATATATATATATATATATATATATATATATATACAAATTGTATTAAATACATGCGACTTAGACAATCTTGCAATAGGGATTTAACACTTTTTTTCAATAAATAAATGCATTTTAGTAGTATATGGAATCAATGACAATAAAATTTATATAATATGTATATATGATTAAATAAGGAGTATATGATATATAAAATTTTATATATCAGAACAATGTAAGGCAAATGAATGAATGACAAAGTAGGAAAAATTCTGTGTTATGCATTGCATCCTCTAGAAAACTTCATCGGACTAAAGTAATGTTTTGTAGATAGAATTATAATTTAAATAATTTTTTTTTCAGACATAATTAAACAAAAAGATTATTCAATCTCATTCAGTTCCCTTATTCTTCTGTTTTTATCATTTCTGCTATCAACACTTTGATAGCAGAAAATCTACCAAGAAGGGAAATGTTTTAAGATGCTGAACACAAATTTACTGTGGATGATCTTGTAATTAAAGCATTTTGCCTGAGTAAACTGCTTTCTCATTTAATTAAAGTAGCACTTTCTAAATCAAAATTATGATCACACTCATTATGGTCAACAACTAATGCATCAACTGTGTTGTTTTGTAAAATATCTCTTTTGTGTTCATATAATCTTTTATTTAAATTCTTAAAATGTTCCCATATATTCATTGTGGCAATCATAGTGTTGTGGATCTGGGGTTAGATCCAATAAATACACTACGCAGAGTAATACTGTAGAAAACACAATATATTGAAGAGAAATATATACAGCGAAGATTAGTAGAACATTGTACAATATGGTTAGTCGAATACGAAAGAATGCAAGAATAATACGAGACGTGAGACTTGGCAATGTTACCCTCAGGACTAGGTCACTGGGATACACTAACAAGTGTTATGCTCTGTAGTTCACTAATGACTACTACTATATATAGTCTTAGGAAGAGTCCATATTACTATAAACAGGGAATGTGCCCTAACACCCACCTCCCAAGTTTTTTTTTTACTTGGAATGTCCTTTTAATATTTCTTCCTTTTTGGATCAATAATCAACTGTTCCAATGTTTTTCTTTTTCTTTTAGACTTCCTCTGTTGAGGTTCCACCTGGGGCATTTGCATATCAAATGTATCATAGATGGTGTCTAACACCTCTTCCTCCTGTTGATTTCGTCTTCCGTTAGCCTTTTTTTTATTTGATTTATATGCCGCTTGTGGCCAAACCTAGGTCCGTCAACCATATAGATCATATTTCCAATTCGTCTTTTGATGACGCCTGGTTCCCAGAATGACTTGTTATTTTTGTAGTTTTTGAAATAAACTTTTCCGTTTTGACTAAAGGTTTGCTTTTGTGTAATGATTGCTGGTCTGTGTTCTTTTTGATTTGGAATTAATTTGTCGAACACCGACCTCACTTTCTGTGCAAACATCAATTTGGTAGGTGACAGTGTTGATGGTGCTGATTTATTTGATGTTATTCTGTACACCTGTAAAAATTGTTGGAGAGCTTTTCTCTTTGGCGTACCTGACGCTTTTTTAGAGCCCTCTTCAGGGTGTCTACAAAGCACTCTGCCAGGCCATTTGACCGTGGATGATATTGAGGGGTTTTAATATGTTCAACCTGAAATGTCAGGCAGAATTCTTTAAATTCTTCCAAAGTGAATTGAGTCCCGTTGTTGCTCACTAGACAGTTGACGATGCCAAAGCAAGCAAATAGCTCATGTAAATGTTTATTGTGTTTCTTGTCGTAGGTCTCTTGCGTTGAAACACTTCAAGCCACTTTGAATAACTATCCACAACTACCAAATAGTATAGTCCATCAATAGAACCAGCATAGTCAATATGGATCCTTGACCAGGGTTGATCCATTTTTGGCCAAGGTTTGTGTGTTATTGGCGGTGATTTAGCTGCGAGGACGCAGCCCTTGCATTTATCCACCATGTTCACAATATCCGTGTCCATTTTTGGCCAAAAAATGTAACTCTTCATTAAGCTCTTCATTTGGTTCCTACCAGGATGTCCTGTATGGAAATGAAAATATCTTTTTCTGTAAAGCTTTTGGCATGACTACCCTATCACTGTACAGTGATACGTTATCGCATATGGAGAAGCTTTCTGCAATATTTTGGTCTTTTTCAGCAATTTTCACTTTTGTTTCTTGTATGAATTCATCCTTTATAGCTTCGTATTTGATTTCTTTTAATGATACGGGCAGCTCCCTTATTGTGCTACACAGTATATTTTCTAGTTCTCCTTCAGAACTTAGTGCAGCAATAACTGAGTCTTCAAGCGGTTCTATCTTTTTTTTTTTTTTTTTTTTTTTAATCATATCACCCCGAGCAAGGCGGTAATGCCACTGATGTGCCAGGGGCTACGTAAGAGTGAAAAGATTAGAAGAGAGAAATCTGGAAACCACATCCTAAACAGGGAACAAGGGATGAGCCTCTACACCTGTTCAATAGACGTGGGTGGAGTGTGAACTGGGCGATAGTTTAGTCTATGTACTCCAATTTGTTGAGGAATCAGTCTCGATAGACCGTCCGCATGCCCAGTATTGCTAGAAGGTAAATATTGCAATTTAAAATTGTAATTTAATAAAATAGTACGTGTACGTGGGTAGACCTTTTTTTGAACCATATATTGTAAGTAATGCTTTGTGGTCTGTCTGAAGGGTGAAGAACCTTCCACGGATATACCTATGGAATTTAGTTACGGAAAATATGATGCCTAAGGCTTCTTTCTCTATCTGAGAGTAGCTTCTCTCAGCTGGAAGCAGTGATCTGCTTGCATGGGCAATCAGCTTTATAGTTCCCTCTTCCATCTTATGTAATATGCATGCTCCGATCCCATGCGAACCCGTGTTGCTGGCTATCAGTATCTCCAATTTTGGATCATAATGTGTCAGAAATAAATCGGACGTCAATATTTTTTTAATGTTTTCAAATGCCTGTTGGCATTTGTTTGACCAAACCTAGGCCTTATCCTCTCTTAGTAGTTCATTAAGGGGTGCTCGAAGATTGTGTAAATTTGGTATGAAATCTTGGTAGCTGACTTTTCATATTTCAACGCTAATTTTTCATATTTGTATAGACCTCTATGCGTGTTGATGCATAAGAGCTTCAAGCTTCCTTCATCTACAGGAATCTGTAGATATGCCTCACTCAGGTCTATTTTGGAGAAATATCTGCCTCTGTTTAATTTTGTAAATACTTCTTCTGGACTTGGAAGTGAGTAATGGTAATCCTTTACTGCCTCATTCAAACCTGTTGAGAAATCTGCGCATATGCATATTTCCCCAGACTTTTTTTTTAACTTAAATGGCAGGTGCTGTGCAATGGTTGTATTCCACTTTGGATATAATTCCCAAGCTGGTTAATCTTTCCAGTTTGCTGTTTATTTTTTCTAGTGCAGTAAAAGGCACATTTCTTTTTCGCCTAAATACTGGTTGAGCATTTTCCTTTAACAGTATTTTTGCCGACATTTTTTTGCATCTGCCTAACCCGTCTGAGAATACTTTGGGGAAGGTCTTTTTTTTATTCTGACTTTATGTTTTCGGTTTCCGTAGTTAGGCTTTCAATTTTTTTACAATACGAGCTCATTGGTAAGTCCCAAAGATTAAATCTTTGCATCCAGTCAGTCCCAAGAGAGTTGTTGGTATTTTTTAATATGTACATTTTTAATTTTTTTGTAACTCCATTGAATGTCACATTCAAAATTACTTCTCCTTCAAAATTAATTTTCTTTCTCGTGACTGATCTTGCCATTTTTTTTTTTGTTTTTGAGTAGGTTTATTCAGATGTCTCCATGTTTGGAAGCTAAATATTGAAATGTTAGATCCAGAGTCTAACTGCATGTTTAGAGTTTTGTTTAACATTTTGACTTGTAAGTACTTTTGAATGTTAGTACCTTCGTCTTCCTCGGTACTTGTTACTTTCACTTTACTGCTTCTGCATTTAGAGACTTTATGTCTCTTTTTGTGACAGTTTCGACATGTTTTAAATTTAAAAAGGCAATCCTGATACTAATGTTATTCACCACATCTATAACAAGGGCATGGAGGTGGTTTCTTCTCTGATCTTCCAAACAATCTAGTAGGCGAATGCCAATTTTTCCTTGATTTTGTCATTTGCAGAGGGGAGGCAAAATGTGTTTTCCTCTGTATTTTATTTATGTTAGCTACTCCAGCTTCTTCAATATTCCTCGAATCATTTTTTATGCTTATGCACTGCTAGCAATATTCAGTTAATTTTTGTAGAGTTAGATTTTGCTTGTTTTCTAATTTTGTTAAAATTCTCCTTTTCATTTCTGCATCTTTATTTGCAATCAAACCTTGTACAAAGACTAAGAATTTGAAATTATCTGCCGTGAGTTCTGCTAGTCTAAATTCATCACATAGTTTATTCACCACTGATGCAAAAGTAGTGTAGTCTTTGTCATTTTTTTTTTCAGAAATTTAAACATTTCCATCTCTTATGGAATAGGGCTAAACAATTCTGTTAATAGTTTTATAGCTTCAGCAAATTTTAACTCATGCATTTTCTTTGGCAGTATGTAATCCACGAATTTGTTGTATTTGTGTGTTCCCAGTTTACAAAGGAGTAAACATATTTTCTTCTCATCCAACCAGCTGCTACAATCGATTTCATAAAAGTCCTGGTACCGTCTATAATATAGAGCAAAGGTTTTTTCCTCATCTGGGTCATAATTAAAGTTTTCAGTTGAGTTCCAAATTGTATTTTGAGCAAATGTGTTTTTGTTTTTTTCATTCTGACCCTTTGCCAGTATAGCTTGTCGGATTAATTCTTGTGTCTTTTGCTGTTGTTCATTGTTTCTCTCATCAACTTTCTGTTGTAATTCCAGCTGTTTTTGTAAAAATTCAAACTGCATTTTTTGCTGTTGCTCTTGTATTTGTAGTTGTCTCTTCTCATTACGTTGTTGTTGCTCCATTAAGGTTTTTTGGAATTTGAGCTGTAATTTCTCATTTCATTCTTGTTGGCTCATTTGGAGTTTCACCAGTTTTACTATCATTGCTTTGAAATCTTCCATTTTACTGGAGGGGGAAAAAACTTTTACTGTTTTTCCTCTGGGTATTACTTTTGTTTATCGTAGTTTTCCTCCGTGTAAGACTCATTACAGTCATAGTAAGATTTTTATTTTTTTTCCACCACAGCAGTGATTGGTAATTTTGTTGTGGTGGTGACTGACTTAAGAACATATTTTTTCCTCCACGTGAACTGTTTGAATCTCAGTTGCGACTGTTGTAGTGGCAACTGACTTAAGAATGTATTTATTTCCTCCCTGTGATTGTTTGTATCTTCATTGTCACTGTTGTGGATCTGGGGTTAGATCCAATAAATACACTACGCAGTGTAATATGGTAGAAAACATAATATATTGAAGAGAAATATATACAGCGAAGATTAGTAGAATGTCGTACAATGCAGTTAGTCAAATACAAGAGAATGCGAGAATAATACAGGACGTGAGACTTGGCAATGTTACCCTCAGGACTAGGTCACTGGGATACACTAACAAGTGTTATGCTCTGTAGTCCACTAATGGCTACTACTATATATAGTCTTAGGAAGAGTCCATATTAGTGTAAACAGGGAAAGTGTCCCAACACATAGTTATAGATTAAATTCTTGTTTCAAATTTTAACTTATTTTGTTTAATATTAATTAAGTGTTTTATTGTTTTACAAGTAGTTGTAATTAACTTTATGTTAAGCTTAGATTAATTCTTTTTGAATGTAATTGACAGAGTTAGTAGAGTAATTGCTAGATTTTCTTGATTGATTTATTCTTTTATTCTGAAATATTTGATGAGATTTCTGTTTTGCATTGAATAAGAAATAAACAGTGTATTGGAAGAGCTTAAGATATTTTCAATGTGTTTCTAAGTGCTTTTAAATAGAATCTGATAATTTCTATTCTCATCATAACAAAATTAAATCTGGATTATTATCTCACAGTAAATTTGTATCCAGGTTCTTACATTTCATCTTTCTTGGCAGGGCTTTTATTATCATAATGTAAGATACTTTATTAGAAAAGTGATAAAAAAGCAAAGGGAAATTGAATGAGATCAGATAGACCACATGTTCAGACCAGTCTGAGAAAAAAAATTTTTTTTTTATTTCAGGGTTTCTACATTTTCAGCATTTTCTCTTGATAATTTTATCCAATATGTGTTTTTATATCTCTGCTATAAAAAAATTACTTTGGTCTGATAAAGTCTTTCATAAGGGTTGAACACATAACACAGATTTTTTTTCCTTTATTTGCCTAATGTATTCATTTGTAAATGAGTTATTATGAGGTTTCTACCATCTGGTGTCTTCAGGCAATTTGAAATAACGGATTTAACCGTTTTTTTGTTTTTTTTAAGAATGCCCACATAATGAGGATTTTTTATGAATGTGCAATTTTTCAGAATTAGAAGAAATTATTTCATTTTCATCCATGGTTGTATGATCCTAATAAGTATTTTTTGGTACAGTTACTCTTAGTCATAATTTCTGTTCTTTCATTCAGTAATTCTCTTTGTTTGAGAATAACATAATAGCTAACTTTTCTTCCTGGCACAGTCCCCATATTTTGCCACCATTGTAAGGCTTGGCTGTTTTCATTATACTCCATGTTATGTCTGGGTCTTTTCCACATTTTAATTTCAATTTCTACACATGGCTAGCCAATATTGTACAATTTTTTAATGCAAAAAGCAGTAAACTTTATTAATTAAAAACCATGTAAATTCTTATATATATATAATTTTTACTATGTATATGATCTTCACTAAAGCATGTGTCATAATTTGCTTTGCAATAATTTTGCTTTTCTGTGAATTTTTAATTTTTGAAAACAGTTTTTTCTGCCTCTGCAATAAGCAATATATAAAATCAAATGAATATAGTAGAAGACTGATTAGCAATTTGACCTTTCTTATTAATTTATTTTTAGTAATCATATTTTGATATACAAATATTAAACTTATATATCTATACATGTATGCTAAAAATTAAGTATTTGCATGTGTATAATCTTCCTTATTGCATAGAAAATTAAAACTTCATAGCTTAATTATTGCTCATTTAAAGATTAAGTGTTTATTCACTACACTGTATAATCATCTTATAAAAAACACAAAATTAACATTTTATATACATATATATTTATTAAAGATTATACATTTTATGGGATTAATTTTTTATATTTTTGTTTAATTAGTTTTATTCTCTGGCTTTTTTTGCTGTATGCTGTTGAAACATTCACACAACGTTATTCTGGCCTAGCAATAGCTGTTTCTTCAATAAAGTATTTAAAATGTCTATAACAGATATTGCTATGAGTGAAATGATTATATTAACACATAATAATATAAAATTTTTAAATGTATTTTTGTATAAAGAGAAGGAGGATTAGTTATACCTTAAGTTTTAATATTAATTTTAAATTTCAGTGTGTGTATAAAACACATCTATCAGCTTTACTATAAATGCTCAGTTGTAAATTTTGTCACATTTATCCTCTTTCTTGAATTTATTTTTGCTGATTATGGCATTTTATTTGTTGTATTCTCTCTGGATCACTTGTTGATATATGATTGCATTCAAGATGACAAAAAGTACAGAGACAATATTTCTAAAAACGAGTATAATTTCTTGAATTTATGGGAAAAATTGGAGTTAATTCAGAGTCAGTTTGTGAAGAATTTATGATTATGTCATAAATAAATTTTAATAGGGAAATTTTGTGAGAAAAAATAATCCTTCTCAATTAAATAATGAGTAAGTTATTAAAAATCTGAAACTTTCCTGGTCTCATAAAATAGTTTGTGGAAGACAGCATAGAATTAGTCATTTTTTTATGCCATGTCTCTTCTGGTTTTAGGCAATCATGGAAAAGAGAGTGCAACAGTTTCCCATTGTCTTTTTCATAATTTAGAATAAAAGTAGTCATTCTTCTAGACTGACTTTCCAAGACAAGAAAACTTAGTCTATCCTGTTATTTATCCCATAGATGGCAGTGTGTGTAAGGGGGGTATAGGAGATTTTTGTAAAAGTGAACATAACAGACTAGTCTAGAACTGGAACTCAAGTTGGTGATTTCACTTTCTCTGCTGATAATCATTACACTACCAGTACATCAAGTTGCTCACTTACTGACTCAAAATTACCCAATTTTTCCCTGTATACTTCTTATTTTCAGATATATGTATTATTTATTTGTAGCTATTTTATGAAGAGGCCAACAGAAAATTCAGCCATATAGGCTGACATTGACTGGAGAATGGATTAACTGAGATGTTAAACATGACTGAGATAAAAATATAAGTCATGGAAAAACTTCTAAAAATTCAATAATATCTGACTTGACTGGAACAAAATTGCATAAACACCATGTACATAAACACTATACACATATACATTCACATGTAAAAGCCTTAACACACTTACACACAATGTCAAAGTGTGTGTAAAAGGAAGATGTATACGCTAGTTGACAGGTTCTTTGTGTTTGTAGATGCATCAAAGGGAACCAGAGGGCATAGTATGGACTTGTGCAGGCCTAGATCATACAGGTTAGGTATTAGGAGGAACACAATTAGCAACAGAGTGGAGAATGCATGGAATAGTCAAGCTGAAGATATGGTAAGTGTGGAACATGTATACTGTAAAATCAGTGCTTATCTGCTACCATTAAAAAGCATTTAATATGCTTTGGCTTTTAAACTCCCCAACACAAATGACAAAATATTTCTGCATGATTATCAACTGAACTGATCTTTACTATAAGCTGTATTCAACTGCAATGCTTTTCTGTTTTTTATTTTTGTTTGATGTGTATGTATGTGTGTGTCTGTGTGTGTGTGTGTGTGTGCATATGTATATGTATGTATGTATAGTAATTTCTGTGTGTTTGGTCTGTATGTAAGTGTGTGTGTCTGTGAATTGTATTTCTGTTTTAAATGAAAATTTGTTAATTTCAATGAATGTTTCAGTGAAGTTGTAGTGTTCCAATGGCCATTTCTTTTTCCTTGTCCAGGCTGATAAGGTCATTCTAAATATTTTCTTTCATAACTTTAAATGAAAGAGAAAAATAGTAATTTTAATAGGTTTGCTTTACAGCATAGAAATTATTGAAAAAGAAACATACTGTTTCAGATCACTGTGTTTGGTTTCATCGCCTGTTATAATATATTGAAAGATCATTATTATATAGCATATTACAATGGTAATTGTTCAAGGATTGCAGTTGATATAGCAACTGCTAATTCTAATTAATTAGGCTAAAACTAATTAAATATGTTAGAATAAATTGGAAATACTTGGAGTTGCCATTTCAACATTGTTTCTTCACTGGAATTATGGCTTTTATTTTTTTCTTGCAATTTCATTGTCAAGTCTGAAAGATGTGTAAGAAATATCTTATGCATGAATGTCAATAATATTTGATAAAAACAGTAAAACTAAAAACAAAGAACAAAGAAACACTATATAATCCATTAAATTTCAAGCAGGAAGTAGAATTGTTGATGCAGACACATTGAAAGTCACTCGGTGAACTTCTTCAGCATGTCAAAATGCATACATGCAGACCCTTTATTCATGTTAATTATAGAATCAAGTTAAACTTTTAATCAGAAATCTTGTTATACTTGTGCCATTGTAATCATTGCTAATAAATTTCAGATTGTAGTCTAGATATTTAACAGAAAATACGATGACTTGTGCAAGTAGACAAAGGATCTGATAGCTTGCATATCTCTGCCATCCTTACATGCAGCCTTTATTTGCTATTAGAAATGTGAACATATTTAACAAATATATTTACTTTTAATTCAGGTTTAAGTAAAATTATTTTATGACAGACTTTTTAAAATATGTCATGCAAAGACTAAATGTGTCAGTAAATGCTCTGCTAGTTGTGGTACTTGAACTCAGAATCATAAATACTAGAAACCTCAGATGATATAATTTACAGCTAATGTATTCACATGTACCAACAAAACTTATGCCCTAAATCACTGAATTTAGTTTTATCACTTAGCATTAAACTGGTCACATAAATATTTTTATTTTATTTTCTATTGGATGGAGCATTATCAAATTCTATTGAATTGCGGTTAAATAGTAAGATGAAAATAATTACTAACCAAAACTATTATTATTATGATTATTAATAGAATAGTAACAATAATAAATAAATACAACTGTCCATATAATAAGATTGAGGAGTATATTCAGTAGAAAATTTGTCAACATTATTGTGTGTCACATGCTGAAAAATGAGATAAACATCACACTGAATCAGTTATAGTACACCATAAAATTACTATTCTTTTGAATTTTATTATTTATAATGACAAAAATATAAAAGCTAATGGACCAGACAGTGATTAAAGACTAAAAACAACAAATTTGTTATTTGTGTGATAAAAAAAGACAGACAAGAACATTTTCAAAATCCCCAGCAGCCACTTTTGACAAGAGATTTTAAAAATTGCACTGTTATTCAGGAAATTATTATCATTGTAAAAATAATATTGACACCATACATTTTAAGTATCACTTAATATCAAAATGTGTACACACAATGCGTATATTTACAGCCTTGCTTTAGCCTAGGTTTCAGGTAATGAACCATTAAAGGATTATAAAAGCAAAATAAGATAATAATGAAATGATAATGATCATCAGTTTTATAAATATAAACATTAAAATTTATTTTCTATTTACCCAGATAATGAGTTAACTTGTCATCATAGCAGTAAAAAAGATATTTTGATTTGTTCAAATGAAATACATGATTTATAATATTAGAAATCAAGTAATTGCTATTCAAAAGTAAAATAACTTCGAAAAATCAGTCAAAATGAAATTTGTTGGCTTGTAAATGATAAATATCAGCTGCTGTGTCCAAATGTTCTATTGTAACTTTTTATCTTAAGAAAAATGTAGAAATAAGCTTGTAAAATCTTTATTTATTTCAATTTAAAATTTATATTACCTCTTATTGGAAAAAAGTTGATTTTACCAGCAGTACTTGTTATTTTTTTTTTTTTTTGCATTAATGTCATTCATAAACAGATACTGACTGGTAATGATTTTTCTTTACTGATAAATTTTATATATATATATATATATATATAGTGATTTTCTAAGCCCAATTTAGATGTGACATGAGGCTGAAAGTATGGAGCACCTAGTGAGGATAGAACTCATTACTCAATTGTAAAGATTCAACCAAGACAAGCTTGCTAACCATTACACCTTGTCAATGTGTTTGAACACAGCTTTCTCATTGATAAATGTTCATGCAAAATGGTGAATACACTACCTTCTGATTTGTTCAACTCCTCTGCTATCTCACACAACTTCAATTTACAATCAGCCAAAACAAGTTTGTGGATTTTTTTGGTGTTTTCCAGGACAACTGCTGATTTTGGGTGACCTGAGCATTTGTATCTGAACGACTATGTTTAAAGTCAGTATACCACCTCTTAACTGTTGTTTCTGACAGAACAGAATCAGAAACACTTATCAAGCCATTGCTTTGCTTGAACCATAATTTTTCTCATCAGAAAGCAATGTTTTATCAACATATAGAATTCAGATTTTTCTATTGTTTTGAAAATTTGCAACAGTAGCTTCACTTAATTAAGTGTAATTTGTAAACTAATAATCTGATTGGGTACAAATTTTGTCCCATGCCATTTGAAGGTTAGTACTTCATAAAAATCATATGGATATTTTTATTAGTGGTGCCATTTATATGTTAGTGATATGTGGTTTTGCAATATCATGTAAAAGCAATATACCTATACAATAGGTATACAATAGTTCTTCCAATATATGATATTAATTATCTGAATTAACTATTTAATGTTGGTTTAGGTTGTCATGATAGACAATACTCTCCATATCACACCCAACACAGAGCATAACTCTATTTGATTGTCCTTCTAGTTTTGGGAGGGATTTTCTTTTTCTAGTGGGTGCCATTGTCATTTTCATTGGATATAATTTTAGTGAACCCACTTTTCATTACTGGTAATGATTCTAACCAGAAAAGATTCAGGAGCAAGTCTGCTTTTCAATCATGAGCAGAGGGCTACTCTTTAACTGAGAAACAATCAGATGATAAGGAATCAATTGACCCAGATTAAATCTTTTACAAATTCATGAAGGTTTTTTATGATTGAAGTGTAACTTCTGTTTTACTAATTCTCATACTGTTTGCTTATGAATTTTCTTAACTACACTTTACAGAAGATTAATATTGACAGAACTTTCTTGTCTATTTTAAGGAGAATTGTTTTGAGAAATTTTCCCATTTAAAACTGGATGAGCTACATGTATGGGCACTTAAAGCTACTTGTTGATAGACAAAATAAATATTTCTTGCCCCTTCCAATGAAGAGGTTTATATGGATTTATAAAATATACTGTGTATAATATTAGTTTGACCAAAGTTCAGTTTAAAAGAGTAAAACTCCAATACAAAATTAACTCAGGTTGATATTAAGTAGTCTACAAAGAAATTAAAAACATTACAACATAAAAGTTAATAACTATTTTACCATAAGTATTCAAAATGTACCCTGAAAGTGATTGTGTTTTTTTTTAAATATGACAGGACTTTTATTCTAATGTTTGAATGCAGATACTTTTAGTAAGTAAATTAGATGAAATAAAAGTCTGGAATGATAACAATTTAAAATTACTCTTACATTCCTATTTAGAGGGAATAATAAAAGCATTTACCAGTCTGAAAGAGGATATAAATATACAATATTGAATCTATTGGCTGATATATAAAGAGCTGAGAGTTGGTTCCACTAATAATTTCAGTAGCAATTTTTCTACAAATAAAAATTTATTTATTATTCAGATCTTATTAATCAATATCTCAATAGTGTATCTTAATCAGAACAATAATATAAAATTTAACTTTACTTAACCATCCACCTTGTTAATTAATTAAGCTCCCCACAGTACTGATAGAAAACCCATGCAAATAAGTTAAATACTGCTTGCAGTTCCAAGTTTTATTACAGAGACTTATATTTTTACTTTGATGATTTGTATATGAAAATTGAATACCTCGTAAATATTAGTCAAGGAAGCTAATTAATTATTAAATTCATTTTATTTAAGTGTACTATTGTTCAATTACATTTCAAGTCAAAAATCATTTGGGAAATATTTTCTCTACATTAGTATTTGTAAATTTCTAAA
Source organism: Ascarosepion bandense (assembly GCA_037127315.1). NCBI lineage: Eukaryota > Metazoa > Mollusca > Cephalopoda > Sepiida > Sepiidae > Ascarosepion > Ascarosepion bandense. The sequence continues at coordinate 2,298,453 of JBBBDQ010000484.1, forward strand.
CAACTGTATTCAGTATCAAAAAAGAAAATTAGTTAAGTTCCAAGTAATATAAAAAAATAATGTTAACATTTTATGCTCTGTAAATATTAGTGGTATAATTTCTTCTATGAGAATTGTATTGAAAATCAACTCATCTAAGAAAATGAGCACACAGGTATTTTAATATTAATAATAAAACTTTTAGAAAGATTACAGCCTTTGGACAATACAATTAATTTAGCATGAAGTTAACATTGAGAGAGGAATTATGTCCACTCAAGAAACATTAATCTAAATTTTGACAAATTAAACTAAATAAATAACTCAAAAAGAGAGTTAAATATATCATCATTAGAATAATTTTTTTGATTTTTCCACTTTACTGTCCTATATGTACTTTATTAACTTAAAATTTTCCATCTTAAAAGAGAATTAAGATAAACAGCCTAAAAAATAACATTAAAAAAAAAACAAATCTTATCTTTTAAATATGAGTTTTCTTTTTGATCTGCAATTACAGAAAAGTGCTTTAGTTCCTTGTTATAAAATTCAAACAAAGTATTTGTTTAATTAAATTTAACATAATTCACTTTTCATTTTTTCCTAAAAAATGATGATTAAAAATAATTAGATATGAGAAGAATGAGAGTATTGAATGAAAATCCATATTTGTCAATAATATCTGCTATGTATGTGTGTGCATGTGGCATGGTTTTTATTAGGTAGTCTATATGCACATTTTGTTGTATTTTTTCACGCTCTTCAGTACAAAAACACAACACAGCTTTTTACTAAATCATAACTCATCTGTTTTGTTAACGTAAAATGAAATCTCATTTCTTAGATTTGGTTATTTGAAATAAAAACAAAACAATTACTTGTTCATGATTTAAAATATTTTAGAAATCACAATAATGTACAAATTATAAATACTTATATGCATATATATATATATATATATATATATATATACTGCTTCAAGCGTTATTTTGTGAATACACATGTTTGAGTAGATGCCCTGTTTTCTTTTAAACAGTGTAAATTACATCTACTTGCCTGTATATTTGAATGACTTAATAAAGAAAATGTGCCCTCTGACAGGATACAGATCTGCATCTCCCTTCATAGGAGAAGCCACTGTCTGATCCAGCATGCTTTAAACTGCTTAGCCACAGAGCATCAATTTACCTTTTTGAAGACTTCACATTCTCAGATCTTCTCCAAAGTCCATAACTGCTCATTTTTTTCATATACAAAATATAAACAAAATAATTTCTAATGAATAAACAAATTTTTTATCCAACATTATTTTCACCTACTCCAAGTGGATATCTATGTTTGTGTAGAAACACTATTTTTCTTTAAACAATGTAAATTATGTCTACTTGCCTGTACATCTGACAAATTTAATAGAGAAAATTTGTTCCATAGTAGGGTTCAAATCTTTGCCCCTCTTTGTAGGAAAATCCATTGTATAATCTGGAATGTTTTTGACTGCTTGGCTTGGCTGCTCAGAGCCCACTAAGGTTCAATTTATTCTTTTGAAGAAAGCATATTGGATTGTTCAGATATTGAATGCCCATATCTGCTCATTTTTTAATATTTAAAATGTAAATAAAGTAATCACTAAGGAATTAATGAAATTTTGACCCAACATTATTTACTACAACTACAAATGTTATTTTCTGAATACACACAAGGTATTTTATACATGTATGTATAAAATCATAAAAGTTTTTGAAGATTTATATCATCTTAGTTTCTCAAAAATTAAAGTTTTGAAAAAAAATCTGTTTATCAAAAACTTTATTTAAGACTAAATTCTTCCAAAAGAGCTTTCAAGGATGCCTTTCTGCTGATAAAGCCAAGAGAAAGTGTAAAATATCATTTTCCTTTGGTTCATCTTTGTAACACAAAGATCTATAAAGTGTTATATATATATATATATATATATATATATATATATATATATATATAAAGAGAGAGAGAGAGAGAATGGGAGATAGACAAATGAAGCATATATTATAATAATAGTGTCATGAATTGCATTATTTAAGACTTATTTTTTAAATTTTTCTTTTCAAATAACCACAAAATTACTGCTTTTTAAATTTTCCTAAGAAATATTTCAAATATATCATTTCTCTGCTCATTTTTTATTTGAGTATTAATTCATTTTTTGACTCAAAACAAAAATACCGTATTTATTCTTTAAACATTTGCTACTATTGTAGTCAACATTTAACAGTAATTTATTATCATAATCACCTTCTGAATAGCCTTCTTCCTATTTTACAAAGCAGCAGTTCTTAGGAAGAATCTGTCTGGGTAGAACTTATTTCTTACTAATGGAATACAAAACAAATGTGGATGATTCACCATTATCCCAGTTGTCTATGCAAACTGAGGAATGTTCCTCATCAGAACACATGCCACATGGAAGTAGCAATAGAGTAGGTTTGCAACATTTCATTTGTGGGAAAGGGGTTGTAAGAAGGAAAGTAATTTATCACCCAAAAGGCCACATAAAGTTTTTTAAACTCTATCAAGACATGCAAGTAAAGATGGGGTAGCTCCAGCACAGATATGGAAGTAATACTGTATTTTTTGTCTAAACTGGTCCTTGTAAAGATAGAGTATAGCAGGATGAGTCAGATACTTACTGAAGCACTGTAATGAACCAACTATTTTTCTAGCATTTTTGACAATAGATCATATTTATGAGTTCCACTTGAGGTCTGGGGCAAACTTGACATTCAAGACAAGAGGCCTCCTTGAAAAAACACCAATCTCTCATGATAGTGTAAGTTCAGGTTCTGCTTGCTGGGAGTAGAATATTACTAGTTTGGTTATAGACATATTAAATTTTATACACCACTCATTTTCAAACCATCAGTTGAAGAGATTATCTGCCACCTTATGATCATCCTGATTTTTAAAGGTGCACCTATAAACTGTTGTATCATTTACATAGATATTCACAAAAGATTGGAGTATGTTTTTAGGCAAATCATTAATATAGAGTAGAAAGAATATAGTGTTATATACCTCTATCATGTATGGTATATACTGCTACTGTTGAAACAACAATCGTCTTCACAGATAAATGATAACAACGAATAGGTATATATATAAATATAATCTTATATTTTGATTCTCTTTGGTGCCCATTGTGTGTAGAGACATAGTCAAATGTTTTCATACACATATGCACATATGAGGGAGTAACTGGCTGGAGTTGTCTTCTCTTCCCTGCATTCTCTCCAAGTTCTCTCTGTACTCTGATCTCTGATCCAGACTCAATCTTATATAAGCTGAAATACATTGACTTTCACTTAATTGCATCATCTTTGTCAAGGCCATTTGTTTATTATTTTTGCATTATTATTGTTTTTGGGCCAGCTGCCTTGATATCATTACATTCCTCTGTCATTGTTTAATATTTCTTGTTTTACCAAATTAATTCTGTGGGTCACAGATGTGTCATCTTAATTCTTGTCTTTTCATGTTTTATATTCTTTGACATAAAACACAGCTGCTCACAAAAATACAACTACATTCCTTCAATGCAGACCTGGTATCTTCATTCCTGATTTTCCAAAATAATATTTATTTAATGTAAATACACTTTTGTTTTATATTTCCTGACCCTGAGAACAGATATCTTGATGCAAACATAATTTCATTTGTCACTGGTCTCTGCATTCCTGATTTTCAAAAATAATATTTGTTTAATGTAAACACACTTTTTGTTTGCCAGCCTGCATTTCTCTATTAAATAATATTTGTTTAATGTAAATACATTCTGAGCAAAATTATATCCTGTAGATCACAGAATATATAACAATATAGAACCCTGAAGAAAGTTGGCATTGATTTCATGGGCTTCCAATGACTGACCATTAACAATGACCTACAAGGACCTACCTATTAAGGAAAGAATTGATAAGTGAAAAATCTTTTCCAAAGATAAGCTGGAGAATTATATCGCAGCCCCTAATATCACACCTTGTCAAAGACCTTTCATTTATCTAGTGTATGGTCCTTGTTATGAATTTATGATCTAGTATCTCACTGATTCTGTGAGTAATGACAGGTAAACATCAGCAGTGGATTTATTATGCTCTTTATATAATAAAAGAATAAAGTAAAATATAACAAATAATCATTAATCTTCCTTAAAATTTAAACTTCATCCAAAATTAATTTTCATCTTTGTGAAATATAAGTATACATTTATAATCTATCTAATAAAGTTTTGATTCTTTTCAAATAATAATTTTAAAATATTGATGTTAATAACATAAGTTGATAAAATACTCATATTCATCCAACAGGTAAAATGTTTTGTGGTTGTCTATCTTTCATTTGTGTATAAGCAATTGGTTTTTGATTGGTTTAAAATGAAGTTGTTGAAGAAAACTTTTGTTCACTTTGTTGTAAATTCTTCTTTTGTTTTATTTTGCAGTTAATGTTTCTGATTAAATGTCAGTGTTTTTTTTTAACATTTCATAGGAAAAGGCTTAATAATTATAATCATTAAAACTGCTGTATCACACTCCATTGAGAAACTTGGAATGTTCAGTGACAACACCTTTTTTTTGTACTGAAGAACTTAGTTCAAAATCTGTTCCAATATTGTTTCCTGATGAAATTGTAAAAATATGTTTATGTACAGTTTATTTATTTGGTTAGGGTGGACTTTTCTGCAATTCAAGAATGATCACTAATTGAAATATTTTTAATACTTTTAAATGTAAAATTGAAAAATGTAAAACAATGGTAGAAATTAATTAAAATCAACTCTTGTTGTATATAATATATAAAAGAACATGATTTTGGTAAATTTGTTGATTTCCTGATTTGTTCCTGGGCATAAGACTACAAGTTAAATCAATAAGAAATGCTCATTAAAAATAATCGGAAATGAACTAGTATTAAAAAATCATTATTATCTAAATATTTAAGAATAAATAAAATAAAATTCTTCTCAGAAAAGATTTTTGATGAAATGAAATCTTGGCATATTCATTTGTCCTCATCAGCAGTATGTTAATAATTACAGGATAATTAATATTATATTTTTCAGCAAAAAATGAAATTTACTCATTTTATTCGACTATGTCAATAAATATGTTTTTCTGAAGATAAAGTTACACATTTAAGACCAATGTTATTTTGATGTAACTATTGTTAATGATGCTCAGGTACTCTATAATTATTTATGGGATCAACTGGTTTATAAATATATAAGTATTTTAATAGCAATAGGTAAAAATAGGGTTGCCAGATAAAGCATGCAGAAATAGAAATAGTATAGACTGTTCAAATTTAAATTTAAATGATTCCTAGTAATATTTTTAGTATGTTCCACACATTGATATTATTTTATCTCAGTTTATAAATAAGCAGATTGTTTTATGTTTTTATTAGCAAATCTGGTAACACTAGCATAAAATATAAAAAACTTTAACAGCTCATTTTTAATTTAAATTTACCTCATTTAAAGACATTTTATCGCAAGCCACAACAACTTTATCTAATTTGAGACATTTTTCATTTGGAGTTCTTGTTGCAACATGTATTCCTATTTCCTTGCAAAATATTCCTAATCTTGACTCTTGTTTTGTTATGACATTAGAATATTGATGATATGTTGATCTTGATGTTGCAATTGGATTTTTTAGACAAGTATGTTCTTTGAAAGTAATACGGAAGATACTCAGTCAGAAATGAAATCAATTTGTTAGTCCTATTTTTATTTTTTATATTTACCATTCCTTTTGTCTGATATCTGTTCAAATGAACAGCTGTAGAATTTAATGATAAAGTATGTTTTCGAAAATATGAAAAACAAAAAAATATCCTTATGTTAGTATGCATTTTTTTCATTCAGAGTATTGTTAGTTTTTCATTTATGTTTTGTAGTAATAATCTCTATTTATGTGATTAGTTACATGCACACACATGCACATACAAACACATGCACAGAGATGTTTGGTTGAAAACCAATGAAAGGTCTTTGTATAACATTTCATAAGCCATTATAGATGATGGCTTCTGGAAAACAAAAGAAATCTGAAAACATTAGACAAGTTATACTCAAATTCTTCCTAAAAAACAGAAAAATGGTCCAAACCATAGAGAAATTAGATAAAAACACCTTAAACAAAGAATTCTCATTTTTCTTTAGCAAAGCCTACATCTTTCTCTCTCTCTCTCTCTCTCTCTCTCTCTATATATATATATATATATATATATATATATATGTATCAACCATGCAGAATGAGTGATTGTCAGTTTCTTGCTTCAAGTGATCCTCAGTTTTAACTTTTCCACACAGTCTATATTATAAATGCTTTATTACTGATATCAAGCACTCTTCCCTTGCAAATGTATCAAATTTTGAACAATTTATATAGTCATCTACAGACAGATCTGTTTCGCTGTATCACAGCTCATCAGTACATCTGATTGCTTTTACCCAGGATTGAAACCCGACCAAATTGGCGTCAGTTGGTGATTCTACCTCTGAGCTATAGGCAAGGAGGTAAGTAAGTATATATATGTGTGTATACATCTCTATATGCACATCAATTTAAGCAGGTGTATAACAGAGTAAAAATATGTATTAATAAGTTTACATATTATCCTGTATTTTATGCATGACTTGGAGTTTCATGCATTTTCAGTAATTATCGGGTGCTTATCATATCATACTGGCCTTTTCTTGATTTAAATTATTTATTAGTGTTCCTATCTTAAAGTTTGTTCTAGGCATAAAATTGGATTAGCGAATATTTTTATTTATTAAATCTATAATCAAGTTAGGTTAATAGTGAAACCTAAAAATTGAATAAGATAGTAAAGATCTTTTGGGTAAACAAAAAACAGATTTATAATTTAATCATAAATATAAATAAAATAAAATAAAATAAAGGCTCATTAGGGTTAACAAGAGCAGTAACTAGTTTGTTTGACTTTACATTTTTGGGGGAAAAAAATAGCATAAAAGATATGGGTAATAATACATACAGATATATGCATTTATCCATGTTTATGTTTTATAGATTCATACAAACTTAAGGGCTGATGATTGTTCAATGTGAATTATATTTAGGTATTATTACTGTATACTGTATAAATAAATAATTGATTATTAACTGGTTAAGGTTAAGTGAAAATTAGGTTGAATAAAGTAAAAATTAAAGTAAAAATTAATAGGATAATTAATATAACCCAATTAGATTTATTTAATTAAATCAATTTATTCAACTATATAATTAATTTAATCTATTCAATTAGATAATCAATTAAATTAGACAGCTAATTCAATGAGATAATTAATTCAATTTATTCAATTAAATAATTCAATTTATTTAATCAAATATTCAATGCAATTCATTTAATAGAACAATTTAATAATTAATCAATTCATGTAATTGGATAATCAATTTAATAGATTAAAATTTATGTAAAAATTAATTAGGTTTAATAGCAAATAAAGAATGCAATAAAGCCATACTGTGGACACAGTTAAAAAAATATTATATATATATATATATATATATATATATATATATATATATATATATATATAGTAAAGAATACCTAGTGAGCCAGACAGACCTACCTAGGTTTCACCTAAACTGATCATCAGGGAAAGCTGAAAGGATTACTTGTATCAGAGTTTTTTCTTTGGGCTACGTGCTGACTCAGTTCAAACCCTTTTGACTGATGTTCATGTACTTAGCTCTTTCTTTTTTTAAAAGCATTTTTTCCTTTCTTCATAGATTCGTGGAAGGTTTTTCAACATGAGTATAGTTATAATCTCTTTTATATATATATATATATATATATATATATATATATATATATATATATATAAAATTCTAAAATTGTTTAGGTAAATTTTTTGTCTTTTTGTATATATTACTTTTTATATTATCTTTTATATTATTTTTTATTACTTTATATAAAGTAATAAAAAATAATATAAAAAATAATATATACAAAAAGAAAGTAATAAAAAATAATATAAAAAATAATATAAAAAGTAATATATACAAAAAGACACAAAATATACCTAAACAATTTTACAATGTTTTTATTTATGAATATATTGTGTCTTTTTGTATATATTACTTTTTTATGTTATTTTTTATATTATTTTTTATATCGTAGGGGGCTATAAGGTTTAGTCAGGATCTAAGTATTTGAATAAATATTTGTTTCTTTATCTACATAATGTCATCAATTCACTTCTTCTGCTTAACAATTTATGGTTGTTAAAGTGTTTTCATATTATAAGCTAGCACACATTCGGATGATGACTACAAGTTCTACTTTGGATCAATGGACAGTCCTTGGAAATCTAGATTCAATAACCATAAACTGAACAACATTGAACGATATTAAATACAAAAATAGTACTACCCTCCTGACATACTTTTGGTTTTTAAAAAAATAACAACAAAACCCCAATTATTACTTGGGAAATTATCATGATATCCAAATGAAATCAGAAATAGATGTAACTTGTGCCTTCTAGAAAGGCTTGTAACACTAAAACACTTTAATAATATGTAATACAGTAATAATACCTAAATATAATTCAAACTGAACAATCATCAGATTGAACAAATCTTAAGTTTGTATAAATCTATTAATACATACATATGAATGATTGCGTAAATCTGTATGTATTCATATCTTTCATGCTATTTTTCCCCAAAAAATGTAAATTTAAACAAATTAGTTACTGCCTTTGTACCACGGGCTTATTTTATTTATATTTATAATTAAGTTATAAACCTGTTTTTTCTCCCACCATGTTTTTAGTACCCTGTTCCATTTTTAGATTTTGCTATTAACCTAACTTGATTATACATTTAATAAATAAAAACATCCAATTTTATACTCATAACGAACTTTAAGAAAGGATTGCCAATAAATGATTCAAATTGAGTATGATAGGATAAGCACCCAATGATTGCTGAAAAATGCATGAAACTCTGAGGCATGCATAAAACATAGGATCAAAATAGCAAAACAGAACCAGCAAATCAGAAAACGCCCGAACCTGTCAGCATCTCATTCGCAAACATACGCAGTATACATACTAACTTTTACAGTGTAGAATCATTCCTTTAAACAAACTCACCTAACATCTTAGCTCTCTGTGAAACTAATGGTGAACCTTCATTCCCCTCTTCTGAGTTTTATGTTCCTGGTTATTTTCCCCTCTTCAGGAAGGACTCCAATGTCCATATGCATGGGCTTGGTGTTTATGTCAGTGAACATCTCCCTCTAGCTAGGGTGATCTCTCTTGAATCCCTAGATCATTCTTTTACATGTTTCCCTCTCTCACTTCTTAACTTGGTTAACTATCTTTTCTTTCTCTACTGCTCCCCCTCATATCCCAACTGTTCAGTACTTGACAGCATCTTCAATAATATCAATAGGGCCATTTCTTCTCATCCATCTGCCCATATATTTGTGTTTGGTGACTTTAACGCCCACCACGCCAAGTGGCTGGAAATCTTGCTGGTGTCCACACCATGACTTTTTCAATCACTCAGTCCCTTACGCAAGTGGTAGATTTCACCACATGTTTCTCGAATAACCCTAATGGAAGTAACTCACTGCTAGACCTCTGTTTCACTTCCATCTCAGACTCTTGCAACGTCAAGCAGCTCTGCCCTCTTGGAAAACCTGACCATGTGGTGGTTTCTGTTAACATCTCCTTCCACTCCCACTCCACCCAAGAAACTCTGACCAGCAGTGTATCCTACTACTACCAAAGAGTAGACTGAGACTTGTTCCATGACTTTCTGTGTGACATCCTTTGGAACAATGTTTTTAGTCTTCCCATTGAAGACTGTGCATGCTAGGTCTTCTCATTGGTTAAGGCTGGTATCGAAGCTTTCATCCCAGCCAAGAAGTTTTGGCTTAAATCCCATTTGTCCCCCTGGTTCTCACCCACTTGCTCAGCTGCTATTGCCCACTGGAATCACTTCTTCTGGCTTTATAGGAACCACGCATTAGACCATAACAGGCGCTTTTTTGCCTCTGTTCGAAATGAGTGCAAAAAGATACTTAATGAAGCTAAGATGTTATTTGCTGCCAGAATGAAGCAGCACACAGCATCCCATAAGTTTGGCACCAAAGACTACTGGCAACTTTGTAAAAGTGTGCTTAACAACAGTAAAACCTCAATACCCTCTCTAATCAATGAATTTGAGAACCTCACCTCTTCAGCGGACAAGGCTGAATGCTTTTCTTGCAGATTCTCCACCAATTTGGGACTGAATTTGTCTGGAGTATCTACACTTGACTTCCCACCTAGAACTGAGAGCAAACTAAATGACATCCACATTACCCTCTCACTGGTCTATAACAATCTCAAAGCTTGACTCTCATAAAGTGACCAGAGGTGATGGAATCCCAATCATAGTTTTGAAGAAATGTGCCCCTGAACTCTCCTCTGTCCTCTCTAAGCTCTACAACTACTGCCTATCTGCATCAGTATGCTTTCTGCTTCACCAGGTCTACTGCTGATATGCTAACGACCATCACTGAGTATATATACCAGGCTCTTGACAAGAATAGTGAAGCTCGAACCGTTGCCCTGGATATTTCCAAAGCTTTTAACAGAGTCTGGCATGCTGGCCTTCTTTGAAAACTGCGGAGCTATGGTATAACTGGACAATTGTTTGACCTAATCCAGTCATTCCTCTCAAATTGTTCAATGAAAGTAGTATTGAACGGAATGCCTCCCAAGACTACCATATGAACGCAGGTGTCCCTCAAGGCTTTATTCTAGGTCCTACGCTTTTCATTAACGATCTCCCCGATGTAATAAAATCCCAAGTAAGCATATACGCTGACAACACCACCATTTACTCTCACCTTGATCAAAAATTTGCTGAGGTTGACAAAGCAAACCTCGCTGCCGAGCTTGAGAAGAACCTCCAATCTGTGGTGGACTGGGGTAAGTAATGCCTCATAAATTTTAATGCTTCCAAAATGAAGCTGCTATCTATTAACCATCACAGACAATCTCTCCTACCCCTCATTAGCATGGATCAGGCTAGCCTCCCTGAAAGCAAAACACTATGCCTCTTTAGCCTAACACTCTCAGCAGACCTTCAGTGGAATGACTATATCGAATCCATAGCTAAATCCACTGGTAAGAAGGTTGGTTCATTGTGCAGGGCCAAGAAGTTTTTCCCATCAGAATCCATCTTGCACATATATAAATCTAGCATCCACCTGTGTATTGAATACTGCTGCCATGTCTGGTTGGGTGCCCCTGCTATTCACCTCAGGGTTCTTGACAAAATCCAACAGAGAATCTGTAATGTGATCGATACCAATTTGTCAGCTCGGCTGCAGTCGCTCTCTCACCGGCGTGACATGGATTCCCTGTGCCTCTTCTACAAATACTTTCACGGCTTCTGCTCCAATGAACTTAGCTCACTGGTGCCCCCTAGGTATGAATTTACACAAGCTACTAGATTAGCAACTAGGTCCCACCCTTTTACAGTGAAATTGATAAAAAGTAACCACAATTTCTACTCTGACAGGTTCTTTCTCACACTTCCTGCCTGTGGAATTCCCTTCCATATACTTGCTTCCTCGACAGCTACAATCTCTAAATTTAAATGCAAGGTCAATAGACATCTCCTATCTCACTAACTTGCATCCATTCTCTCAAGTTCTTTTCTCCATCCACTCCACCTCCATTACACCTGTATTCTCATCCATCTATTACCCTTCTCCTGATATTTCCTATAGCTAACCCCTCTTTCTTATCACTTTCCCCTATGTAACCCCCTGTGCAACAGTGGCAGTAAAATGCCTTGCTTGGAGTGAAATGATTAAATATATATATATATATATATATATATATATATATATACACACACACACACAATGAATTATTTAAAATATGCAAAAATGAAAATAAAATTAACATCATATTTTAACAAATATATTTATTAAAATTGCACAATAATATCCTGAAATACTAAAGGATGAATTTAATCAATAAAATTGCTATTGGCTTCAACTACAAACTCAGAATCTCCTGCAACTCTTCTGGATGGTCTCATTGTTTAACTTGGTGAATACTGCCATAATCCTTACCTTCAGTTCATCTTTAGAGATGCAAGGAATTCTGTTGGTCTCTTACTAAACTCAACCCTGCACATAATCAAGAGCATTGCAGTCTGAGAAGTTAGGTGGCCAGATGTAAGGGGTGATGTGGTTGCAGAAATTGTCTGATAGCCATGACTTGTGTGGCTAGATGCAGACTCTCTTGACCAAGGCAGCATTACTCCTCAATGAGTAAAATGTAAAATAAAATTTAATAAAAAATAAAAATAAAATTCATCTTTGATAATTGCTCAAAGTATAGACAAAGGTGCTTGAATAAATAAAACATTTGGATAATTTATATATAATTTATATACTGAAAAGGAAAAAAAATAAGATCACATGGAAAATTATATAAAAAACTTAACCACAGCACTTTGTCTGTCATTTTTAATGAAACTTGCATAAAAGAGGAAATGCTTCCTGTAGTCGTCTGCAGACAGATCTGATTCGCTGTATCACAGCTCATCAGTACAGTTAGACATCCGATTGCTTTTAACCCAGGATTGAAACCCGACCAAATTGGCGTCAGTTGGCAATTCTACCTCTGAGCTATGGGTGCTTGGTAGAAGGAAGAAGGCTTTTAGCGTATGATATATCATATGCCAGTGGCTGGAGCACTCTAATTCATTACTGAATGAAAGATGCTAGAGTAGCTACTGTTTTTTCAAAGTCTACCATTTTTCCAGAGTGCTCAATCAGGGTGTGAGAGTGTAAATAGTCATCCGCAAATGTGAAAAGTGTATATATATAATTATAAATATCAATATATATATGCAATTTGTTATATATATTATATTATTTATATATTATATATGCATGGTACTTATTTGAAAGCACTCAATATCAGTTATAGAGCTGACATATTCATATAGATAAGTGTGAGTTTGTAACCCTGGGTTTCACGCTTTGCGATCGTCAGACAAACTGATTAATTTTTTTAAAAAATTGGCTATCTGTAGGGCTGCATGTATTGGTTTCTTTTTGTGGAAGAGGGAGGAAAATTTTTCGTCATGACAGATGCAGACATATATACACATTTGTATACCCATCGATGTGCACAAAAACACATACACACGCGTTCGCCCACCGGGACTCACACAAACATATATGTGAATTGTATGGGGCTGAGCATATATATGTATATGTGGGCCATTGCACACATACATATGTGTTCAGTTGGTGTATTCGAATAGTGTAGCAATGTCAATGTGTGGACAGTTATCGATTTCTCGTACATACATATGTGCGTACGATGGGGTCTGTGTGAAACTATGATAGGTAAAAATTGCTATTATTTTATTTAAGGCTGTATTGCTATTCTTTATTTTAAAGTCGGTTATTAACTTGTTTTTTGTGGTTGTGCATATTTAAATGGTAGAAATTCTAATTTTTAATGCTTGTTAGTTTTTATGTGTGGTGGTATTAATTTTACTACGGCAGAGGTGGGCAATTTACATTAATGATGATTGCGGACTAATATGGTGATAGTAATATTTGATGATAATAACAGTTGTGGTAGCAAATAGTTATTGTAAAGCGGTAGTAGTGATTAGTAATGGTGGTGTAATGATAATAACAATAAATGCAATTATTATGGTGGTAGTTTGAACTAGAGAATAATTGATAACAAAAAATTAACAACCTACAATAATGCAACCACAGAACCTCAATGCAACTGCAGAAACGGAACTACATGTCCACTCTAGAGAAATTGCCAGCAAACAAACATAGTGTATAAAGCCAAGGTAAGTGCAAACAACAACACAATGTACTACATCGGTGCCACTGAGAAAAGAAAAAAACAACCACAATCTTTCATTCTCCAACAGAAAATACTTGAACAGTACTACACTATCCACATATGTATGGCGTCTAAAAGACAGAAATATTTCACCAACAGTAAGCTGGAAAATACTGAAAAAAGCACCTGCCTACAATTACAAAAAATGCCTACTTTGCCTACATGAAAAAGTAGCAATTATATCTCATACCTTACAAAAGAACTTACTAAACATAAGATCAGAACTAATTTTCAAATACAGACATGAAAATAAATAACTATTATCACAATTTATACCAAACAAATAAAAAAAAGGAACTGCTGATACCATAATCCTATCAATTATTCTCTAGTTCAAACTACCACCATAATAATTGCATTTATTGTTATTATCATTACACCACCATTACTAATCACTACTACCGCTTTACGATAATTATTTGCTACCACAACTGTTATTATCATCAAATATTACTATCACTGTATTAGTCTGCAATTATCATTAACGTAAATTACCCACCTCTGCCGTAGTAAAATTAATACCACCATACATAAAAACTAACAAGCATTAAAAATTAGAATTTCTACCATTTAAATATGCACAACCACAAAAAAACAAGCTAATAACCGACTTTAAAATAAAGAATAACAATACAGCCTTAAATAAAATAATAGCAATTTTTACCTATCACAGTTTCACACAGACCCCATCATACGCACATATATATGTACGAGAAATCAGCAACTGTCCGTGTGTTGACATTGCTACACTATTCGAATGCACCAACTGAATGTGTATGTACGTGCGCAACGGCACACATATACATATATATGCTGATCTCCGTACAATTTGCATATATGTTTGTGTGAGCCCCGGTGGGCGAACGTGTGGGTGCCTGTGTCTTTCTTTGTGCAGGTCAATGGGTGTACAAATGTGTATATATGTCTGCGTCTGTCATGATGAAAAATTTTCCTCCCACTTCCACTAAAATACACCAATATACGCAGCGCTACATACAGCCAACTTTTTAAAAAAATTAATCAGTTTGTCTGATGATTGCAAGAGCGTGAAACCCAGGGTTACAAACTCACACCTATCTATCTATCTATCTATCTAGCTATATATATATATTGTATGCTAGATGTTTTTGGCATCTGGATTTAATAGTAAATTTCATATCTTCTTTGATTTAACCTAGGGCACTGAAACTATTTATCCCATTAGTGCATATCATCTAATTTTTTAGAGGGGATTAACAAAATTTGTAATCTACCAACACTTAGATTAGCATTAGGCTGCAAGTTAGATGAGGTAAAAAGAGTTAAGATTTTACTGTATACAGTAATGGATTAATTTCATTGTTATTATTACTATTATTGAATATGTGATAAAACCTTTCCTGAAGTGATAGTCCCTCTGGCCCTAAATAAGCTAGTAAATTAGTTATGTAAAAGGCATGCAACCTTCAATATTAGGTGATTCTTTGAAATTCATAAGATGCCTCTGTCTTTGACTTTAATGTTTTGATAATTTTACTGATAGCTGATTAAATAATCAGAACAAATTGTTGCAGTGTTACTTAACATTGGAGATCAAGTGAAAAATGTTAAGTTAATTTCGGGTTACTATTATCACAAACCAAAGCTTGAAACTTTTAGGTTTTCTTTTAATTTTTCTATTTTATAATTCGATTCTGACTGTAGAACCTTTCTTATATTCTGAAACATACATATGCTGGCATGTTACATATGTATACTCTTGCTAGCTATCTTTGCAGTTATCTCATGATGAATACATTTTCGCTTTCTCTCTCTCTCTCTCTCTCTCTCTCTCTCTCTCTCTCTCTCTCTCTCTCTCTCTCTCTCTCTGTATGATTTTTATATTAATTTGTGAGTCTATTTCCTGACTAGCATTGCTGTAAGCTAATTATTGTCTATAAGCATGTTATACAAACTATTTGTATAGTTATTCATGTTATGATGATCCTACCTAAATATTTATCTATATGGCTCTGTGCTTATCTATCTATCTATCTATCTATCTATCTATCTATCTATCTATCTATCTATGTTCCTTTTAATGTCTTATTCTGTCTCTAAACCTGTCTCCATTATGACTAGCATGTATTTTTACTTATATATCTATCAGTCTATATTTCTTAATCTCAATCCTTCAAAATCTTTTATAGCACTGAAATTTAACATTTATTGTATTATATTTTTGTTCCAAAATATATTTTGACTGAACATGAAATTTATTATGCCAATTAAATGAAAATATGTTTCATTTGAAAGTATATAAGTTTCTTATGCAAATAAAAATCATTTGTGAAAAAAAGAATAGCTTAAAATTCTAATTATATAATTCAGTCCTTTGTATATCACATTATATAATATCACTTTAAAAAGATGAAAGAATGTTTTTATTTTAAGTTCCAAGTTCTTAAAACTTTTACACAAAAAAGTAATTTAAAAAACAGACTCACTGTAGCAGATCAGTTTGCAAGTTATTTAATTTTAAATATCAGATAAGTAAAGTCTGTTGATTTCTCTTTTTTTAAAATAGATACTAATTGTTCTAAGTATTTTTATTATTATTATTATTATAATTCAAATTTTCATTAATTTGTTAAAGATGATTCATTAATTGTACTGATGTTGCTTTTTATCCAGAATATTTCAGAATATATTCTAGTATTGCTTTTGTTAATCTATATATCTCTTGACATCAGTTTAAGCTGATGTCCTCTTTTTTTCCATATATTATGACTATTTTGTTCAAAATTTGTATTTTCTTTCAGATGAAAATTCGAAACTTTGCCTTTTCGAAATTATAGTTTATATATTATATATATATATGGTGAAAGTTTAAACTGATGCCAGAAAGATATGGGTTAATACTCCTTTTGCCTTTATTTCATTTAAATATTGAATCTATATTCTTTAATTTTATTTAGTGCTGATGCTATTTATTAACAGTGAAGCACTATCAAGATAGGATGCACTAGTTTTTGTTAATTCCATGTTAAAAGTAAATGTGTTCAGCTCTCAAATGTCCTATCTTTGTTTTTTATATTTTTTCTTCTTTTATGAATGTTAGGTATTTAAAATTATGTTCAGGAAGTTCTTGTTAAATGAAATCTTTCAAATATATCTTTTGATATGCAAAGAGTTGATAATTTATTTTAATGATTATAATGTTTTTTAATGACTACTCCATTTTAATGATGCTAAATGAATTATGTTTATTTCCTATATTGACTGTTTTTATAAACTTTATGAAGAAAGCTTGATAGTGATACAGTTAGATGTAAAACATAGTTGTACATTTTATAAATGTTCCTGCCCTATTATTTTTATTATTTGAAATACATTTTAAAACCACATAGGTAGAATTTAGTACTCCAGTTATCAATGTTTTTAAATATATGTTATGGATATAATGTGTGATGTGAGTTCATAGAATTTTTAAAAAAATTGACTTGTGCATTTTAACTCAAGTATCTTCAATGTTTTAATTAACTCCCTTCAGAAGTTATCATGACTTATTATAAAGGCAATGGAGCAATATACTGAAAAAACTACACATTCACATTAAGTATTTTGAGTTTTTACTCTCAAAGACAATCTGCAAAAAGTGTACAGATGAGAAAACTTCAGTTTTAGTCATTGATGTTTTTCAGAATAAATAATCTGCTATTAAAAAAGTAAATGAATTAATGAATGAGGTCAATGTGTACACTAATATGATCATTAAATATTTTCTGCTCCCAGAAATTAGCTTTTATTTATACTTTTTGAGAAAAATTAACAAAATATCTAAAAATGAACATTTTATGGTAACATGATAATGATGTGTGGGACTGAAAATCATCATATAACTTTTATTATGTTCTTTTCATGATGAAGTTTAAGTGAATATATTGACAAAGCAGACAATCTCTCATTATTATTAATTTTCTTATTTGTCAAAATGATTATATATTTTCTCTAAACATATGTTTTGATATGTTTTATATCTTCAAGTGCATGGTCTATTATGATTTTTCTGTTTCTTATTTTAATTAGTTAAAACAAAATATTAGCACTTTTTTAATTCTGTTTTTTTTTTATTTCTCTCTATTGACATCCTTGTTTATAACATTTATTGAAAAAAATTCTTTAAAATTACCATCAAAACTTTTACTTAATTTAAGAAAAAAGCATAATGAAAGAAAATATCATCAACAATTTCTTATCGTTGTTGTTCTCATTTTCACAACATTTTGATCAATGTACATAATGAATTTCTACAACTGATTTTCTTCAAGCTATTTTACTGTTTTTTAAACTTTGCCCATAGCTTGCTAGAAGGGTTGTATCTTTCATACTAATACTTGAACTTTTATAAATGAAATGAAAGTGAATTTCAGCTTTTAAATTTGTCTTAGCTTGAGAAATCCAAATCAAACTTTTAAAGCATGATAGTAAAACCTATAAAAGTTATAAAGTCTGTGTGTCAATCTATAAATAAGTATCAAGAGTATGAATTAGAGATACAACTAATTTATATTTAACTAGTGTACAATGCATAAAAAGCTCATTATGACAAGATTGTTGATTTATAGAAAGTATGTAAGATACATTTGGATAAGAAAAATTATCAACACAACAGTGTGTTGTATATAACAGATTTTGCAAAGCTCAACTACTTTCTGATCTTTGAAAACAGAATGCACAGATACCCTGACTATTGTCACATGTACCAATCCATACTTAAATAACTTTGCCCATTTTACTTATGCTTCTAAATTAATTAATATTAAGTATTAGTTATTTATGAAAACTGTCTATTCATTTTAGATTAGAAGAAAAAACTATTCTGTAGAGTGTAGAAATTTTTAATATTTTCAAACAATTAAAATACGAAAAATTATTAATTCTATCAAATTATTTAGTGATCCTTTCATTCACAAAATTATATTTCTTTAGACTTTAAATTAGAATTAATATATTTAAAGTTATAATGATAAATATTAACAAAATCCTGGTTTATATTCAAACCTTATTTATCAAACAATACCTATTAATGGAAGTTGTAAGATCTGTTTTTTAATCTACGGAGTAATTAAAATAAGATTTTTGCTCTCTTCATAGATATGAAAAATGCTGCCTTCATCACAATTTAAGTCTTTGTTTATTTTTGTCAATGTAGTACATATTAAATAATTAGTACTTGAATCATACATCCCCAAAATTACTTTGACAGAATTAGCTAAAAAAAAGGAATAAGTCCTCCCATACCAAAGCATTTCTACTTAAAATCTCAATGCAGCTGAAAAATGCTCTAAGATGTTGTAACAAACAGTAAGTAATGTGAAACTGCCAATTATGACACTCATGCCCATATTCTTGAAAGGTTATAAGCCAAACATTTTAGATGAAGAAACAAATCAGAAATTATTGCTTTTCTACATTAGTTACTTTCTCTTGTGTTCTTAAAGCACACCTTAAATAGCTTTCATTTCTTAGTTTTTGATAAAAAAGAGTTTACTTAGAAATTCAATATTTTTACTTCCTTGTTAAATAAAAATAAATTATAAAATTAAAGTATTCTTTAGTTAGTTACTTTGAAGAACCTTTGAGCACACATAGAAATTGCTTTTCAGAGAGGTATTAGATAATTGACAATCTGCCTGTGTAAATACTTTTTTTTTCTTCTTTTTAATCACTTAAACTTTTATGCTTCACAGATTATATAGCAGTTAGAAAAAACAACCTCTCTTACATATTTTATTTTTGACTGATGAGTATTTAAAGAATATACATGACAAAATGTTGAGAAATATCAAAAACAGAAACAACAAAGATAAGAATGATAGCCCCAAAAGAATTATATTTATAAATACAGTTGTCTAAACATGCCAAAAGTAATTAATATTGTTAATATTATTATCATATATTTATAGGTTTCTTTTTATGTATCACTTGTTGCATGAGCAACACTCACAATATTCTGCTTGGGAGTTCAGAATGTCTGGTCACACAATGATTTAAAATGTTATTCATAAAATATTATGTCTGGGTGAGCAACAGGTTTTAGTGAATCACTTGCCATTTTTTAGAGTAAGATTTTCAATATTTAATTAACACTTTCCCTTCCAGATGAGAGATTTCTTCTCCAGTGAAGAGGTGAGTTGGTCATGTCAAGGGCCATAGTGAGTTGCGCTCCACCTAGCAGGATACTGGTGTGACTAACACCTATCAGGAAGTATTTCCCCCCTGTAATAACATCTTGCTGTTGTGTTCATAAGCTGGAAAAAATACATATTTATAGATACAGCTGTATTTATGGAAGACCATTGAAATTTTTTTTATTTTATTTTAACATTTTGCAAATTATGTTCTCACTGGATTTTAATTTTATTCCAAAAATCATAAACTGTTCATTGATATGATGTTAACTGGAAAAGATTTTTTTTTTTAAATGCATGGTTCTAAAAATAAATATCCATTTGATTACTTTAAGATTACTGAAAATGTTAAGAACAAAAAATAATTTTTATCAGTAGCATTTCTGGTTAAAAAATAAAACTATCAGCATTTACAAATATATCATAAAAGATAATTTATTATTTTTTTTAATTTAATATATGATAATTAAATTAAATATAAGAAAAAATTCAAAGATTTTTAGAAATAAAGTCAAGAGGTTTTAATCATTTAATTTCTCCAAAATTATTGGATAAATTAAAACAAAATATTTACTTTTTGGATGTTATACATAACAAAAATAAAACAGAAATATTACTGCTTAAATTTCTTGCATTTTTCTCTTTAGTGTATATTTGATGAATAATTTAAAGTCTTATAATTTTTTCCTGCTTATCTTACCTTTGAAGAAAAATATTTTTCTAAATTATAAAAATAAATATTTAATTTTTTTAAATATTTAAAATAATAAATATTTGAAATATATGATATACTTGAAAATGACAAATGTATGAGCTACAAATATGATTTGAAATCTCCTTTGAACTATTGGATTAATTTCTGGTCTTTTGCTATTGGTTTCTACCACATTTTCTATATTGACTCATTCTTGAATTTGCATAATGATTCAAAATTTATATTATCATGTTATATTTGACGAATATTTTCTACTCATTGGGTTTAAATTTTACCAGCAAAAATTTATAAATATATTTTATACATATGCCATTTAAATAAAATTCTTACAATGTAATATCAATGAGAATATTTGCTAGATAAGGAACTCATTCAAATATTATCAGTTCAGTTTTAAATTTTTTATGTGTAAATCTGACACTAACCATAACCATCTAAAATGTTTTAAAAGTCATTTACAAGGAGCTAAATTTTAAAAAGTGAAAAAATGGCAGTTCTGCAAGAGTGTGCTGAAATAACAGCAAATATCTTTCTTCAATCAATTTGAAGTTCTGAAATCTACAGCAAACAAGGTTGAGTTCTTTGCTCAGACAAGGTTAAGTTCTCTTCCAACTCCACACCCAATTCATATGGAGTAACCATGCCTGATTTCATCCCTAGAACAGAGTCTCTACTGAGTGATATGTACATAATCCCATCAGTGATTTTAGACATCATTTCCAAACTTGACTCCTACAAGGTAAGCAGATGTGATGGTATTTCTACCTTCATCCTAAAGCAATGTATTCCTGAGCTGGCTCCAGTTCTCGTCAAACTCTACAAGAATTGTTTCACTGCTTCCTGCTTTCCTTGTTACAAGTCCTACTCTGTAGTTTCTGTTTTTAAAAACTCTGGAGAACACTCTGAATTCTCATATTATTGCCCTGTAGTCTCTTGCTGCTTTTTGGTAAATTTTTGGCTCTAATCAATGCTGAAGTGATTAAACATTTTACTTCTCGTGATCTCTACTTGGACATACAAAATGGTTTTCATTTCACCAAGTTTGCTGCTGATACGTTAATTGCCATCACTAAATTTGTATATCAAGCACTAGATAAGAACGGTGAAATTTGATTTGTATCTTTAGATATCTCAAAAACATTCAACAGGAATAGGCATGCTGGCCTTATTCACAAGCTTCAGAGCTACGATGACACAGGACAAATATTTCATTTAATCTAGTCATTCCTATCAAATCAGGAAATGAAAATTGTTTTGAATGGGCATATTTCTAGATCCTTTTATATTAACATGGGAGTCTTCGAAGACTATCCTGGGTCCTATGGTTTCTGATCTACATCAAGGATCTCACTGATGTTATCAGTTCACAACTAGGTATTTATGCAGATGACAATACCATTTACTCATGTCCCAATAGCAAATCCATTAAATCCAACTAAGTAAAACCTGGCAGCTGCTCCTAAAATTGTCTTCCAATCAGTGGTTAACTTGGGCATCAAATGGCTTGTAAATTTTAATGCATCCAAAACAAAACTGCTTTCATTTAACCACCACAGTGAATTATTTTCTGCCTGTATTCTGCTTGGCTGATGCCAGACTCCAGAAGAGTAACACATTAGGCCTTCTTGACCTCACATTTTCCACGGACATGAAGTATATAGACTATATTGAATCATTGGTTGCATCTACTGCAAAGAAAGTTTGATCACTGTACCAGAAAATTTTTCTTGCTAGAATCCATCTTGCACATTTTACAAATCTACCATTCATCCATCCATATCTGGACTGTTGCTCCTAATGTACATCTAAATATTCTTGACAAAATTCAAAGAAGGATTTGTAATGTAACCAGGCATCTAGACTTCAGTGACTTTTTTATCGACATGACAGATGTGAATGTAAGGACGGGGGTGGGGGAGTGGCCACTCAAACATACACTGGTTGAAATTAATTGATGAATTTTCAGAGTGAAATAAAATGTAACATTAAAATCTACCATTCATCTTCTGTTGACTTAAACCTTCATTCATTTTTTATCCTTTCCTCAATCATCCCTATTCTGAGTCTACTTTTCCACTTTCACTTTCTGTAACCACCTGCACACTAGTGGCATTATTACCTTGCTTGGGTTGAAATGATTAAATAAAAAAATTGTTTCCATAAAATATACATTAATATTATTTAATCTGTATGATACACACACACACACACACACACACACACACACACACACACACACACACATATATATATATGATGGCTGGCCACTCATATTCGAGGATATTCATCTACCAGGGTGGCTAGCTAATCCTCATTGAAGACGCACATTTGTGTTTGTTCAACACTCACAGACAATACTTGTGGTTTATACTGCAACAATGCTGAGTAGACCTTAGTTGCAGTTCCTAAGATAGAGCATGTTATTTAGCATGAACAACAGTCCAAACAAGACCAAACAAGTAACCCTCAGTTACGACGACTTGTGACTTCAAGCTAGCACAACCATTGATGACTCCTCAAAGAGATTCGTCTACCAATTTCACGCACAAGGTCTGTGTCAACCAGTGGTATGGTTTTCAGGTGCTTAACAAAGGTGCTGCATGCTGGGATCTCCTCTGCCAGATCAATAACATCAAGAAGTCACCTTCCTGACAAATCAAATATGGTGTGAATTGAACCTGGGCTTCATAGTCAGAAAATGATGAGACATTGTTCTTTCAATGTCAAAAGAAAATGTACAATTCTGTTGTAGTTTGTAGTTTTTCACATGTTATAATGTTATAATTTAATAATATATATATATATACGTAAAAATATACTCAGTTATGATTTGAGATTAAGGACAAAATAGTTAAATAAAAAGAAGACAAGAGGAAAGCTATTTAACTCGCCTATGCATTTCATTTTATCAAGGCAAAAAGACGAAATGAGCTTCATTCCAAATTACGCATCTATAAACAAACAGTGTTGGCAGCCACAAAATGCTCACAAATCATTCAAAAAGATTAACAGAATATTTTTTAGTTTTAGAACTCCTTCATGTGTAGTGCAATGTCACGAGATATTAAAATGAAGGGAATTTAACTGTTTTCCTTGGACTTCTATTATGTATGTTAGTCTGTATCAGTATCAGTTCCATAAGCAAAGGTAAGATTGGGAAAAAACCAGGGCGCTAATTGATATTTTGGTAGTACTGGATAGCAGCATTCTCAAGAACTTTTCTTCTGAACAAACTGCTTACTCTTTTTATTAGTGTGGCATTTTCTAAATCGAAATTGTGGCTGAATTCATTTCTGTGAATCACTAATGCATTCGTTAGATTATTATTAGTGATGTCTCTTTTGTGTTCATATATACATTTCTTTAGATTTCTCAATATATATATATATATATATATCATCTGCAGACAGTTCTGTTTCACTTCTTTTACTTCTAGCCAGGATTGAAACCAACCGAATTAACATCAGTCAGTGTTTCTACCTCTAAGCTATGGTTGTTCGGTAAAGGAAGGTGGACTTTAGTGTGTTATATACAATGTGATCACATGTTAGTAGCTGAGTGTTCAAATTCAATACTGAATAAACGATGCATAAATGTGTGAGTAGTTACTGTTTTTAAAGTCTACCATTTCTTCATAGTGTTCAATTGGTATGCGGAAGCATAAATAGTAATCCACAGACAGTCTGTTTTGCTGTATCACAGCTCATCAGTACAGTTAGACATCCAATTGCTTCTAGCCAGTATTGAAATCTAACCGAATTGATATATATATATATATATAGTTTCTTTTGTTTCAACTTTTTATCAAAATAAATTATTATACACATTTAGAAGGTAAATGTAAATATTTGTGATTCTTCAATAATTTCATTAGTATATTTCTTAATCTTATCCAAATACTACAAAATTTCACTTAAATTGGTTGTTCAATATTTTCTCTAGGTTTTAGCAAATAATTTCAGAACATGAAGCACAGAATAAAGATGCCTACAGCTTTTAAGATCTACACTGTCTTGTGACATTCATAACTTCTTTTGATTCAGTGTAACTTTATGGCTCAAAAATTGCTTCTTTGTATTAGCTTTATTTATGCAATAATTAATATCACATACAAAAAATGTCAAAAACAGTAAGGTCCAGAGAGGCAAAAAAATAGTCAGAACTGAAACTTTATAATAGCTGTAACCACCACAAAGCCACAGGGTTATGTAAGATATCTTGTCACAAGTAGAATAGCATTAATATTAGTACATAGATATGTGTCATCGCAACAAAGATGAATATCATGATAAAACAGTGGACAAACACATGTCAAGGACAAAAAGCCAACAGAAATTCATCATAAACTTGCTAGTGTGTATGATGAACATGTAATGAGCAGAAAGCTGATACTGATTTAGTGTAGTGCATTCACAAAGAGATATACAAGTCTGCAGGACAAGTTATATGTAGGGTGTTTATATTCACCAACAACAGAAAACAACATAAAGTGTTAAAGCTTTGATTCACAATGACATAATAATAAACTTTATAATATCGCAAAGGAATTTGATCTTCTAAAAATTAGTGGCCTATGAAAATTCACATAGGAATTTTGATAATATACACCATACTTTATTTGTATCATAATAAAGATGAATAAGTATCTTACTTTTTTGTATAAGTATAGGTGATAATTCCTCTAAGATGTCAGTGATTACTGAGAGTAAGAGAGAAGACTTTAATGAGGAAGAAAGAAAATAAAAGAACAAAATTTAGAAAAACAGAAGATAATGATTGACATTGATTTTTGAAGATTCTAGGTGGCAGGGAATCAAGAAAGCAAATGAAATTTCCACAGGTCAAAAGTGTAAGAAAAAAAATAGTAGAATAAAATTTACAGTTTGATCTATCTAATTCAACAATAAATTGATGAGACCCAGTTGCCTAGACAAAAGGAAACCATATCACAGTAAAGTGACTAAAATGGAGATTGCAAATTCTTTGGATTTTGTTGAGAAACTAGAGATATATAGCAAAAGCCCCATTTGAAATATGACAGAAATATTCAATGCACAGAGGAATGGCAGAGTACACAAAAATTGACCAGTGTTCTTAAAAACCGGATCTGCAAAAGAGGATTTTTAAAAAGCATGAAGGCAAGAAGTTGTAAGAAGCAACCTGATATTTGTTATAGAGTTTGAGCCAGTTCAAGAGCACATTTCATTAGTACAATTGCAAGGATACTATCAAGTCTGTGGGGATCTAGTTTTAGGATTATAGCAGAAATTATGGATGGAGCTATGTGCATATTACTCAGTAGAATGAAATTGGAAAAGAATTTCCAAGCAGTACATTCTGCTTTATCAGCAGTAAATAACTATTTCAAATTGATTGAAGAGAGGAGGGATTAAGTATTTATTCTTGTCCAACACATTTTTATAGAGCTACCATTAATCTTAAGAACCAAACTTTTGAGAGGCTATATTGGTGTCTCATTCTATCAACAAACAGAGATTTAGCCTGTTTAAAGATGTTCTTACACTCATTATGAGCAGATACATAGGAGCATCTGTTATGATCCATAATGTCATGTTGGTTTTGCTGAAAGAAGTAATTCTTGTGGACTGATGTGACATGAAAGTTTTGTTACCAAATTTCACTCAGAAAGAAATCCTAGTAATACAATTTTTAATGAGAAGGTGAATTTTCACCCCAAGATGTGTCACAAAGAAAATGAGTCCCAAGCAATGCACTGGAAACAAAAATATGTCCTGTGATTAGGGGGTTCTTGCCTAATAGACAAGTGGAAAGAAGTATCTACAGACACTACTCTGTTGTTAGAGTTGCCAAGAGAACAGAGTTGTAAAATGTGACAAGAGTCAGGAAAGTGGGTAAAGAACACATCAAGTAAAGAAGCATGTCCATCAGAATCACTAGGGAAATGAGTAAGAAAATCTACGATTTAAATGAGAAATTCAAAGTTTGGATATCAGTGAGATCAGTAGCATGGCTAAAGACACTTGGCATTATGAGCACTGAAGTCATCAAACACAAACATGAATGGAGAGAGAGATAGAGAAAGAGAGAGAGAGAGAGAGAGAGAGAGAGAGAGAGAGACATATCTATACTATCAGTTATTCTATGTAAAAACAAAAGTCATGAGAAAAAAAGGAATACTCACAGAAGAAGAGATAAATTACCAAGTTTAAAAGTGAGTCGGGAGTACATATAAGAACAATCCAAAAACTCAAGAAATAGTGTCTTTGCCACTAGGAGATTTCCCCAAACATAGACACCAAGGCCATGCATGTGGATCTTAGAATCTTTTTGATAGAGAGGAAGACAGCTTGGAACAGGGAATTCAGTGGTATAGATTGAAGAATTTAAGTTAGTCTTACGGAGAGCATGGGTATCTGGAGAATGTTCCAAGAGAAACAATTCTACATTGCAGAAATTGGTAATGATATAAATGCTGACAAAAAAAAGTTTAAGGGACTTAAGTGTTTTTTTGCTAACTGGTTTGTTTTATTTTTCTTAATCATTGTATTCATATGATAATTTTTAAAAATGGAAGAGACCAAGAATAATAGTCACTGTCAATTTTTTAAGCCAATACAAACCAGCCAAAAGGTGGTGAAGATTACAGCATATACTATAGCATAAACACTATTTATTTGTAAGATTGTTTATTTATACTATTTATTATATTGTTTATCAGAATGGTTGACATATAAAGTTTGAATCAATTAGTAATTAGCTGATGTTTTATCAGCTAATTACCAAGCAATTCAAACTTTATGAAATGGTAACAATAATGATTTCATTATATATGGTTCACATATTTTAATTATTTAGTAAATGTTTCTAAATTTATTAATAGAAAATTGTTTTTCTTATTTGTTTATTTATAATTGTTTTTTTTTTAACATATTGCAAATATAAAATCATTCTGGTAAAAAAACAATCTAACACATTACTCACTAAATCCTGGGCCTAACTAATAAAACAACAACTTTTAGGCAAAATTTTACTTTATTCATCAACATAGTCTCCTTCTAGGGTGATACACTGATTCCAATGCTTCTCTAACAATTCGATGTCTTTTTTGTAAAATGATTTGTCTTTGACCTCAAAATACATCACAGTTTCTGATACTTCTTAACTGGAGCCAAATCTCTTTTGCTGGAGCATTCTTTTGAGGTTTGCAAATAACCAGTAGTTGCTGGGGGCCAGATCTGGAGAATAGAGTGGATGCAGAAGCAATTTGAAGTGCAATTCATATAGTTTTGTCATCATTATGATTGACTTGTGACATGGTGCATTGTCTTGGTGAAAGATCACTTTTATCATCTTCATTTTTGGTCATTTTTTGGCAATTTCTTTCTTCAAACACACCAATAATATATAATATTTGCTATTGATGAGTCTTCCTTTCTCAAGGTAATTGATGAATTAAATACCTTGAACATCCCAAAATACAGCAGCCAAAACCTTGCCTGCTGATTTTTGCATCTTGGTCGCTTTGGACAGCTTTCACCTGCTGCTGTCCACTTGGCTAGCTGCCGATTTGACTCCAGAGTGAAGTGGTGGATCCATGTTTCATCCATTGTCACATATTTATGTAAACAGCACTCTGAATCATTGATGCATTGTTGTTTTTGATCAACTATGAGCAAAAGCTGTACCCACATTGAACTCAGCTTTCTCATTGACAAATGTTCATGCTAAATGGTGAATACATTACCTTCTGATATGTTCAACTCCCCTGCTATCACACAAAACTTTAATTTACGATTGACCAAAATGAGTTTGTGGATATTTTTGGTGTTTTCCGAGACAACTGCTAATTTTAGGTGACCTGAGTGTTCAGCATCATTAGTGTCTGTATGACTGCGTTTAAAGTTAGTATACCATTGTTTCCGATGGAGCAGAGTCTGAATAACACCTATGAAAATATTATTTTGCTTGAACAGTATTTTTTCCCATCAAAAAGCAGTGTTTTATCAACAGATGAAATTCAGATTTTTCCATTGTTTTGAAAATTTGCAACAATAGCTTCACTTAAATAACTGTAATTTTAAACTGATTGGACCCACATTTTGTCATGTATCATTTGAAGGCTAGTACTTCATAAAAATCATATGAATTTATTATTAGTGGTTCCACTTACATGTCAGGCCCAAGACTTATTGAGTGATGTGTTAATAAACAAATAGTATTTAATATTTTTGTTGTAAATTCTCAAAAAATTCTCATATTCACTTTCATTTCACTTAATAAAGAATTTTTGAATTATTCATTAAATATTTTATCTATTCACTAATTTTCTGAATTATCTTTGAATAATATTATTTTATATAAAAAATAAATTCCCTGCCTTGTTTCTGAAAATTTAACACAAATGCACGTATCTCAAAGACTTTTGTGTTCTGCATTTGAATATAAATTTTATATATTTCGCTTGACTAGTGACTGATTATAAGTATGTTTCTTTGATTAAAAATATGTTAAGCTTTATAAAGAAAAGGCAATAATTTTCATTTAAATCAAACTGTGATTAAAGTTTTGTTATTTGAATAAAGCATGCATATAATGATAATCAAAGTAAATATAATGCGTTTCATGTATAAATATTTTTCAAATAATTGTTTACATTCTAGCAATTTACATAATTATAAATTTGTAGAAGGTATCAAAAAGATTAAGAAGGTAAAGCCTGTTTATTTACTTATTTTATTTGTTTTTATTTTTGTTTAGTTTTCTTAAAAAGCAACATTATTCTTTCAAATGGTCTTCCATGTTGGCTGACATCATAAGCAACCAAATTCAGACATCAGTTTTCAGTGTCTGAAAGCAGGTTTCACAGAATTTTACTGATTCCTCATAAAAATGAGGGGAAATAGAAAGAGACCTTGAAAAGAGTATTTATACTGTGTAAAGTTTTAAAGATTGTGTATTAACATTGCGAGTGATACTTGATTAAAAATAATATTTTCTTATAGATTCTAGCCATTAATCTTTAGGCTCCCAAATTTCTATCATTATAAGAATACTTTCAAATGTTTTAAACAAATCAGTTTCTATTTGTAATGCAAACTAAAGCCATAATATTAAAAAAAAATATTTTATATTATATTTAGTTGTTTAAAATGTTAAGCATAAAACAGAAATGCATAGAATAGTATAGCATGATATGCAAGGAGTCTTAGATGCATTAATAAAACAGACTTTGATCCAGTGTAGTGAGAATATTTCAAT
The DNA here is from genome assembly GCA_037127315.1 of Ascarosepion bandense. Taxonomy (NCBI): domain Eukaryota; kingdom Metazoa; phylum Mollusca; class Cephalopoda; order Sepiida; family Sepiidae; genus Ascarosepion; species Ascarosepion bandense. The sequence goes on from JBBBDQ010000484.1 coordinate 2,328,502, forward strand.
GCAAACAAATGGTACAAAACCATTATAATAATTATTTACAGTGCTGGAGAAATTTTTCTAAATTTGGATTGTAGCCAGTAATAATGTTAATTAACTTTATTTGATATTCTGCATTTACATAAGTAATATTTCAAGTGGATTTTGGACCATTATCATGTTTGTTGCTTTAGGTCATTATTTCAGTTAATATATTCTTCAGCCTTCTTCAGATAGTGTCACATCTGGTGATCTTCAAAAATCATTCAGTACTTTTTCTTTTTTAATCTCTTTAACAAAAGTATAACAATTTAAACAAATGACATGGCAATTTATAAATGCATTTGATTTAACAGGTCATTAAACTTTAAACCAATGTATTGCATGTATAAATATATTGATTTCATAAAATTAAAATATGTGGAAATATTTACTCAATAACAATTTCATTTGAATTTTTTAAAATTCTGTCTTAAATTTGTTGAGTAAATTTCAATTTGATACTACATTTGTCATCTAAAAATATTTTAAGATAAGTTCATGAAAAATTTGTTTGCTTAAATTTGCTTCAGTATTTTTCTACCCATGAGATGAATACATAAGTATTATTAAAAATAAATATATATGTATAAATAGGCATACTAGAAAAAAAACACCCCCACACACACACACACTAATAACTCTTAATCATCAGTGGCCACAGCATACACATGAAAAAGGTAAAAAATATTCTGACTGAAATGCTGGATTAAAAATGACAAATGTGAAATTAAGAGCTTTAAAAATGCATGAAACAAAAAAAAATAATTCATTTCAGGATGCAGTTACATTGATTAAATATGTATTCTGTGTATGTAGAATATCCTAAAATCTGAGTTTATTACATATTATAGTTTATTCTTATATATATATATATATATATATATATATATATATATATATATATAATGCTTCACCATCAACCAAAAAATTCAATACAAATGTACATAAAAATAAAAAATGAAAGCCAGTCACTAACCCAATAATAATTTACTCAAAAAATGAAATACAAAACTGTTCATGACAAGCTGAATACAACAAAATAAAAAAGTTATATCATTTATGGATATAATTTCAGATTTCTTTACTGACTTGAAATAACTTACTGTTAACAGAAGTTAATTTTAGAATTTCTTTTCATTTAAATGCCACAATCTTCTTAATATATATTTGAAGGTTGATATTCATGAATTCAGTGATAGCAGAATTTTAGCATTCACCTTTCAACTATCATTATCATGAACAATTGCTTTTGTGGAACTGACTCCCTAGAGGATACTTCCTCAAACACTACAATCTTAATCCATTGAAGTCTAGCATCAGCTGTTATCTTTTCTACATATCCTCATAAAATATGCCTCTTACATTGAGTAGTTCTTAGACCTTGTACAGGGTGAATATAATTCTAAAAAATAAAGACATTTACCATAATTCCTACCCAAAACATAACCTTTACGTCACCTTGCTAATGCCTCAAGCCAACAGGCTTAATTTCCTTTTCAATCACCATCAATTTCACCATCTCTCAGGGTAATCCATTGTTACACATTCATGTGTCCATGAACAGGACTATCTAGAAATCCAGTCTCATGTACTGTTTGACCCAGTTCACATGCTTGTTGAAGTGATTCAACTTCAGGAGAATGAGAAATTCATTTTGGTCACATTCTGAAATGTTTCAGTATGTGACATTGTTGTATTTTGAGCATATTTGGAATACCAATGGTTCTGATTAACGATTTACGACTCTTAAGTGGAGACTTATGCATCTTAATTTTTAACTGTTTCTATTCACTGAGTAAAAATGCAAGATTACCATATCTTCTCTTTGCCAGGTTTTACAAGGAATCTAGCAATTTCTAATGTTTTTCAAGGATTATGGTATATATGAACAATTTTTGCCTAGCTGTTATTGCTCAAACATGCTTTATAGCCCATGTTACATAATAATATAAATATTGGCAATGAAACAATCTCATCAAAATGATTATCATTCATTTACCATTGCACAGGTGAAAGACTGTGATGTGTGTAAAATGTTAGAACACATTATAGGTTTTTGAAAGCCTTATATATAGTTAAAGTTTGAGAAATTGGAAACTGATGAAACTTGAAGAATATTTTCTTTTTCTACAATTTTATGAATTAGTTGTTTTCATTGGAGGATGATAAATGCCAGTTTTTTGTCATAAGTAGGTTAAAACTTGATAGGTAGATATTCTAGATAGTAGTTTGTTAAGGATATTTTAGAATGATCTCATTTCTTTTAGCAATAGTTTTCAAGGATATATATTTAAACTGGAACAGTTATTCATAGAAGCTAATTAGTACAAATATAAAGTATTATACCCAATATATTACATTCCTAATGATGACATTTTTATTACTTCATAGCTCTTATTGTTCAATGAAATTATTTAATACAATTCTGTTCTAAATCAAATGCAATTTCATTATGTATGGCATATTATCCATGAAATCTTTCTTGTTTCTTGCTGTAAAATGCCTGCTAATTAAGTAATTGCAGAATTTATTTTCATTTAAAGTGGCCAAATATATGCTGACAATATATATTATAAAGTCTATTCAATGATATCTAATGAAAAAGTTTGTTAAGTTTGTGAGAAATAATATAATTCAGAAGTCAAACAACTAATAAATATATCAATGATTTAGAATTTGATTAAGGTTTTAAATATATTTTCATTATGTTTTCAGAAAAAAATTCTCATTTAAAGTTGATAGGTTAAAATCTAAATCTTAAAAGTATTTATTAATAAATATACAGGCTATTTAAGACCATGTAAATAACTGAAACTAACATTTCTGACATTTTCATGCATAAAACTAGAAATAGTAGTAATATATAGTCTTACATTCACCCTTGTTTTGTTGAGGACTTCCAAAATAAAGAGATGTATCCATTTGATATAAGTTATCATTTTTACTTTTCTTTTTTTTTTTTGTGTTTCAATCTTGAAGTTTAAGAGGTATTGGGTTATAAAATAACTTTATTTTGCAAGAAAATTAAAATTAGCATGATTCAGATTAGAAACAATAGCAAGAAAAATGAACAAATTAAATTCATATAATCATTTTTTGACTTTTACTCTTGATTTTGAAGCTGTCTGAAAATTTAACAGTTACAGAACACTCACAGACACACACACACCATTGCAAATTGTATAAGTTATAGATTTCTAAAACATTCTAAAATTTCTAAAATATCAATACTTTTTCTTTAAATTATTAAGTATTATTTATTAATTAGATTAAAGGTATTCAAACAATTGAAATCCTAGTTTTTAACTTAAATCTTATATTTTAAATATTCCATACATTCAAATTTTATAACCACTAATAGACTTTAGCAATTATAATAAGAATTTAAATTTTTTTAAAAATAAGCAGAAAACTTTTCTTTTCCAACGGCAGAAATTTTAAGATTATGAAAATGCATTTTTTATAATATTAATTCAAAATGTTTCTAAAATCAAAAGCTATATATATTCCAATTATTTTTGTTGTAATTTTTCTTCTTTACAACTCCCAGTTTTGTAAATATTTTTGGAACAGTCTGCCATTGTAAGGGAGTTAGTTCTAATATTGCAAAATGTACAGATATTGCAAGCAAAAGATACTTAGTGTAAGATGTTTTGTCCTTCTACAAGTACAGTTTTTCGTGCAATAGATATGCATTATAATCTCTTGTTTACTGAATGTGACATCTACCCTGAGGAAGGCCAGAAAGCATATTGGCTCAAATATGTGATAAATGCTACAAAAACAAAGATTTCATCTGAAAAAATTGCAATTATACATCATCCCAAAAATTAACAAAATATAGAAAAATTATACTCAATACATATTTTATTTTTTGTTTATATATATGATTTGGTATATACTTTTTCCTCATTTTAAATGCTATGTATCTCCAAAACAGACAATCATGGTTCTCTATGAATTCCTTTTATTTATTATCTGAATCGACATGGCTTCTTGGGAAAGGTAGTGAAGTGGTTTCTAATCATCTTCTCCATAATTCTTAATTATGTATACTTCTTCTAGAAAGGCTGCCACTCAAAGCTAGCAAGCACTATCTACTCTTTCATTTAAGTTATAGCTAGGAGGAGAAGAGATTTTTTCAAAGGTATTGGTGTGAAAGGGAAGGCAATAGGCTAAACTAGAATTTGAGCAGAACTTCCCAATTCCACTCTCCATGCTGATAGCTATTATGCTATTGGTATATATTTGTATTTGATAAAATATTTTTTTTAGTGTCAACAAAAAATAACTCTTAAGAGTTAAGTACAGGAACAAGAACAAGAACAAAATTCTCCTTACTAAAAATGATGTCTATTCATAAGTTATTAGTATTTGTTAATTGATTATTAACTGGGTAGTTATCTCAAAACTGAATACTATTCAAATGCAGTACATAATAATTACCATATTACTGCCAGCATAAACACTGCATCATTAGCTCTTGGTAGACTAATTCTGGGTGACTTATAAAATATTCTTTGTTATACTGCAACATTTTATTCGAATTAAAACAAAAATACTCATTCAAGTTCTCTTCCTGCATTTGTTTTGCAATAAACAGTTGTTGATCTATATTGTCAACTATCTTTTGATAGTTATTGCACAAACTGATGTTATGTTCACACACCTGTGTATCTCTATCTATCATATATATATATATATATATATATATATATATATATATATATATATATATATATATATATGTGTGTATGTGTGTGTGTGTGTGTGTGTATACACTATGGCTGTTTCTGTGATGTCGGCTTGTGACTGCTGATATTATCACTGCATTCATGCATAATACCTTCTTGTTTTTTGTTTTGGCTCTAAGATGGTGTCTGCCTGTGTCATTGACCATCTTTGAGTCTACTGTGCCCTGCCAAGCCTTGCTTGTTCTTCTTCACATCAGCATGAAATGCATCCATTGCTACCATGATTTCAGGTGTTACATTCCCTTATTTTTCTATCTGTTTTGGGAAAATCAGTCCATTTCTCTTTCTTTTATCAATCTGTCTATGAGACAGTTTATCTGTTTCTTGAACAGGTTGTTTCTTGATCAGTATATTTCTCAGTCTATCTCTCTGCAAACTTCTTGGTCTATCATTGTCTCTCAGCATATAAATATAGCTATGATTTGTGATCTGTTTGTTCAACTGTTTTTCATTCTTCTTTGTTTCTTTTTTTCTAATTCATAATTTCGAAAAGTGTGTATTTCTGGCTTGCTTCTTATACTATCATGATGCAGATTTTCTTTTGCCACACTATCATACTCTATATGTTTCTCTTTTTTCTTTTCTTTGCAGTTCTCATTATTCCAAAAGCAATATATTTATCACTATTTCACCTTTTTTCAAAATCTCTCTTTCACTTACAATATCTATCTATCTATCTATCTATCTATCTATCTATCTATCTGTATGTATGCATACATGTGTATGTTTCTATATAATTGCTTCACATTTTTTATAAACAAATGTTTTCTTCACATAATACATTTTTTCCTTTTCTCATAGTTTCATTTTATATATATATTTATATATGTATATAATGTCTATATATGTATGCATATTGATATAAGTGCATACACATATATACTCACAAATATACACTCATGCATTTCTATGTTCAAATATTTTTTCTATATTTCTGACACAGTTGATGAAAATTTAATTTCATGTTACTAATCAGTTGGTTGCCTCTAATTATCCTTGCTTCTGTGTCAGTCACACCAGTAAATGCACCCCATCCTTTGGTATAAATTATTCTGCTATCTGCTTATTGTCTATTATGTCTTGATGTGGTATCTTGCCACAAAACAATTTTGCTTTCCCAGGTGTTAAACTTGACAATTCTATAAAAGTTTCAATGACTTGTTGAGTCCTAATTATCAACATATGATCTTTTCTCTTTAGATAACTGTATGTTTATTATGTATGGATACATGTATCTAAAATCATTATGGTATAAAATCATATACACTGTGTGTGTGTTTTAAAGAAAACTAGTATAGAGTCAATAAACAGTAATTATTAATCTTAGTTCAAGATATACATAATCAACCTATTTATACAGTCAGTAATTCTGTTTCTTCTTTTTGGTTGTTTCAATTTTTTAAACTTTATTGTTAAGTTGTTATTAATTTTGTACTTAATTGTCTAATCACTCTCCTTAAAATACCTGTTTTAATTTAATATACATATAATTTACTGAGAAAATGAATGAATAAAATGAATGTATGGCCAACAGTATTTTGTAGATAATATCTTCAGTTTTATTTTTATGTATACAAAATGAGTGATAATTATTTTTGTGTATTTTATTTTATATTATCTTTACCATTTTCCATCATTGAAACTATTTTTGCATTAGATAATTTTTCACATTTCTATATAAAATATATTATTTGTAATCTTGATGTGTTATTATGTTCATATAATTATTTTATTTCTTGAAATAATTTTAACTAATCCTAATACTGAATATTATTATTTTCCCTTTTCCAGCATGATGTTTCATATTTTTTGAGTCATGTAATTTTAATTATTTTAATTTATTTCTGTTATTATTTTGAATATTTTTATTGAATTATCTCTATTTATATTTTTATAGATTTATTTCTTTGCAAATAATTTGAATAATCCCAATAATTTATTTTTATTATTTTACCAACATTTCCTATTTCCCTCTAGTCATATTATATATATATATATATATATATATATATATATATATATATATAATACTGAGAGGAAACTCAACACATCATTAAACAATTATAAATCCAGAATTTATTTCAGCAGTTGTAAAAATTACAATCTGCTTTGTCAGACCAGGGTGGGGAAATAAATAAATAAATAAATGTTAATTTCACTCAGAATATTCAAAAAAGGTTTTTGTCAGAGGTGAAATAGATTAGTTGAAGGGAACATTGTGTATACATTCAAATCCAAGTGTCACATCATTAAGAATATATATATCAAATTGCACATACAATACAGACAAGGAATAAAGAACACATATATCAAATCACACAAACCTACAAAAAATATTTTTAAGGAGAAAATATATGCAGACACAAAAAGGAAGACATATATAGACATACACAAAATAAGCATATAGACATAAACTTATAAGATGTCATATAAGCACACAATAATAACACAAAAAGGTATAAAACAAATGAAAATTATAAAGAGAAATAAAGAAAAAAAGAAGGGAAAGAGAAAAAGAGACAGATAATATATTTACAGTCACAAATAATTCACTATCTCAAAAATTTTATTTGTATAAAAAATTACACACACACACACACACACACACACACACATATATATATATATATATATATATATATATATATATATATGGTGTGCGTGTGTGTGTGATAAGTACTCAGTGCATGCCACCAAAACCTGATTAATGCTTTATTTATATCTAAATACAGTATTTATCTCAAAATTACACCATATGAATATTCCATCTTTACAAAAGTAAATACAGTAAATATTAGTAGACAATTCAACAAATACACTGATATAAAATTATAAAATATGCAATTAAAAATGAAGAAGCAAAAAGTATTCACTATCCATTCATAAAAGGAGTATATTGATATCATTGGAGAATGTCAATTTCTAGACAACAGAATATTCCAGAATAACATGTTGTTGTTTAGGACCTAAGTATAGTTAACATTTTTAAGATGATAGCATAGTGAATCAGTTAACCATTGTTAAAATAGAAACCATAATGCAGAAAACTAAAGAACATTCTTTGAATCTCAGAAATGCCACAGTTAGGCATTATTGTGAAAGTAAAGGTTACAAATTTATTGATAAAGAGCTACATCTTTGTCCATGCACAGTGGGCTCAATAGTTTAAGTGTACAAACAAGGTAGCTTGACAAGGAACTATTCTTAATTTAGTGCCCATTAAAATTATTTTATTGAAATTTTTTCTTGTATTTTTGTTAAAAATATTAATAAACTTTACTGTTGAATTATATTTCAAAATTATTGAACCATAATCAATTTCATACAAAAAAGCTAAAAGTATTTAATTGACAAAAATGTAATGAAATATTTCAAATAATCCATCAATTATAAGTAGAAAAATATTTTTCAACTTTTTCAAAATCTTTAAGTGCAATAGATGCATTGAAAAAAGATAGAATTGTATTATTTCTATTCTTGAAAAAGAAATTGTTGTTAATATACACCAATTGTAGCTTTCATCATTTTATGATTTAAACTATGTTCAAGCTTGAAAAAAATTTATTTATGTTTGGTTGGTTGGTTGGTTGGTTGGTTGGTTGGTTGGTTGGTTGGTTGGTTGGTTTCTGATATAAACTTTACCATAAATTCGTCTGTATAATATCAATGTATTAAAGATATATAACTCTAATTCTCATTTCTATTTTTCTTATAGTCATTTCTATTGCAAAGGTATATTAATAAAGTTGATTTTCTCAAATAAGATGCATCTATTATGTAAATAAACCTTTCTTTGAATCTGCAAATGTAGAATTACACAATTGTAATGTTCATCTTACTATGGTTTTATTTAAATTTGCAAAATTCTTAATATTGGGTTTTCTGAAAAGTTCATACCAATTTTTAAGTGAAATTAAAACACAAAACAGAATATTTACTCAACTATTAGGATTTTGAATAAGTTCTCACTGTTTTCCAACAGATGGTATTCCAAGAATTGTGTGCATGTAGTTTCCGATGGTAACACAATTATAAGGAAGTACGATAAGCAAGCTTGAAATTCAGTGTATGTCATTTTGTCAAAGTGTTAACAACTTTGTTTTTGATTGCATTAAACATATCGGATTTCATGCTAAAGAAAGTGTATCTGTAGAAAATTTTACTGCATTGTTTTAGTCAAAATAAATTTCAGCTGAAGCACACAGAATTCTTGTTGAGACTTACAGCAACCATGCTCTGTCAGAAACAACATGCAGAGATTGGTTTAGATGCTTCAAAAATAATGATTTTGATTATTGAAGATATAGAATACTCTGTCACACCAAAGAAGTTTGAGAGCAAAGGATTGGAGACATTACTTCATGAAAATTCATGTCAAGTGCAAGCTGAACTTGCAGAATTATTAGAAGTTGATCATACAAGTTTCAAAACATTTGAAAGCATTAGAAATGATTCAAAAACAAGGATATTGGATGTCATATGATTCAAAGCTAAGAGACATTGAATGGAGTCTTCATACATACAAATAGCTTCTTCAATGGCAGAAAAAGAAAGGTTTTCTGTGGTCTATTCTGACCAGCAATTTAAAGTGATACACTATGATAACCCTAAGCAGAGAAGATTGTGGGGTAAGCTCGACTATGCATCAACATTGGCAACAAAATTGAATAACCATGGTTTGAATCTTCTGCTCTGCATCTGGTGGGATCAGCTAGGTATAGTTTATTATGAGCTGCTCAAACCAGCTGAAACCATTATGGGAGATCACTATCAACTATAATTAATGTGTTTGGGCTGATCATTGAAGAAAAAACATCCGCTATACAAGCAGAGACATGACAAAGTGGTTTTGCAACATGGCAATACTAGGCCACATGTTGCAAAAAGGGTGAAAACCTACATGGAAACACTTAAATCAGAAGTCCTACCCCCACCTATTGTATTTACCATATATTGCTCCATCCAAATATCACTTTTTCCAATCGATGACACATGGCCTGGCTGAGTAGTACTTTTATTCTTGTGAAGATGCTAAAAGATAGGTCAACTCATGGTTAACCTCAAAAGATGTGTTGTTTTCTGACATGGATTTCAAATGCTGCCAGAAAGATGGGAAAATGTAGTATCTAGTAATGGACAATACTTTCAGTTACTAATTTTTGTAAATGGAACATTACTTTTTATGAAAGATCAACAAGAATTTATTTAAGGTTTTAATATATATAGACCATTTTGTTGCACAACTTATCTCTATTTTTTCTTTAACTTAAAGTTTCTGCCTTTCTAGAATTTTGGTGGTTTCTTGACAAAGAACTCATTAAGATGTTTTTTTTTATGTCATCTAAAGAATTAGCATTTTTACAATTGAGCTTATTTTGTAAGGACCTGAATAAATGAAATCTGAAGAAGCAATGTCTATTGAATATGGTGGATAGAGTAACATATCCCAGCCTAGCTGCAAATATTTTTGCCAGTTGCCAAAGAAATGTGTGATATCTGGCATTATCCTGATGGAAAACAACACCTTTCCTGTTTGCTAATTCTTGGCATTTTTCTTGAATTGTTGCCTTTAATTTGTTCAGTTGCAAGCTGTACATTTCAGAATCAATTGAATGGTTATTTGGCAGGAGCTTGAGTTCCCCACACTTCAGTAAGAGCTCATGGATAGTGAATTTTGATAAATTTAGTGTTTCTACCAATTCTCCTGTAATGAGGATTATTCTCAATCAATGTCTTGATTTAGTCATCACCTGTAGGCTGCAATTACAAACTCTAAACAAAGTGAACCACTTCTGTACAGTTCTGTCAGCTAAAACACATTCATTGTCATCATTTCATCATCATTTATCCATCACACCCAATGGTACATAGGGCAGCAACTTTTTGTTGCTGTTTCTGTAAAACCATTTTAGTTCTGTTATCTGTTTTTATTCATCACCATTTGTCCATCACATCCAGATGGTGCATAAGGCAACAACTTTTTGTTGCTGTTTCCATAACAGACTGTTTTTTATGGGGCAGGCTTGTTAGCCCTGCACCCAACCCCCAAACCTGGGAACTATTCTTGGTCCTTACATTTACAGCACCTGGTATTCCCAAATGGTCACCCATTTAAGTACTGACCAGGTTCGATGTTGCTTAACTTCAGTGATCAGACGGGAACCAGTGTATTCAACATGATATAGCCGTAGACAATTGATACCTGCAGACATCTCTGAACATTGCATAGCACCATTCAATAAACCTCATGTGATGTCCCTACATACATGTATGAATTTTTTCATTGTAAATAGAAATTATTACAAGGTATGCATATCTATATTTCAGTTGCAAGTAAACAATTCTTAAAATTCTGTGATGAAACTCCTGGGATTACATTTGAACAGATCTGAATTGTAGATGCTACATAGTGTATCACTGTTGCCTTTAAAATACTGATCTTGATGGACTTCTGTACTATCAGGCCATCCAGAATCTGGTTTTCAGGTGTATAAATGATCATTGCTAATATTAAAATTTGATGCATCACATCCAACATATGCAGTAATTCTTTAAAAGGAACAATAAGCCTGACAAACTGATATCCCTCAAACTGCTTGAATAAAGGTAGCATTTATGCATCTCTGTAGTATTATAATTATTTGTACTAGATTTATTAATCACACAAAATATTATCAGAGCATACATCACCAACTAAAGCTCAAACATTTGAAATTTTTATGTACTATCTTCTTTCATGCACATATTGTATTGGGTCAAAATTAGTATGATCTTTCAATGTATTTCAATTTTACTTTTCATATTAGATTGTATATATGAACTTTATATTACTTGCTCAGATATAAAGCAAAAAGTGTATACACAAGTCTTCAGTGATCTATTTAAACATTTCTAAAAGTGTTTAATTAAGCATGTGCAACAAAGTTTTTTTGAACATTTCCAAAGTTACTTATTTAAGCTCAAAGATGCTCATTTCTAAAGAGGTTTATTTTAGTCTTTTCATAGATGTTCATATCTAAAGGTGATTATTTCAATCTTTCCAGAGGTGTTCATATTTAATGATACCGATTTCACACTTTCCATAGATGCTCATTTCTAAATATGCTTATTTCGATTTTTCCTTAGATACTAATTTGTAAAGGTGCTTATTGCAATATGTCCATAGATACTCATTTCTAAAGGTGCATATGTTAATTTTCAAATTTTCAAATCTAATGGTGCTTATTTCGATCTTTTCATAGATGCTTATATTTAAAGGTGCTTAATTCAGTCTTCCCAAAGATATTCATTTCTAATTTTTCTATAAATGCTAATTTCTGAAAGTGCTTATTTTAGTCTTTCTGTAGATTTTATTTGGGTTAATGACTACACTTTTCCATCCATACATTATCAGTTATGCCCAATTACAATGTCTTTCTCTAAATTATGCTTTTCAGTGTACATTCATCATTATGTTCATATTTATGAAATTATTTTTGAGTATATGTGTATTCAAAATGTAAAGTTTACAGATAATGACAGAGACCTGAAGAATGCTAGAGGTTACAACTGAAACAGTGTGTGTCGAACAACCAAGATGAGTATACTAGTCTATGCAGAGGTATATCATAAAGATGATCAGGTTATTTTTAACAGATGTTGCTCTTGCCCTCAATGTAAAATCCAAAAAGTGGTCTAAGAACTACTATACTTTTTGCCTGGTCAACCCTATGAAGCATAATTACTCTCAAAGTTATGGTTGAATATATTTCTGTGTATGATAAATACATTTGATAAATTGTGTATGAGGTCTCTTTTATGTTCATAGACACATTTTAAAAATTTTTGCAAGCTTCTCCAATGTATTATAAGAATATTTCATCCACAATGTCAAAAGAAAAGCACATAAATTACAGGTAACATTGTTATTAAAAACAATATATGAGATAAAAACAGATACATAATACTACCTAAAAAAATTCCATAAAAGTTACTATCCAAAACAATCTGAAAATACAACTACATCAAAAACTATCATGGATATGATTAGAACCAAAATTACACACAACAATAGTAATTCTAAAGCAGGTATATACAAAATAAATTGCCAATACAAATGCCAAATTTATAATAAAAGAAAGTAATTTAGTTAGAAAGAAAATTCTTGAAAGTGCTGCTATTTAATCTTAGCAAACTATAAAATCTGTGTGCTGGATTCTTCCAAATTTCTCCTTTTTTGAAAGAATTACTACTATTCCCAGCCAAGATACATGACCACAAAAGTACAAAAAAATAAAAATAAAATGGTTAAATGCATAACCTCATGTTATTCAAAACATGTAGCATATAAATCAATCACAATTCAAAATAATTTAAATACTAATTTATATATATATATATATATATATATATATATATACACACAAAAAAAAAACTATTGTGGCTTGAGTAGGGGCCAATAATAAAAACACAAAAATGGAATAGAGTTAAACAAATATATTACAAAGAACAGTAGTACAAACAGACACAGCATGAGAAGATTCACCAGCATGACTGTATTGCTCTAGCTAGCTGTCAAACTATTGGCTGGAATAGATCTCTCTCTGCTCTCATAAAGCAGAAACTACTGCTTTTTTATATAGTTTGGATAATTTCATTTGTACATGGGTAATTTACTGTAACACCTGCTCTTAAGTATCAACTCCTCAGGAGTCTTAATATTTTTTTTCTTTTTGGATTAACAACAAGAAATTCTTTCATTTTCCATTTTCTTTTTAAACAGTGCTGTTCCAGGGCTGCTTGTGGTATTGGCATGTCAAAAGTATTATAAATGACATCCTTTACTTTTTTCTCTTCAGGAGGACCACTGTCAGCATCTTCCGACAGGCATTTCTTGATTTGATTTATATATCTTTTTTGAGTAAACTGGGGACCCTTAATTATGGAGACCATATTTCCTTCTCTTTTTCTGATTTTTACCTTTTCCTCAGAAAGATTTATTATCCTGAAGCATTTGAAAAAAACTTTGTAGGTATCGTGTTTCTTTGTTCAGGTTTTGTTTGTTTGGGAAGTAGCTTGTTGAACAGAAACATGATTTTACACACAAACATTAACCTGACTGGGGGTAATGATGATGTTGTATTGTCGTTGGGCATGATTCTATACACCTGAAGGAACTATTGTAGGGCCTTTTCTGTGAGTGTGCCCCTAGCTTTCTTCAGAGATCTTTTCAGTGTGTCAATAAAGCTCTTGGCCTGTCCATTAGACCTTGGGTGATATGGAGCGATCACAATATGATTGATCTGGAAGGCCTCACAAAAATCCTTAAAATTGCTAGATGTAAATTGTGTTCCATTGTCTAACACTAAACAATCGACTATCCAAAATTTGGCAAACAGTTCATGTATGAAATTTATTGTGACTTCTGTAGTCGGATTTCTACATCTAATAACTTCAGGCCAATTAGAAAAACTATCTACTACTATAAGATAGTAGAATCCATCTAGTGGGCCAGCAAAATCTATATGAATTCAAGCCCGTTTAGTTTCCATTTAGTTTCCTGAAAATTACTTCCAGTCTAGGTAAAAAATAATGATAGTTGTTGAGTTCTGCATTAAGCCCTGTCATGAAATTGGCACAAACCTGCACCTCCTTTGACTTCTTTTTCACATAGACAGTTGGTGAAGCCCATTGACTGTACACAATTTTCGACAAGACATCAGTTCTTTCTAGTCTGTTCAGTTCATCATTTAGTTTGGTAAAGAGGTGAAAGGCACATTTCATTTTCTCTTAAATACTGGCTGGATGTCATCTCTTAACTTGAATTTTGCTGTCATCTTATTACACTGACCAAGGCCCTAGAAAAATTTCCGGAAAAGTTTCTTTTAAATGTTTTATTAAGTTATTTACCTCAGTGGTCAGATTTTGGAGTTTTTGGCAAAATGAATTAATTGGTATGTCCCACAACTTAAATTTCTCCAACCAGTCAGTGCCAAATAAATTTTCTGTATTCTTTAATACAAAGGGTTTTTAGTTTTGATGCCCTTCCTTGAAAAGTTACATTAGTGATAACTTCTCCCATAAACTTGATTTTCTTCACTTCTCTGGCCTGGCCAGTTTATCAATTCTTAGCAAGGTTGGTTTTTTTAACTTTTTCCAAGTATATAGATTTATGATTGTTAAATCTGAACCAGAATCCAACTGTAGTTTAGTATTTTTATTTAGGATTTGTACTTGCACATATTTTCTAATGTTTAACCTGTCTTGTTTATCTAATTTTGTGTTTTTTACATAGCTATTAACCCTTTTACTCACTCAATAATGTGATCTCTTGTGCCTGACATGGCTACAATTTAGGCACTTTTTATTCTGGTAAGGGAAGTCCTTATACTAATGTAGTGATCCACAATTATAACACGGGCTAGGAAGCAAGTTATCTTGTTTCTTTCTTGATTGATTTGATTTAGAGTGAGAATCTTTTTGCGTACTTTTCTTATGTAAACTTTGCCAGATTCTTCAATATTTTTTTTAATCTTGGTGTACTCTTATGGATCTCTGACAGTCTTTTGCTATTTGTTGGAAAGTAAGGTTTAGCTTACTTTTCAATTTATTCAAAACTCTACATCTAATTTCAGTGTCTTTAGCTGAAACGAGTCCATGAACAAATATCAGACACTTGAAATTATGTGTACTCAATTCTGACAGTTTGAAATCATCGCAATGCTTGTTCATGCTTGATGCGAATGTAGTGTAATCTTCAATATCCTTTCTGGGTAAATTCATAAACTTCCATCTCTTATGAAAGAGTGAGGTTTTTGGACTAAAAAGACACACAAGAAGTTTTATCCGCTTCAGTAAATGTCAGTGCGTTTGTTTTATGGGGTAAAATGTACTTCACATTTTGGTGTGCTCTGTGATGCCCAGTTTTCGAAGAAGAAGGTGAACTTTCTTAGAGTCCGACCAATTTATGCAATTTGTGGCATATAAATATTATAAAAATGAAGGCGAAAGTTATATCCTCATCCAGAGAATATGTAAAAGTGTCTATTGTGCCCCAGATCGTGTTTTGTGAGAACGCATTTTTGTTTTCACTAATTTGTCCCTGTTTCCCAGTTCCAGCAAGTTTGTACTTGTTGAGTTTGAAGTAGAATTTCTTCAAATTTTTTATGCCTGATTTCTGTTTGATTTTTAAATTCAAGCCAATCTTTTTCAGCTTGCCTTAGCATTTGAAGTCATTCCTCTTGCCACTTAAGTTCTCATTGGTTCTGTTGCTCAACTTGGAACTTAAGAAATTTAAGTATGGCAGATTTAAATTCATCCATGTTTTACTGTGTCTTTTCGTTTTTAGGATTAAACTGAATACAATTACAAAAAAAAACATTAGAAAACTGAATTAAAGAATTAATTGAAATGAATAAAAAATAATTTCTTACTCACTCAGGGAATCATGCGTGCTTTTTTGAAAAACATGAATTCTCGTAGTTTAGCAGCTTGCATTCAAGTTTATTGTAAGTTAGTAACACTCTTTTTTTTATTTGGTTTCCTTTTCTGGATTACCAGGTACTATCAAGTTGAACAAGGTGTGACAAAAATAGAATTTTTTTTTTTGTTCAGTTTACTTTTCTGGGTTGCTAAGTACTGTTGAATAGAACAAAGTGTGACAAAAAAGAATTCCATGCTTTCAATGTTGAACCAATATTGACAATTTCCATGCAGTCCTTTTAGAGTCTTTAAGGATTCTTGAGAGTCCTTGTTGCCAAGATGTTCACATAATCAATGATATATCTATTTGCATTTATATGTATAACTTTTCACATTGGCAATTAATAATCAAATTATCAAATACAGAAGAGATGACAATCAGTAGTTTGATAACCTCTTAATCTGTTTGTTTTTTCTTTTATTATTACTTCTTCATTCCATGAAGAATTCTCAGAAAAATGAGTCTTAATTCCTGATATCCTTCTAAGAACATCTGGATTTTACATCTGTTCTGTGTCAGCTTGCAAATTTATAAAATTGATTTATAATAAACAAGAATCTTCAGACCTTCAATTGTACAGTAAACTAATATCTATTTAAATAATATATATAAAAGTTTAAGCAACCATTTGCCACTGAGATCTCAGTAAACATGGCTTTTAGGCATAATGAGCATTAAGTAAATAAATGAAATGAAAAGTAATTTTTTTAAATATAAAAGAAATGTTTTAATATTCTTTCTTTGAAGCATTTATCTAAAACTGTTTCAAAATACATTTTAATTAAATGTATTTATATATTTTACCCTCTTATACTTGTCCTCTACATTTACAAGGTATGTTTGTAATTGCTTTCACAATAATCTTTAATATTCTGTATACACAAAATAAAATATTTGTAGATCTCTGCTGAGAAAATATGACCACTGAAGTTCATAAAAAATTACTTATAATATCAGGAAATATTCAAACTATTCATCAAATTTCCAAAAATATCACTGTTTTATCTCATTAGTGACTGCAAACTTGTGGAGTATCTATTTTCTAAAGTATTTTGAGTGTATTTATATGTGTGAACACATGGATAATGCAATACTTGTGTATACAATATTATCTTTTTATATGGTTATATTAGTTGATAGGTTTTTTAATACTCTTAAATTTTGCATTACCTACAATGAAAAAGCAAAGTTAAAAATATTTCCATGATTTATTTCCTACCTCATTATTGACAAAAGTCAGCTTAAGAAAAGCTTGCTGAGAATATTGTTCAAAAGAATATCATTCAATTCACTACAGAAGAAAAGAATCTTGGTCTCTAAACATTTTTAATCCCTGGAAATCCGATTTAAGAAAATAAAGACAATTTAATAAAAATAGTAGTCTCTTAAAGCAGCGGACTGGATGTTCTGAGTTTATACATAGGGTTCTTGCATGCAAACTTTTATATTACTGGCAACCTAAGTTAATTACTATTTAGTAGGTGAGATTCATTAATAAAAAAGAAGCAAAGTCCTTAGTTCAGAACAAGATAAAGTTCTTTAGATAGTTTCTCTGTGCATTTTGATTTTTTTATAAAACCTTTTAAAATGACAAATGCTTACACTACTAGATTTCATAATACAATAAAAATAAAACTAGTATTAACTAATTTATGTTGGTAAAAAAAGGATATATTTATATGCTAAATGTATATATCTTGTTTCAGCTTATAATATCTATCCATTTAAAAAATATTTATAATAACTTATTTTGGGAGACTCATATTCAAAGTACATTAAATTTTTTTTCATTTGTAAATTAATCAAAATGATATAGGCCAAAGATAGATATTTAAAATAATATCAAATATACTTGTGTTGTGGATCTTCATCACCAATTAGTTGTGGAGTTGTTGTGGCGAAACTTCACTGCAAAGTTGTAGTGACTGGTTTGTCCGGATGTAAGACATGGAACACAGGAGGTAGGTTCAAAACAGTGTATTAGTATAACAAGAACATATGTACAACGTAAGTGTTATTAATGAGTAAATAAAAATAAGTAAGTCCAAACAGTACAGTTATGCAGCTTTTTGCCTGACTAATAGCTGGCTGTAACTGCATACTAGCTGTTGTTAACTGCTGCTAATTGCTTCTGGAAATCACACAGGTAATTAGATATAGTAAGAGGAAGAGTCCATTCCTCATAGAAGGGCACCAGAACAACTTGAATAAATTATTATTTATTATTTTACATCTTAATATGTGTTCCTTGACGGTGAATAATCTTCAACAGTCATTCACTCATTAACTTTTTAAAAACTTTTCTACTGTTTAACTTTAACATTACTTACTGCAACTTGTATTGTTTCTCAAAGATCTTCTTTACTTGAATCTTTCACATTTTTATATGTATCTTTTTCATGTTGAATAACATGTTTTCAGTTGGATTAATATCTAGATTCATTAATTTGCTGTCTTTGAAACTTTTTGGTAAGATCAGCTTTGCAGAATACAAAGACACATTTAGATTAAAACTTCATAGTTGTGAGTTTTGCCACTCAAAAATGTTTTGTTCAAGAACTTTCAACAGTTTTCTGCATTTATCTTGAATAATCATCAACTTTGAAGAGTTCTATAATATTAGTACCTACAGTATGAACTCCATCTTTCCACTGTTGATTTCTAACTCATGTTGGGTGTCTATTTCCACAAAGGATACAATATAGTTCTGCATTCATCACTAAAAATTACTGTTAAATTTCTTTGCTGATCAATCTACTTTTCTTACTCTTTTAGTGTCTCACAAATCAGTTATTGCAACAATCTTAAAGCCATTGTTTCTTGTTCCTATCTTTCCCATATTTTTAATTTCTTTTTTTTACAGTTCTATGATCTCTGTTCAGCACTTTTGCAATTTCCAACATTGTAAACCTCTCACTTAATAACTTTAGCAAATCTTGTTTCTGTTTTAAGGTTATATCTTAATATACATGGCAGTCTTTTTATGTCTGAAATTAAAAAATAAATATCAATAACTATATTAAAATATTCTATATATATTTATTTACAATACAATTAGCACCTCTCAAATGCCAAATACAGTCTCATACCACCAAATAAGTTATTGTAAATACTTCTAAAAAAACTAATGTTATAAGGTGAAACTCCCATGGTATATGCATCATATACCATGTGCTGAAAATTGTAATGACATTTATTGGTGAATATCAGTTTTAACATTAATTTCATAATAAAATATGACATAGTGTATTCTAAAAACAAATAAGTGATTATAAATAACAGGTTGTAATGTTAAGGACAGAATTAATAGTAAAGAATGTCAGAGAATTTTTATTGTCATCAGGCTTAGAGAATTATGTTTTATTACGACTTGCTTATCTTATCTTAGAGATTAAACTATTGAGTTTATTGCTTAAAACTAAATTCCTTAAATTTTAAGTTTATACTTACAATGATTCATGTCTGAATTTGCAATTAATTACATCTTGATTTTGGTTGATACACTAAATTGTGTTTCTTTTATAAAAATAAAAAAAGTTGCCTGTTTAGGTAGAAAAAGATCAAAATCTTTTTAATATAATATGAATAGAGACATTTTTTAAGTTTGAATCAATCAGGGAAACCCAGCATGATACAGAGTACAACATCTTTTTTTTTCTTTTTTATTCATCAATAATGTTAATTCAGTCTATTTTAACAAAAGTATTTTTAAACTATTACTTCCTGGAAAAAATGAGTCCAAATACTTTGGTTACTAAATTTTGCTTTCATAAAGTTTGGCTACTCTTAGAAATGTCTTAATTGTTACATTTTTATGATAAAAAAAATTTCCATTTTTCTTTTTGAACTGCATTCTTGTATATATGCTTTATCTCTCTGCCATATTTAAATTGTATTTTGCTACAGAGAAATGATGTTATAATATTTTCTTATTTGTAAACAATAATTTAAAAAAGAGATAATAAAAATATTTATACATCATATCTTTTTCTTCATCTCAAGAATTTCATCTGTCATTCACATGTTTTTTATCTTGTTTTCATTAGGATGATATCATTCACTGATGTCACTAGTGCTTCTCTCAATTTGTTCCATTTTGAATTTATAATCTTGCTGAAGCTATATTTGTTCTTATCTGTTGATATAAATTTTAGTTAAGCACTTGGATATGTTTTACAGTGTAAAAGTGTTTTTGAAGCTTCCGTTGATAGATATATAATTGATCTGGTTTTTTGTCTCTCCTCCTGGGCTTCTCCATGTCCATCAGCAAATTGGTTGTTCTTGAAACCAAGTGTTGGTTAAAATTTGGTCATTTTCTGTGTACCATGACACCCATCTTTCAGAGTTTATTTCAAGTTCCTTGCTTGAATTTGCAAACTATTTCACCTTATTTATTTTTTTCCACCTTGGCATTCCAGTCTCCCATAATGATGGTAATATCCTATGAGTTACATTGAATCTTGGCATCATTAAGTGAGCTGTAAAACTTATCACCCTGAGAAAGACTAAAGAAATCTGTTACAAAAAGTAAGAAGTAAGTATTAACCTACTTTTTGCAGCAGATTTCACTAGTTTATACTCTGAACTATCAGGAATATCAAACTGATTTTTTTATAACTACTGGTTAAAGGAATCTTGTTGAAATCCTCATTGTTCTTCAATCCTTATTAGTATTAGATTATTTTCACCTATAAATGAACTTGAAACACAGAAACACATATAAATGTTTGAATACACATAATACATGAACAGAACACAGTTATACATATTGACACAAATGTACATAATAGAATAAGTGAAATTTAATAGATAAATGATACACATACAAACACATATATTGTATATTTAAGCAAAATCTATCTTTTGTGCAGGTTTCATTAAAATGACAGACAAGGTATTATCATTAAGTTTTTTATACAATTTTTTATGTGTTCTTATGATTTTTTTCTTTTCAAAACTCAAATTATATAAAAATTTCCAAAGGTTTTGGGTCCTGGGTATGACCTTAAACTGCATCTGGCAACAAGGCCTCTGATTTGGAGGTTGTGAGGAGCATGGAACCACCTCTTAATTGCTGTTGTTCCCAGGTCCACCCTGACCCAGAGTGGTAGCACCTGTTAGGGTCCCAGCTATGAGTAAATAGTTAACCCCCAAACTGGGGTCAAAATGCTATGAAAGTATTTACCAACAAAACTTTTTTGAATGAAAAATATTACCAACAAAACGAATGAAAAATATATTACCAACAAAACTTATGTGAATGAAAAATATATTACCAACAAAACTTATGTGAATGAAAAATATATTACCAACAAAACTTTTTTGATTGAAAAATATATTACCAACAAATTATTTTTAAAGACTGACCTTTAAATGACCAAAATGGTTGATGAGTCATTAAACTTAAACCAAACCAAATCAAACCAAAGGTTTTGTATTTTCAAGTGCGTTCAGCTATACTTTTAGCCATTATCAAGTAAAACAAAATTCATTCTTGATAATGGCTAAAAGTTTAGCCAAAAGCACTCAAAAATACAAAACCTTTGGACAATTCTTATATAATTTGAATTCTGAAAAGAAAAAACCATAAGAACACATAACAAATTATATAAAAAACTTAATGATAATATCTTGTCTGCCATTTTTAATGAAATCTTCATATATATATATTTATATAAGCATGCAGTGTAGATATAGAAGAATCCAAAAAAGTATCCTGTATATACAGTGGTAGAAATAACTCTTTAAGAGAGCTCTAAATATATATGTATATAAATACATATAGAGCAAATATAAGAAAAAAATAGGCAGACATGTTATTTCATGGTAAATCGAAAGTATAGGCCTATTTCAGGTGAACCATCATCAGCTTCCGGCTTTATTGTACAGAAGATTTTATATGAATGAAATTCACAAACAAAGACCAAAAAAAAAAAAACTGGAATAAAAATAAAAATTGCTTCCTTAAGAGAAAAAAATTTAAGAAAAATACATCATTTACGTGTGTGTGAGAGATGTATGTGTACATTTATATGTTTTTCTTCATTAACGTTATATTGTATTACAATTGTACCGTTGGTCGAATATTTTTCCTACATTATTAACGCTATATCATATTACAATTGTATTGTTAACTGAATAATTAGTATAATTTTGATTATGTAGTGGCATGAGTGTAATTGTGATTAAAACGGATTAACTATTATATCTTAATCTTTTTTATTTTCTTAGTTTTTTTAGATTCCAATTTCTTATCCTTCCACTATTGATATGTTAAATTTATTTTTAAACTAAATAATTAAGTTTAAACAACTAAATTTAAATAAAATAATTAGGCTTACTTTTAAATTAATTTTTTTAACTTTATATTGTATTATATTTGTTTTGTTGAATGTATAATTAGTATAATTTTGATTATGTAGTGGTGTGATGGTATTTGTGATTACAATGGATTGATTAACTATTATCTCTTAAATATTTTTAATTTTCTTAATTTTTTTAGACCCTAATTTCTTATCCTTTCACCGTTAATATATAATATTTATTTTTTATTTTTTATTTTCATTTTCTCCTATCATCTTTTCTTTCAAATTTAAATTTATTCCTCTCTTCTTCTTCTTCTTTCTCTTTTCACTTTCGCTTTAAGATACTTACCTTTTCTCTTTAATGCTATCTTTCAATCTCACCTAACCCCTTTTCTTTACTTTTGAAATCTACATGTCAGCAGTCTAATTGACTTGCATAATGTATCTTTGACATCCGCTCTTATGTGTGCTCTTTGATTATATGTTGCATATATATATGCTTATGTATGAATGTGTGTGTATTTGTCAAACTGATGTAATGATGTATTTTTCTTAAATTTTCTCTTTTAAGGAAGCAATATTTATTTTTATTCCGTTTTTTTGGAAGTCTTTGTTTGTGAATTTCATTCGTGTAAAATCTTCTGTACAATAAAGACCGAAGCTGATGATGGTTCACCTGAAATAGGCCTATACTTTCGATTTACCATGAAATAATGTGTCTGCCTATTTTTTCTTATATATATATATATATATATATATACACACTTACATCATTTATTATGTCAGCTTGAATAAAAAGGTATAAAAGATTCCAAATCCAAAGATGTAGGAAATGAAACATTTTGTTGCTTCTCTATACACACATTTCTCTCAGTTTATGTGTAGCTTCATTCTTTTTTTTAAATAATTTACAGGTTGTAATGGATAAACTGTCATTTAAATTACGCAAAAATAAAAATAACACTGACATCTAATTTTGAAAATTATATTTACTAAAATTACACAAAAATATTTTTGCCTTCAATCATGGCATCCAGACAACTTCGAAATCTCTTGCAACTCTTCTGGATAGTGAATGCTGCCATAATCCTTGCCTTCAGTTCATCTACATCTCTCAAATAATAATCAAAAGGTTGGCAGCCTGGGGAATTAGGTGGAGTAAGGGGTGATGTGGTTGTAGAAATTGTCTGACAGCTATAACTGGGTTCTCCTGCTTTTGTGGCATCGTGAAGAATTTTTTTGCCAGACATAGGGTCTTCCAGGAGCCACCCTCTTGATCTAAGGCAGCTCTACCTTCTGTAGGCCTCTGTGTTGACTCTGAGGACCTCACCAACAAATTTGGGAGTTCTTTTCTTATCAGAGTGATCAGAGTGAGTTTATTGAACTGCCGAACCTTTGTAATCAGCATTAGAGTCATCCATTTGTTTCTGAATCTTTTTTACTATCCTCAGATTAACACCCAAACACTCTGAAATGTTTGTACTGGAGCTTCTGGCATGAATGCCTAACAGTACAGTTTGCCATTTTCCCAAGTTTTGGCAGAATGAATTGCATCATGGTTCTCTTTCTTTTCACAGATGGTGTCCAATTGATCCTATTATACTGTGGTGCTGACAAAATCAAAACAAACAACACACATGGACTAAATTAAAAATATAAAATGGTGACAATTTACCCATCACATCCTGTAGATAATATTATTTTGCTTACATATATTTATATAATACTAATCTCTAGCTTTTTTTTCAGTTTAATAGAGTTGATTAAAGACATGTAATCCTGAAGCATGTCAAAAAATCTTACTGAATTGGTGTGAGTTTTTCATTAAGATAAAAACCCCAAAAAATAACAATTGACAAATAAAAGTTCATAGAATAGAAATTTACAACATAAAATATTGTCTTATTCATTAAATGATTTTTATTCTCTTCTATGTCCGTTCTTGAACATTTATATTTTTGTTAATTTCAAAGTATCTTTTCCATTTTATTTTTGATTTTTCAGAATGACCGATTTAAAAACTAAATATTTTCTTTCTTGACTATTTAATTTTAGCTTTTATTGTATTCACTATGTTCAAATGAAACTTGAAAAAATATGGCTAAACTTTCTGATTGAAATCCCATTTAAAATGGATTGTAAATAAAAACAAAGCAGAAATATTATCCAGATTTTCTTAATGTAGTGGTATCTGTTGAGTTTTGCTATCCATTAGTAGTTTACATTTATTAAAGAATATAAACTAAAATAAATTTAAGTAAATACAAAAAAAAGTTTTTATGTAAATCAGGAAAGCATTTATTTTACACAACAAATATTTATTTTTCCAGATTGTCTTCTTCCATGACAATGAAGTTAATTTAGTGCTGAATATTAATCATATAAATTAATTAGTTTTTGAATAAAATTTTAGACCAAAATTGTTGCTGGAATGCTTGTTATATTTATGTAGAAAACACATGTCTTCTGGTTATCTTTTTTATTGTAACAGTTATTGTGAACTTGAATGTGAATTCAAGTAATGTGTGAATAACACAAAACCATACATGAAACAAACAACACAATGTATGTATTAAAAGTATACAATGACAATAAAGGAAAACATTTAAAGACTAATTATACAGAAAACATTTAAATTAGAGAATTTGTGTTTGGGGACTGTGTGTAAGCCTATGTGATAGATAAGTGTGTGTTTGTGTACAAAATGTTTAAAAAACAAGTAATACATGAAACTAAAGTGAACGTGCTTGAGTGAAGGACACTTTTTCCTCGTATGACTACATCTTATAGTTGAAGTTGCAAAAAATAGAAGTGAATAACTGAGAATATTATTGCCTATTCATAGGCTTAAGAAGCATCTTCTAGCAATGTTTTTTAGCAAATCTAATGATAAATACGTAAAGATGAAAATGGACCGGAAATATTAAAGTCTGAAGTGGAATCTGCAGTAGCCAAACTGAATAGAAACAAAGTAGCGGGACCAGACAGCATAGTCATAGAGCTGCTGATAGCCCTGAAGAATTTGGTATAGAAAAAAATTACTGAAATAATAAATGAAATATATATTAGTGGGGTTATACCAGATGACCTCAGCAAGTCTATCTTCAAAGCACTACCTAAGAAGCCAGAAGCAAATGAGTGCAAACTCCACAGAACCATCAGTTTAATGAGCCATATAACAAAACTGATCATCCGAATCCTGATGAATAGAGCAAGAAGCAGAATCAGGCCAGAGATAGGACAAGAACAGTGTGGTTTCATTAAAGACATGGGAACAAGAAATGCCATATTTATGATTAGGATGCTCTCCGAAAGGGCAATACAAATGAAGAAGTTATACATTAAATTTTAGAAGAGAAAAGAAATTTTAAAATTCACAATTTTGATATCAGGGGTGAATCATTAAATTTCTTTTAAGACAATGCTAAGGTCATTATTTACTGTCATGGTGATTAAAAATATTCCAAAAGTCATAAGTTTTTCAATTCAGATATCTAAGTTTTCTATTATTTAACACTCAGTGGATGAATATACATTTAATCAATTCTATCTCTTTCCTTTCTAATTTTTAAATTAAAGATTTACTTTTTTTAAGTAAGTTATACTAAGCTTCTTAGCTATATCTTATTAATGTAGTATTTCTTGTAGATTAAGAATTAAAACTCATGTTTTAAGAAGCAATGTCATCATATGTAGAGTAGATTTGAAATTGTGAACATTGTTGGAAAAAGTATGTTTTCAAATATACAAATATTAGATATCCACAAAGATTAAATTATTTGAAGTTTTTAGAATTATTTAATAATATTAAAAGAAGCATAAGATAAAGATATTAAAATTATTTTAAAACAAATATTCTTATATAAATAATCAGATTAAATAGTAAATCCATTAATTCAAAAGCAAATAATTCTTAAAGCTAAGGATTAAAATTACTTTTTCTCTTATAGTTTTTATCACTTCATTACATTTTTCAAGACATCAGAATTCCTCCTAATATTACTTATAAACTAGCACTGTTCATTTATCTGACTAAGATAGCTAATAATGACAGATTTGATCAGAAATGGTTAAGGAGTGAACATTCATAAAACGTAAGAGGATTGTAAATCAGTGTATGTGAATTAAATTGTAGAATTTTGAATTCATAAGTCAACTGTATTGACTGTTTGCCAAGAAATTATTACTTTAACATTCATTTGGTACAGTTATTTACTAAGCTTAACTGAAACTAGACCATAATAGTGAGCACCCACTAGGAGCACAATAATACCAGATAGTATTTTACTAAAATTAGTTTAGTCTGGCACAAGGCTACAAGCTAATCATCACATTACAGCAGCGCTATCATTAGCTCAGAGTAGAAATAACCGAAAAGAAGTTGTCATCTTTATTTTAATATATATATAGTCATTTCTTATATCACTATTCATGTTTCAATATATTTCCAGAGTTTAGCTTCCTTTTACTTGTTTTGTTGGTTTTTTAATATCTACATACATATTTTTGTAAGCTTCTTAAGATGTAGATATTTCACAGAATGCTTTTGAAATTAAAACTTTCTCATTTTTAAACAGCATTAAGCATATTCTATTATGTCACTCTGCTCCGATGACAGATTATTTTGCATTCTGTTTGTCAGCATTTCTATTTGATGCATTTCTAAAGTAAATTTAATAATTTCTTTTTGAATCTCAGTCAAACATTGATTTTATTTTCTCCTTCTTTTTAACTCTCACTGATTTTCTTTTTTCAGTCTATTCATAAAGTTTAATATTTTATTTCACCTGTAGAGTTCACTATATATTTAATATTCTAATCCTGCTTTCCTGTTTATTAATTATCTTTATTAAATATCTTTTAATTAGAACATGTTTAAATTCCTACTGAACAAAATCTAATTTTTAATTGGCTCAAAATTATCCACATCAAAATGTTGAGTTGGATGTAGATTCACAGAGGTGAACAAAAATGATTTACAAATAGAAATGTTATAAATGGGGCACTGGAGTGTATATGAAATATTTAGTGTTTGTATTTTTATTATATTCCTTTTTCTTCTGTTATGATAATTATATCTGCACATAAGCAAAAGGATTATTTTTCTTTGATTATTTATGAATATCACAAATTTCCATATCTTTATTATTTCAGTTATATTTTTTTGTACTTAGCTTATAATATTTCTGAAAATAAACTTTAAACTAGTATAGAAACATATATATTTAAAGTTATATTGTATGTTTGTCTTCAGGTTATTCTTTGATTAATAGAAATAATAGTAAATTTAAAATATATTTGGTGATTTTTAATAATACCAGTTCATTTTACATTCTGGATTTTTCAGAATTTTCAGGTTTTCTCCTTATTACTGATGATGAATACACCCAACATAGAAATTCATAATGATTTCTTTTTATAATCACTTGGTTTAAATTTGTAGTAAAACAGGAGCTTCTAGTCTTATCTAACTTATTTATACCCAATGCAGATATATTTTAATATTTGTCACATCTACATTAAGATAGTGGGATAAAAATTAGCACCATTATCTGTTGAGAATCCAGCATCCAGCAGATTTATTTTAATTTTTTGATGTGTTACTGGATGAAAAGAGTTTTATTTTGGGTTTGTTATAGTGACTAATGTTAGTTTTCTAATTAATTTATTCATACTTGAAATTTTTCATTTCAATTTAGGAGTATGTCAGTAGTAATTCCCCAAATGTATTTCAGTTTATCAAACTTCTGAAATTTTCATAGTTTAAGTACAGAGATTGATTTCTGTAGGACAGTCCCTATATGTAGAGTATCAAATATAAATAAGTTAAGCTATATTTAGAATTACCATACTTCAATTTTTAATAGGTTTAGTTTTATTGTAGAATAAAGCGTTATTATCAATCAATACACCTTTAGCTTCTTAGCGGACATGAAAAAGAAAAGAACACTGTTATCTTATATAATCACACACACAAAAAAAGTCCTGGTCAAATTGGGAAGTATGGTAAGCCTAGTTATGCTGAGCATAGTTTGTATTCGATGGGTGAGTTTTCAAAAGCCTTTGATTTTAAACATTGTACAATTTTATTGTTTCTTACATTTTTTATCATATCAGCATCCCAAATGTAGATGCAAATAAGAAGTATAATTTGCCTTAACTGTATTAATGAGAAGGTTCACTTTGAAAGTAAGGCTTCCTATTATATTATACTCATCCACACTATCAAATGCGTATGTTAGTGTTATAACAGGCATTCTTAAATTTTGCAATCAGTAACCCATAATTTTTTACCTTGTTACAGATAGCAGCTTAGCAGCAGTCTGACAAAATGGTATCTAGCATGAAAGTGTGTATGAAGCAAAGGTGTATTACTGAATTCCTTCATGTAGAAATGATTGTGTATTTGACCTTTAATTGATGTTTATGAAGACCAAAATGTGAATGTGAGCACAGTTTTATGTTTCAGCAACTGCAACAGTTATATGTGCAATAAGTCACATTCTAAGGGGCCCTGTATAGCTGTCAACCCAGGAAGTACAGAGTGCCTTGATCAGCTCATTTGTAGGAATCAGCAGATTATGACAAGGGAACTGTGTACAGTACTGAATGTTGGCTTCAATGCAATGGAAAAAATGTTTGCAATGTTAGTATATCACAATGTTTGTTTGAACCTGCTA
This sequence comes from Ascarosepion bandense, assembly GCA_037127315.1. Lineage (NCBI taxonomy): Eukaryota > Metazoa > Mollusca > Cephalopoda > Sepiida > Sepiidae > Ascarosepion > Ascarosepion bandense. Next base: position 2,357,720 of record JBBBDQ010000484.1, read on the forward strand.
ACCCAATAAAAGCTGAAGGTGACAGTCCTCTTGACTGCACCATTCCTGGTAACAAGCCACAGTGTCACCACTCTGAGCCACAATAAAATAACTAAGAAGTGATAACATATGAAAAGCCCACCAAAGAAAAATTATAGGCATTGTCTTATAGACTATGAAAGTCTGAGATTTCTAGTAATCCAGACATACCATCAACCCTGACCATTACATCACAGCACTGGTTCAAATGAAGGCCCAAATTTCCAGATTCAGACCAGTGAATATAACTTTTCACTTGCAACATGATAATTCCAAGCTCTACATCAGCTTGAATAGAATGGATCCCATTGAAAATTTTGGCTGGAATGTCTTACCACATCATATAGTCCAAATTTGGCATCTTGCGACTTTCAGCTGTTCAGACCAATAAAAATAGACCATGTAGGCAACATTTGCCTGACAGTGACATTATCGTCACTGCTGGAAAAAGTGGGTCATTTCCAGTGGTGCAGATTTTTAAGAAGGCAACAAGCTGGCTTTTGTACATTGCTAGTGAAAATGCATAGCTAATGGTGATGATTGTACAAATAGTGTTCTGGAGATGAAAATCTGCTCTATCTAATAATTGTCCTCTTGCGTCTGTTGTAGTTTTGATAGAAATGAATAGGAGGTATTACGTTCAGTAAGTTCATAGTCTAATGAGAAAAGAAGCATTTGACTTACAAATCAAGTGTTTATATTTTTACATAATCTCTTTTCTTGTCAATGCACTTAATTCATTAATAAATAATCCTCACATTGTTTGAAGATTATACAGTGAATATTGAAAGAAATTCAGCTATGTTTCCAGTTACATTCTTACTGATCCACCTTTGTAAAACTAATAGTTTTACAAAGGTGGATCAATAACTTTTTAGAATAATTATCTTATACATATCTATACTTTTTAGATGAAGTAGTATTTACACTGTTTACAATGTTTTAACTATTGTCCTCATCTTTATTGTCATTATTATGATGTTTTAGTTGTTGTACATGTTGGTCTTCTTCAGGAATTTCAAACCAAACCCTTTATTACGATCACTGGGGTATATCATTTGCCTTCTATGTGTGATGCCACTTCTGGTAGCCATGTAGTTATTGCCCTTTAAATTGGAACAGAATAACTTAAGTTTAATAATTTATTTTGAGATCTTTGGTACATCACTCATATTATTTAAGAGTTCACTTTGCAAATTAAAATTTGTGAGCATTTATCACATTTGTTTTAAGTTCTCAGGTGGTTAATGAAACTCAGACAGGAGAGACATACCTTTCCAAAATGGCTACAGGATAGGGCATGGCATCTTTGATGTTTTCTGATTCATCTGTGGTTTGCTTCAGTGAGGTAGATTTGTTGAGTTTTTTGTGAAAAAACTTTATTGTTTCTGATCCATGCTGATCAGTGTTGTTGATATAATCATTCTAATGGAAGGTCAAGTAAATGCTACTGGAAACACTCAAGTAGATGTAGGTGATGCCAATATACAGCTTAATAGTCATCACTATATAGAAAGGTAGAAAGCAAGATGGCTTTGTGGATTCTGGTTTCAGTTACCCCAGATATGTTTGTGTAGTCTGTCAGAAGCTTGATAATTCTTACTCAGTCCATTGCCTATTTCTCTGTTCAGTCTGGTTTCAGTGGATATAATGTTGCACAAGTAGGTGAAGTCCTGGACCACTTCCAGCTTTGAGAAAGTAGAATTGTAAAGTAGGGGATTTTTAGATTTGGAACAGATTGATGGAATGGTCCATAATAATTTGGATAGCAGTAAATTTAGAAAATCTATACAATCCTCCCTCACCAAAAATGTTTTTTTTGCTAGATGTAAATTTGCATTTCTATTGACATATGCAGACAATAAGTTCCAATTCATATATACTTGCATTTAAATTCTTTTGTCTTATAGAATTCAAATGTTATTTATTCATAAATGTACTTCATTTTTTTTTCATTCAGCGTCTATTCAAACTGCATATATAATAAAAGACTATTGATGAATAAAAGTCACTTTTCTCACATTTCTTTGCATTTACTTCATGAAAATAGCAATAAATACAAACATTTTCATAATTATATTTTCAACACCAGATACAACATTGGAAAAGTAATATTGGCTGACTTGATAAGATTGTATTAGAAATGAGCTAAAATGTTTTGAACATATCCCTTCAATGAAAATAATTAAAAATGAAAATATTTCCATTTTGATTTTAAACAATTAAAATTAAAATAGTAAGTTTAATTTTGTTTTATTAAAGCTCTTGAGTAAAATATATTTAATTGTCATACATTCTTATTAACATTCTCTCTTGCTTCTATAATGTATTTATCAAGTGAATTTGTCAAGTTAGAATCCACTTAGTGAATTCAAAATGAGAAGTATTTATTAATGTTAGCAGATTATTAATTCCTTTTTCCTACTAATATCAGAATTGCATTTCATTTTTTATTTAATTTAAGTGAAACTTCCACATTAGTGCATACATGTTTGTTATTTTATGAAATATAGAATATTAAATATTTCTATACTTGAGCATGCCATCTTTTTGTCATTTACTTTTAATTTCATTTTGTTTTTCTATTGCTTTTTGAATTCTCACCAAATACAAAAATGTCTTATGATAGGTGGGGATAAGGCAGTTGTCAGAATGAACAGCTTAAAATCATGTCAGTGTAAAACAATAAATGTGGATAAAAATAAGTAGTCCATCATGACAACAAGTACTATCAATCAATGGTATATAATCATTTTTACTGCTGTAATTTTTAATGATGAAGAAATCAACTAAGATTTGATTAAGTTGTATCCTATAACCAGTTTTTTGACTTTTTCAATTTAGAGACAAATAATTACTTTCCCCATTTCGGTTTTAAATACAATCTAAAAGTTATATATATATATATATATATATATATATATATAAGATTGAGTTGTGCAAGTCAGTGTTTTTACAATATAACTGGTATTAACCAACCAGTTTTAAAGATATGTTTATATGAGAAATATCAAACCTATCTTTCTTTATTAGGAATATTGATCATTACTTGTGTCGAGGGTCTCAGTTTCTGTTATATAAATAAAATAAGTGAACCATAAGGAAAGAAACCATAGAAACCTATATTTAATTGACACAATATCACATATAGAAGTATAAATTTTTATTTACAGTTAATATCTTGAAATAAGCTCCTTAACATTCTATCATCTTCATCAGTCATTTATTCAGTAATTTGGTTAACTTTCAACTTTAACATTAGTTACAGCAGTTTTCTTGCTTCTCAAAGGTTTTTTTATATTATTTTCTATTCTCATATACATTTCTTTCAATGACAGATGACAGGTTTTTTTTAGATTAATATTTGTAGAGGTTTGAGCCAACAGCTTATTAATTTGGTATCTTTCAAACTTTTTATGGCTTTGCAGAATATGAAAAAGTATTATTTTGTATGAATATTCTTTAGCTTAAAGTTATCTTGGTTGTGACTTATACAACTCAAAACATTATATCCAAAGTCTCTGCATTTATCTTAACACCATCATCAAGTCTCTGCATTTATCTTGGCACCATCATCAATTTTGAAGTAACCTATAATTTTATTGCTTACAATACTAACTCAAAACATTACTCCATTTCCCCACTGTTGTCTTCATAGTCATATTGATTAACTACCTCCATGAAGAACTCAACCTCTAGCCCTCAATAATGTTACTATTTAGAAATAAGTTTTCACATACTTCTTCACTTAACTTTCAAATTTATTTTTGTGATGTTGACTTAAAGGTGATAGTTTGATTGCATTCATGTCTAGTCAATAATGTTAATATTCTGCACCTCTTTTCATTGTTGATATCTACAACACTACTTATTTATTGTGAATCAGTACTGCATTTTCATTGTAATGCTTTTCATTTTTCTCAGATCTCTTTTTGTGATATTCTTAAAGTCAGAGGTTAGATTTTTCATATGATTTCTCCCATTCTTTTATATCATCAGTAAAGAACAATATATATTTATTTTCAGTAAAGAACAATATATATTTATTTTCATACAATCAACAGAATTTGAATTGTATAATAAAATTTCACACCCCCAAACAAGTTATTGTACATATTAGTAATAAAAACATATATCTTAAAGTGAAATTCACACAATATATTTATAATAGAAGTATATCCTGAGTGTTTAGCCAACATCAATGGTTAATACCAGTTTTTTTGTGAAAATATTGACAACCATCATAAAATCTAATGTGTGGTGAATTGAGAGTCTCAAGAAGATTGCATTGTGCATGAAACTTCAAGTTGTGCTACTGCTGAGGAAAAAAATTATGTATTATTTATTAATATATATAATATAATAATATCTGAAAATTGATTCTCACCTAAAATGTTTAGTTGAAATTTTACAATATTTTTTATTTATTTTGCTCTTAGTTTATATATATATATATATATATATATATATATATATATATATATATATATATTTGGTCATAATTAAATTAGACCAGTACACAGTTGTATTAAAAAATGTTCAATACAATTATATTGTAGAACTTTTGAATATTTTTCATTTGTAAATGAGTTATATTACACAATCCAGGTTTTTACCATCTGGTGTCTTCAGGCGATTTACAATAACAGTAAATCGCTGAAGACACCAGATGGTAGAAACCTGTTTACAAATGAAATATATATATATAAATATATATATATATATATATATATACGGTCATATTTTTATTATAATTTTATAATAAAATCATAGTTTACTGTAACACAAGAGGCATTGTATATATATATATATATATATATATATATATATATATATATATATTGGTAAAATATTCAAAGACATTTTGAGATTTGTTTGAATTCATATTCTTATCTTCTTAAACTTTTCAATATGCCTATTTTAATGAAAGTGAAAAATCATTTATCATTATGTCTCAAATTTTGTCTTGTGTGTGTATGATTTTCCACTCATTATGAACAAAACATTGCTATTGTTATATTTTATAATATTCTGTTTTGAAAAAGAAGGTAATAAATAAACCAAGTCAGATTTATTCTAAAAATTTCAGCTTAAGCATTTTGCTAAAACTGACAGAAACTTATCTCAGTTGTCTCATTATCTGCACTGCTGCTTGAATGTTAATCCTCTAAAATAGCCTGAATTTTGCTTTTAAATTTTGTGAGTGCTTCTTTATTAATAGGAAGCAGATCAATTCTTTATTAATGCAAACAAATCTCAGTACAGTGACAAGATTGCATAAAGAATATAAATTGTAAATTGACATTTTGAAATTTGATATAGTTTTCTCTGGATAAGAATATTTTTTGTTTTTTTACAGAAATATTTTTTGTGAGTAGAATAATATATTTGATCTATTTTATGAAGTGTCTTACAGATTATGTGTGTATGCATACATACACATATAAACATTTTTATATGTGTGTGTGTGTGTGTTTGTCCGAGCATTGATCTTTATCTAAGCATTTCTCATGAATAATCTATTTAATAACATGTTGTATTTATATAACTATTACCAAGAGGTGATTCTTGTTCCTTTTACTTTCAGACAAAACCAAAGACAACTCCTCCACCGATTCCTATTCAGAGCAGTCTTCTTCATTAAGAAGATCAACCCCTACAATAATTTCTGATTCTCCGGCAACTCTTAAGAAGAAATCCATCCTGAAGAAGGATGCGATGAACAAGGAGGAAACGGAGAATCTCTTAGGGAATGTTGTAGGGGAGCTTAGCCTGCGATGCTCCCAGACATGTCGTCCAAAACATATCATCAAACCTGTGACGATTGTCAATGACTATGAGACATTCAACAACCACAGTAATAACGAGCATCAAAACCACAAACAACAACACCACCACCAACAACATCAACTACAACACCACCAACAACAGCAAAACCATCAACAGCAACAATTGGTAACTGCCACGCCCCTAACCACCGACATTTCGGCCATGACAGCTACTCCTCCGATCAATGTGATCGCTCCAAGTATTGATTTGGATGAAGAGGAGACAGGTGCTATGGCTATCTCCACTACCCCCACTCCTTCCCCTCCTGGTGTAGCTGAAGACATGGACACCCCAGACAGTGATTCACAGAGTAATTCCTCTGAAGACCGGGAGGGTGAGGAGCTAGAGTTCAGTGACAGTGCAGCTAGCTTAGAGAAACTAAAATGCTGGAAAGACTTGGACAATAAAGAGCAACCGTTGCTCTGGCAACAGGACACAAGCCCCTCGGACAATATGGACAATGATGAAAGCTATCAAGGTACAAACTCTGTCGACCAGTCGGCATCAGATATAAGCCTCATGGAGCAGCCAACGTCAAGGTCATCACCCTCCAATGAAGGTGACACTCATATGGACATCGATAAATTTGGTGATAAAAGTGCGGACTATATGACCGAAAAGATGACTTCCTTGACTGCAGCTCACAATGGGGACTATCCTCTTGATAATTTGATAAATGACATTGAAAAAACTTCTGATGATCCAAAAGAGAATGTTGTTTCTGCCGATGCCAGTGGCTAATTTTTAATTAGCAGATATACTATGGAATTAAAACGGTAAGTAAAATATTTTCATTTTCAGACAGGTAGGTTTTTCTATTAATTTTATCTAGCATCATTTATTCAACAATTTAGCATTGTGCATGATGTCAAAAAAGTATTTTCCTTGCAAATGATATTTTATTTTATCACTTTCTCAAGATTTGTATTTTGTTTGAGTTCATTTTAAAATGATATGGCATATAGAAAGATAAAAGTTTAGCAATGTTCAGTTGGTCAGTTCTTGAACAAATCAGGATCAATTGCAAGTTTAGTATGAGGTTTTATAAAAAAAGATTCATTGATGAAAAAAGAGACAATTTTAAAATTATTAAACTGAAAAATTACTTTAAATGGATATGTTTCTATTGCTAACATTTATAGACACTTACTTCTAGTCTAGTCTAGTCTTATTCTCCATACCTTGTTTTTTCTTTTTTTTTTTCATTTTTTTTTTTTTTTTTTGCCACACAGTAAATAAAAAGAAACAGTTAAGATTGTGCAACCAAATCCCAAATCTTTTGGAATATCTTCATTTTATAAATAACTACTTAAATGAGAGTTTATTCTTATGGATATAAGTAAAGACCTTTCAATAACATTTACCTCAAGAGTTCAAAATGAGTACAGATAGTGGCAGGTTGCAGTAGCCTTAACTTTTAACAAAAGAAAGAATTACTAAAAAATTAACAGACAAATTAGACTTACAATATTGCATACTGGTGGAAAGAAAGGCAAACAGTCAGAAAAGCTGATTAATTTAGTAAAGTTGGTCTGTCTATATTCTTGTGTGCCAGAGTGCTTTACGTTAATCAAATCAGCAAAATATTAAAGGGTGCCTCTCAAGTATGTTCATAAATATTTACTTTAAATATTTATATTACCTAGAGGTATTTTTTAACAAACCATCCAAAAGTTTTAAAGAGATTGAAGATCAAACTATAAAGCCAATCAAATGTTTTAAGAATTAGATGGATGTTACTGAGACTGAATACATTAATTGACATATTTGATCATTAGACAAAAGTAGTTTTTAACCATTGTAAACAACAGAGGAGGTACAATGTTTCAACTTTGTTCATGTCTTCTACAAATGTTCCTGCTTACAGAACAATGATCATTTAAGCAATATCAGTTTTCATATGCTATCAATTAATAATTATTCAACTAAACTTTAGGATGAAAATTCCAGTTGTAAAAGAGAAAAACATTAATATTAAGCTGTGTGGAATAACAAAAGTTTATTGATAGATATTTGCATTTATAAAAACAACTAAATGATTATTTTGTTTCTGCTGATTTATTAGAATCTAACAGATTGGTTTGGGTGTGTGCATAGCATAATGATTATTGACACAGAAAGTACCATTAGCATGTTGAATTAAAATTTTAGTCAACATTGTTGCATTCACTTTTGCACAAATGCCCTTGGAAAAGATATGAATACATCTCTTCTTCCTCCAGGTAAGGGTTAATAGCAGAGCACATGAAGCTTTATAGCTTTGGTTATCAACCAATCTAAGTAAAGGACAGAAGGGAAATCAAAGCCAGTTGGGCATGGAGCTAGAAATTCCATCACATAAAAACAAAAGAAAACAGTTGCTACAGAAACTCGAGCATCAACATCTAACATTGTGACACTGACTCTATACTCTACAGGGCAATATACAGGGTTAATAAAAAATAAAAACTGAACAGATTTGTTAGCTAAAATTAGAATTTGCAGTCACCACATTTTATCAAACTGTAGTTTACTCATTCTAATATTCACCTATAGTTGAGAAATTTAGTGTGCTATTTACTAAAGTTCTGATAGATAGAGTCATTAGTTCACATATTTTTAAACTATTCACTTTACCTTTATTGTTTTTAAAACTGTTTCAGCTGAAATATTATTTTTGGTAAGTGATTAGCAAATTCATTACTGTATGCATGGGACTTTTCTCCTATAAATTAATAGCAAGAATCTTTTTTTTAAATTTACAAGTTCAGTTTAGTCCTATCAATAAACATATCAGTTAATGTCACTGGAGCACTTCACAAATTTTCTTTCACTTTATTCTCATGTGAAGTCTACATTTCAAAGACAAAATCTCACAGAAACATTAACAATGGATTTTTGAATTAACATAGAATTTTATTTATTTAAAATCCTTGAAAAACATCAATAGAATTACAAACTGCAGTTAGCAGTTCAAAGAAAACATTTAGACTACCGAGTAATTTGGAAGAATTAAGAGAATTTTCTTTACTTATCTTTTTATAGTGTTTTTCAAGAAATATTGTCTTTCCTTAGTCTCTTGTTGGTCTAATCTCACTAATATGACTTTTTTCTACTACCAATAACTTGCAACATTTTTTTGCATTTTCACTTAACAAAATATATCTTGGGACTACTTCTATTTAATTACTACTCTTTCCTTGTCCAAATCAAAACTATTATTAATAATAATTTTAGTGAAAGCATTACATCTTGCAGATAGTAGTGCATTTTTTTCTATTACAAAAGGCCAATTCATTAGTATTTGAAGAGTTTTTTTCTAGTTTCATTAAGATGAGTCATTGATACCTACACCAGTCTTTATTAAACTCTTATTGAATAAAGATAATTATAAGATATGTGGCTTCTAAAACTGTATAATATATACTTCAAGAAGGACAAAACATTGTGTTAAGAAAGATTAAAATAAGGATTATGGTTTCAGAAGTATGTGCAATAATTCAGTTTGCACTTTCAATTGTAATCTGATGCTGAAACCATTAATGTCAATTTTATGTCTCTTGATCTAAAAAGATTATCATAAAAACTGGTTATTTTTTATTTTAAGGCTTTTATTAGAATGTTATCCATGAAACACAATTGCTTTCTAAATTTGTTGTACAAATTATCTGAGTTGCTAAGTTTGCTTACTTCAGAATTGAAACATTTTTTACTTAAAATAAGTAAAAAAGGTAGATTACTTTATTAAGATAAATGTATTACTGTTATGTCGTGGGATAAATGATAATGTCTTAATTAGTGCTTTGATTACAAACACTACATTTTATACTGACTTATTTTTTGTGCATGTTATTTATCAATGAAGGTCTGTTTATCTGTAATTTTTCATACAAATGATGAAATGGAAAAACATTATATTTTCTAATCATTGCAATTAAGATTGCCTTATTTTAATATATCTGCACACAAATTAATATGAATAATTTCTCATGGCTTCAACAGACCAAAACCTCAGATACAAATTTTGAATTTTTTCTTTTCATATAAACATTTTTAAGCTTCAAATCTTATCTGTCACTGTGCCTGATAAATATTGATTCGTGCTCCTCTGTTTATATTGTATAAGTCAAAATTTCAGTTTGTTTTCTTTTTTGCTGTTCTTGTCACTTCGTGCTTTGAGTAGCAAAGCTATAATTCTTCCCTTTTTCTTTTGAATAATGAACATTATCAAAAATATATGAATGATCTTTCTTAGCATTGCTTTTACCAATTTTACTTTTGAAATGAACTCCCTCAGACTGCACTGTGATGTATTTTACGTTACTCTTTTTCAACTTCTTCACATTTATTTTAGCTTATTATTGTTTGCATTTTTGTCCCATGCAATTATTAAATAATAGTTTAAAGGAAGTCATAGTCTCTTTATTAAGTGACATCTTGCACATATAAAGCTTGAAAATTATTCTAGTGTTTGTATTCTTTTTCATTTTCAGTTTATATAGTAATTCATTTACTTTTTTTTTTCATTATCTCTCCACTTCTTTCCATCAAAGTGTTTGTATAATGGTTGTTTATCTGCTGGCTATTAAATCTATCTATCTATCTATCTATCTATCTATCTATATATATATATATATATATATATATATATGTGTGTGTGAATGAAAAATATAGTTCTAAGGTCTGTTATATTTATGGGTTAAAAAGCTCATTATTAGGGATAGAGCATATGTAAATATAAATGTGGACATTGAAGTTAACACCCAACAGCAACAGTCTGTTTCATGCTTAATACATCACTGAGTAAACCCCAGGCCTAACTAATAAAACAACAACTTATAGGCAAAATTTGACTTTATTCATCAACATAGTCTACTTCTAGGGTGATACACTGATTCCAACACTTCTCTAACAATTCGATGCCTTTTTTGTAGAACTATTTGTCTTTGGTCTCAAAATATGCCTCAGTTTCTGATATCACTTCTTCACTGGAACCAAATCTTTCCCTGGAGCATTCTTTTGAGGTCTGCAAGCAGCCAATAGTCACTGGGGGCCAGATCTGGGGAATAGGGTAGATGAAAAAGCAGTTCAAAGTGCAGTTTATGTACCTTTGTCATCATTGCGATTGACTTATGACACAGTGTGTTGTCTTGGTGAATGATCACTTTTTCTTCTTCATTTGTGGCCATTTTTTGATGATTTCTTCTTTCAAATGTACCAATAATACTATATAATATTCACTATTGACAGTTCTCTCTTTCTCAAAGTAATCAATGAACAAAATACATTGTGCACCTGGAGGTCAAAACCTTGCCTGTTGATGTTTGCGTCTTTCATCGATTTGGACAGCTTTCACTCATTTGATTCTGGAGTGAAGTGATGAATCCATGTTTCATCCATTGTCACATATTTACACAAAAACTCCTTCTTGTTGTGTTGAAACAGTTGCAAACAACACTCTGCATACCACCTGCATACCATAGGTCAAATAACACTTATCAAGCCATTGCTTAGCTTGAACAGTATTTTTCCCTTCAGAAATCAACACACAAAATTCAGGTTTTTCCATTGTTTTGAAAATTTGCAACAGTATGTTCACTTAATAACTGCAATTTGTAAACTAATAATCCGATTAGGCCCAAATTTTCAAAGTAGGAAAAGATCAGTGATAAGTAAACCGAGTTATTTCAGCAGGCTGTCAAAGTAAAATAAGCAGGTGCTGCTCACAAATTTTACACTTGTTTAGATAGCAGGTATAACAGATATTTTGTTAAATGTAGTGATTCATGCCTCCAAGTTAATATGTAACTGCTTATTGAAAAAAACTTGTCATGGACTATGTGACATCCAACATTAACAGGATGTAGGAAAAATGAGAGAGAAACTTGCAGAAAAATTCAAACAAAACTATCTTTTCTTGAGAAGTGGACCAGTGATATACTGCATGATATGCTTATTGTTGCAAATGCAATGCAGAAAACAACCAAGGATATGAAGTGAGAAGTTTTTCCATATGTAATGATTCTTTAACTCTGGTAACTTCAAGTATGGAGGATGAACTGGCTTGTAACATTCAATACCTCCAAATCAAGTTCATAATGTTACATATTCACTGAGCAGACTCTGAATTTTCTATAGAATGTACTCAACTCTTCTATGTTCTGTCTTTACAAGAGCCAGATCAGACTGAAAATGGAGCATTGCTGCTACATTTGAAGCTGTCCAATCCTTACTTTCCAACCTTGACAGTGTTCAAAAGTATTTGTGGGTGATGAATTGTTTTCCACACTACAATCCCTCTCCCACAAAAAAACAAAAATGAATTGTTACTTAACATTGTTAGTCTCGACTTACTCCATTGTTATTTTCACAATAGTGGAAAGAATAGGCTGGAGGAAAAAGTTCTTCCATATGTAGAGATTCCCTAGATATGGTAGCTTCAAGTATCACTTAATTTTCTCTATCCTTTATTCCTTGTCTGATTAAATATTAAAAAATTTGTATGTGTAAAGAATGCATGAAATCAAAACCAAAAACCTTGTTTTATGATTGAATATGCAATTTAGCTAAAAGTTTGTGTAAGTCTTTAAAAATAGATTAATGATGGAATAGTGTTGCTAGTCTTAATTTCATTCTAAGTGTGTGCTTATATACATTTCTATGTACACTTGTATATTTTACTCCAATGACAGAAATATCAATAACTCTACAAAATTTTTAAAAAGACTTTAAAAAATTATATTAATAATCAAATAATTTCTAAAAGGTTCAATAAAATCTTATGATTATCGTTTTTTCAAAAGTTTTTTTTCTTTCCAACAGTATGAGCTTATTGCTCAGCCCAGGGTAGGAGTTGTTGAAACTTAGGGGAAAGATAATGTATTATTCCAGTGTTTTATATCAAATTTACTCAAACTGTCTATGTGTACAAGCTTTTTTATACATTGAATAGAACATGGGCATGTAAGTTACTTGCACACAACAGTGATATATATATATATATATTACATTCAGGCAAAGTTACATGCAGACAGTTTGTGATGGACAGAAAATTAGCTGTTCTTTTATAATATGAAGTTACTAAAATAAGCATATTGCAGCACAAAAACAGATGAATAACCATTATTAATTTTTCAGAACCTTTCCAATCATCATCATCATCATTATCACCACAATTAGAGTGCATGTCAATGTTCTTGCATTATGCATTTTGTATGGTAGCAATATTTAATGTGTTTTTGTTATAGATATCTTCATTTCAGCTTCAGATCTTTATAAATGAAGTGGGTGCCAGCTAAGGGTATGCTTGAAAAATGAAGGGAAAGAAAACTACTTTAGTAAGCATTTATACATACATCTGTTACACTTTATGAACTTTGCTTTAATGAAATTCATACATCATTTCCTGTATTTACAATCTGGATTTTGTATTCCAAGAGTTAAAATCTATTCCAATAATTATTATTTCATTAATCAGGCAGTTTACTGAGTAAACAGACTCTAGTTCTGTTGTGATATCTCTTAATCTTTACACACACACACACACACACATATATATATATATATATATATATATATATATATATATATATATATATATATATATATATATATATATATACATTTGTAAATACATACTTATTTAATGTTATTCTACTTTTATCATCAATTGAACATACTTTTTAAAATTGATATCCTTTTTCTAATTCAAGTGATGGAGGAAGTTTTATCTAATGAAATAAGAAAACTTTTGTCATTGTCTTTGAATGCTTTATTTATCAAATGTCTTGCAACTTGACTTCTGTATTCACTTTATAATTTCAGCACTATCTTCTACCATTGTAAGAGTTTACTTATGGAGAGCAAGGTTTTCTGAAAGCTGAAAACAAGTTTCCTCATGAAAGTTGGCTTTGAGAAAAAAAGGATTTTTCTTCTTTGTATCAAAGGTCAAACATTAGAAATGCTTTTGTCTGAATTTCTGGAATGAGGAATTATCATTGTTTACATTATTTACAGTCAGGCAATAGTGTTCATTTTTGTTATTATCAAACTGTTTCAGTTTGTGCCTTCCATTCTTCTTCAGGTATCTGTTGTTCTGGGTAATTTTCAAGGTATTTCAACGTGAACAATATATTTAATCTATGGGGATTGATTGGTCATGTTACACCAATCAATTGTTCATGTATAGAGATATTTCAACTTTTTAGTATTGAACACATGACTAAATATAAATTCTAGCTTCAGGTTTGTCCTACAGGATAACAGCTCAGAACTTAACATTCATGAATTTGGTAGTATTGTAATTGTGAATTCAATTCCTAGTCTGAGTCGTACAGACTTAGACTCAGTGGAAATAAAACTATCAATAACTGAACAGTACTAGATAACAAAAAGATATTTCTAGACATGAACTGTAGAATGAGAACATTCAAATCCATAGATTAAATAAAAAGTTCTGTTCAAAATATTTTTGAAGGTTATCCCACCTGACATAAATACACCTAACAAAAGACTGAATGGCACTACAACTAAAACCTTGCGATAATAACAACAAAAATGAAGACATTAATCTGACTATAAATAATGTAAATAATTATAAGTGCTGTCTTCTACTACAGTTTTCTTTTTCAATATACATTTCATAAAAGTTTCAAATATTTGACTTCTCTCATGACTTTCCTATGGCAATTATAAGTGAATACACTTTTAGAGCAAAAGAGAAAATTTGTCCATTTTGACTTTACCACTTCATATTTTTCAATTTAAAATATTTGAATGATTAGTTAGGCTAATGTTAAAATAACACCCTGTTAGCATCTACATCAACTAACAGCATTAAAAAAAGCAAAATGTAAAGATATTCTGATTAACAAAACTACAAAAAAAATTTGAGGTCCAAGGAAGATAAATTACAGGACTCATTAAAATTCTAAATGTTGCGAATATCTTTATAAA